>CM065379.1:50305817-50615817 GCA_033060915.1 Euryodendron excelsum | reverse complement strand
TTTCGGCGAGGCTATGGGAATGACTAAGATCAAGGATTTTTAATAATTCGCGAAACTGCAAAAGAAGAAAAAGGTGGGATATTTATACTTCCATTAAAAATCCTATCAAATTTCAAATTGAAAAAAGAAAAGGTAATGAGTAACATAACTTGCTTCCATCCCAAACATTTCTCAAGCTACTAAAAGGCATTTCAAGAACAACCAGTTTCTCAATAGGGAAATCGTTGGGTATAGATTGTAAAGGGAATCCATGCCAATGCAACCATCTTAATCCTTTAGGAAAATTTTCGTAACTTCCACTGATTCGTACATTTATGAGCTGCAGAAGTTTTAGGTTGCGCATCCTTTTAAATGTATCAGCTTCAAAAGTTGAATTGAGTTTCTTGGAGCAGAGCCTACTGGGTGCGAAGAGAAGATGCCAAAATGATATCTTTTAAGCCAATTGCCTACATTTGACAACAATGATCGATTGCTCAACGAAATCTTCAGATCGATGCTTTCTGCTGACACCAAAGTTTGTCCTGATAGATCTATCTTCCTTCAGCAAATTCATATTGAGAATCAGGCCCTCAATTTCTTTTGTGCCCTGACAAAAAAAAAAATGATAAAAATATATATACAAAATATATACAAATATATGTGAGGAGTGCGGTTAATTCTTATGTTCTCTCAAGACATTAATGGAATCCTTATAATTCCAAAGTCTGCTACGTTCTGTTGGCTCCATAGGTGATTCTTGGCGAACAATTTCTCTTCCCATATCTTGAATTAATTGATGCATAACCAACTTGTTATGTATATCAATTGTCAACAAGCATCTATCAATGAGATTTTGAATTCCAACCATTGCTTGAAATTCACATCCCTCTAGGATTGTAATTGTGTAATCTTTGTCCTTCTCAGAAAAAAAAAAAACAAGCAACATGGAGGAATAACTCTTGGTCGTGGTCATCTTGTAAAGCGTCATAACTTATTTTGAGTTTTTCAAGAATTTCACTATTTGGACTTGCTTTCAATTTTTCTAATTGACTTTTACACACATTTATGCTTTTCCCGGATAAAGAAGAACTGATAAATTTAATAGCTAATGGAAGACCTCCACAGTGGTTTACCACCCTTCTTGCTTCCTCCATGTAACCATTAACGGGACAATTTTGTCCAAAGGCATGCGAACTGAAGAGTTCTAAGGATTCACCATAATCCAAATTTTCAACCCTGTGCACCTTGCAAACTTCATGAGCCCTGGGCAACCGCTCATGCCTAGCGGTTATGATGATTTTACTACCAGGAGAGAGCCAGTCTCGCATTTCCCAAGTATTGCCTCTAATTGGTCCTGTTTATCCACATCATCAAGAACTACAAGAATTTTTTTGCAACGGATGGCCTCTTTAATCTTGACAATGTTAACTCAAAGTTGATTCTTGTTGACTCAAGGTTGATTTCCATGTTAATTTTGATGATAACTAAATCTTGTGTTATTTTACTAATGACTCTACTTAGTGTGCAGATTAACAGAGTTCGTAATTTAGACTTAAAGTTCAATCTTAAGTCTAATGCATGTCAAAGAGAATGCACAACAAATTTAAGAGCTATGCAATGAACCAAACAGAGGAGTAATGCCTATCTCCACTTCAAACAAATGTTCTACATTCGAAGAGATTGAAGGTGTTCAAATGAAGCTTCTATCAAGTATGTATAGATTCAATGAAGATTGATTTGCACTCAAGATAGGCTGAAGACTTCATCAGAATATGCAAAGATTAGTTGAAGAGGTGTAAAGATCAATTGAAGAGGAATTGATTATTGAAGAGATTGAAAATGCTCAAGAGATGACTTCATCTAGTATGCAAAGATCAATTCAAGACAATATGGTTGAAGTTGTTGAGAAAGAAGACTTACAATGATTGTCTGATCTCTACCTGGAATCTAAGTGAAGAATTCTTCTACAATATAAAGAATCAATGAAGACTAGGTGTATAAAGAGATTTCATCAAGCCTGCAAAAGTCTCATTGAAATGATCTATAAAGAAGAAAGAAGAATTGCTAGCAAAGAGAAGAAATAAAAAATTAAGCATTGTGAAGCTCTACATAATTGAGGAAGATTGGCATTGAAGAAGATGTTCTATGATGAAAGAAGAAAGCTTTGCAAATGAAGAAGAAAAGATGAACATTGATCGAATGAAGCTTTGACAGTTTGAGAGTCAAGAGAAGATCAATATCCAATGATTGATTCAATCCAAATTGAATAGAAGTTAACTCTGATGAGTTAAAGACATTTGATCGATCATCATACCCCAAAGAAATACTCCTTGAAGATCTTATATCATTGCTGAGATGAGCTAGATCATTAGAAATCAGAAAACAGATTTTTGAACAATGAGGGGACTCATGGAAATGAGGAGTCGCCTCTTGATCACAGAAGCAAAAGGCCTAAAAACAAAATGAATAATGAGCGGACTCATGAAAAATGAAGAGTCGCCTCTTGATCAGATAAGCAAAAAGCCTGGAGACTAAATAGATAATGAGTGGACTCATTGTAATGAAGAGTTGCTTCATGGAGACAGACGCAAAGGGTTGAAGATGACTTGATCAATGAGCAGATACATGAAGACGACGAGTCGCCTCATGACAATAGAAGTATAAGGCTGAAGATCGAATGAATAAAGAGCGGACTCCTGAAGATAAAGAGTCGCCTCATGACAGTAGAAGCCAAAGACACGAAGATAGAATGAACAAGGAGTCGCCTCATTGATATGAAGAGCGGACTCATGAAGTCAGTAAACAACATCTGGTAAATGCAGAAGCAGAAAGTGTCGACTCCACAAACCTAGAGCCGACTCCTTAGATATAACGACTATTTTTCTTAACGTTATAACGGACTGGACGTGCATTAATGATGCTCAACGACCTTTAACGGATGGAATTAATACAGAGGTATATATATAAGCTTCCAGCTACATTTATACAAGTGATTGAAGACAAAAACCAAATCAAACTGACTGATTCACTGAAAAACCCTGAATATTCTTCCTGTCTTCATCTGTGAGCTTTGATTGTAAAATCTACTCTTGCTAGAGAGTGTCTTAGTTACTGGTATACTTTTATATACTTGTAATTGAGAGTTTGAGAGTTCTCCTGTGAAAGTAAAACTCTTGTAAGTTTGAGTGGAGTTTGGACAAAACCACTTGGAGATTGAAGAGCTTGATGAGGAGTTCTTGTGTATAGTGAGCTGAGCACTTTGTCAATCAGCAGTCCATTTGTAATAGGTGATTACATAGTGGAAGAAGACTTGAAGGAGGTCTTGGGGTGAGGACGTAGACTACGGGTTGTGATTGAACCTCGGTAAATCTGTGTGTTCTTTCTTATGCTCTGTTTTCTTTCCTTTCTCTGATTATATTGCATTGCATATAGATTGATCACTGTTACATTGCTTAGATTAATTTTAATTAATCTTAATTGTTATTAATCTTCGAAAAATCCTATTCACCTTTCCTCTTGGATTACCTTTTGGACTAACAGACAACTCCTTCGTCAACACTGTACATTTTTTCCTTTCTTCTCATTAAAATGTCGGAAAGAAGTTGTCTTTGTAAACGAAGTAAACCATCTTGTTGTTTTGAAATTTCTCTTACATTTGCAAGAAAATTGCTTCCTTCAAAACTTGAGAAGTTCAAATTACACAAAAATTTGGGGATGGTGGTCTTCCCTATTCCACCCATCCCACAAATTGCGACCACACCACCATCAGTTGACCCATTTTCTAACAAAAGCTGAATGTTTTTGGCTCTGAGAATCTATTCCAATCAGGTAGGGGCAACGGCCAAGATTGTGCGACTTAGGTAGCATTTGATTGGGCGTTTCAAAGTCCTTCCTGGACACTAAAGTCCTTTTGAATTTTTTTTGATGTTTGTTGAAATAAATAGAAGTATTTTCACCAAAATTATGGCTTCCAAAAGCCCATTTCAAAGAAGTCACCCATGCAGGCCTTTCCATTTACTTCCCGCGAAGTCAAGAGCTCCATTTAAGTGAATTTTTAACTTTTCAATAATACCCTTAATTTATATTACTAACTGACCAAAAAACCCTTTTAGATCACAACAATTACAACTCCTAACTTATAAAAACCGTTTGGAGGTCTGTACTGTGTTTTGTTTTACTGTTATATATATATATATATATATGTATATGTCTATACACATATCAAAGTGAATGCTAATATAAAAATCTTGTACTAAAAGTGATAATTTTAGCTAGCCAGTAATGAATAGCTTGCTAAAAGAGGAGATTGATACTAAAGATTAAAAAACAAACCAAAAAAATATACCTGATCTGAAAATTTGTTAGTGTTGTGTTTCTTCTTCTTCGATTTGCAAACCCCATTGTGTTCTTCCTTTAGGTAGCCTTTCATCTTCTTTTGCTTTTTCTTAAAGAAAATATAATCGTAGTAATACATACATAGAAAGAGATAAGGTATGGATGGACACAGAGACATAGAAGAGTAATAATGGCTTTGGTGGCTTTTCTAAGCGTATCTGGAAAAACATTTTTTTATGAGAAACATTACACAGTTTACTCTATATATATAAATTTAAGTCCGATTCCACAAAATGGAGAATTGGTTAATACAAATTATCTTAGTGAATAACAATGTTAATGGGTAAAATGGGTTGGCACTATTAAAATGTTATCACTAAACAAATATTGACATGGTAAAAACATTTTTTGATTTTAATGGACTTTTAAAATAAATACTCACCAAATATTGATCTTTTTTTTAAAGCCCTTGTTATAAAGTCCTCCTAAAAAGTCTTTCTTGATGAAAGACTTAAACTATGAGAAGCTGTGCCAAACAAACCCTTAGTTTGTCTCCAATTACTTTTACAATTTTCTGGATAAACTTTGCCTCGTGTCTAAAGAATACAGTCAAGATGAAAAATAAAGCATAATAAGAATGTCAAGAATTGAAATAAATTACAAGTTCTAGTGCAATAATGGACAAAATGACTTGTCGTTGTTGAAAACTATTGGACTAGTCTCACAGGTTCTAAAATCACGATTTTGAAAACAATATCGTTTCTGGTATAATCAGTTTCGCCCCTCTCTGCAGTTTGTGATATATTAATCCAAGTTATTAAAACTTTTGAAGAATAGGTCAAATTTCCAATATAGTTGTTGTGATTTGAAATTAATAACTAGTACTATTGGGAAATTGCTTTATAGCTTGAAAGGGAGGAACATCTTAAAGAATCATTTTAATTCATTCAACTATTTTCATTTTGTAAAATCTCTTTATAAACAAAAAACCTTCAATCCCAAAATATTTCATACAAATAATTCTCAATCCAAATGCCCATGTAGGAGATACTTTTATCCAGAAAACACACTGCCAAAGCTTTTTACTTATCAGCCTTACTGGCACATGCTTTTCCCTGGTTTGAATATGCTTTTATTATGGTGCTTCTTAAGAGAAGAAACAGTAGTGGTGAGGGGTGCAGTCATGATTTATACAATTATTCGATGTAAGCATCTTTTAAAATTTCAACATAACATTTTGTATAAGTAAGATATGCGTTTTGGTGAGTGTCTTTGTAAGGAACACACGTGACACGTGTAAAAAAATTAATATTATTTGACAATTTTTTTAATTTAATTTTCTACAAAAAGGTTTAACAGCGAGAGTACTTACAAAGATCTTTCTAAGAAAAATGAATTTAGGCCAAATTTCTAAAATGATAGTGTGGGTTAAATCTTAACAAGGGTAAGGACAAAGTAAGTTATGTGAAGCAAGTGATGCCTAACTAAAAAAAGGAGTTTGGAGGAAATTACTCATCAGCTTGATTTTGTAAATTCATTCTTGCTAAATCTACAATTTCTCTCAGTGCTTCCTTCCATCCTTCCACCTTGTCCATCCATTCATTTGTTCTTTCACCCGCTTTTGCTTCAAACCTCTCTTCATGTCTCGTAAATGCTTCTGCAAAACTTCCCATTTGCTTCCTCTCGCGGGACGGATCCACATGATAGAAGACAGGTAGAACTACATGTCCAGAGGTGTTCTTGCGCCGGAGGATCATCACAAGCTCATCAAGGCACCAACTTGAAGATGCGTAATTTTTTGAGAAGACAACTATTGAAATCTTCGACTCTTGAATTGCTCCAATTCAAACTTAATATTTTCTCCTCTCTCTAACCCATCATCGTGTCTAAAGGTGCAAAATCCTACATTTTCTAACGCTATATAGAGGTGGTCAGTAAACGTCTTGCGAGTATCTTCACCTCTAAAGCTTAAGAACACATGGTAAGAATGTCGAGAGTTGGAAGAAGAGGCTTCTTGGGCTCTTAGAGTAGCCATTGAAGAAAGTGGATCAAGTGATTGTACTCTAAAACATATAATTGGAGTCCCTAATTGTAAGCTATTATTAACAATTATATATATTATTTATTATTTGAATATAAAATTAATTTTCTTTTACGTTTTTGTGTCGTGTGCAAATTTAAAGTTAAAACTTAACAAAATAAAGTCGGCGTGCACACACACATTTTTTTCAAGTGTTAATTTGATGTAATATATTTATTATATTTATATATATGTGTGTGGTAGTAGGTGTAATAGATATGTATATATATATGTGTGGGTCAAATAAATACGGGCCCAAAATGACTAGGCAGGTCCATATCAATTGACACAGCTTAGTTGGGCCTAAGGCAGCCCATGATTGAGCCTAGCGCCACCGGCGTGAGTCAGCTTGTCTGCCCAAATCAGAGCTCCCTCTAGCCCAGCTTAGGGGTGTAATCATACAAGGTGACAGAAAATTAAATGGGGAACAGACTTGCATTGAATGCAGGGGAGGCGTTGCGCAGAACCGACGACGCTCACGTCCGGTCAGTCAAGCTCTAACAAAGTGATACATGAGAAATGATGTTCGATCAACCGGCTCTAGCCAGGATAAACCTGAGCAGGGAGTCATGAGTGTCGGGTAGGCTCTACGGAGAGCACCACAATATAAATACTAGAGCTAAGAGAGAGCAATGTATGATGATTCTGACTAAGCTATATACACTTGTGAATTCCATTCTATCCTTGAAGAAGATAACTAACTTGTCCATCGGAGTTTGATCGGCCTAAAGCGGGTCAACCCATTCTAACTCTTCTGTTTCTCTACAGCAGGTTGGAGACTCATCGACAATGGTTCAAGTGATTGGTCAGGCCTTCCCAGAAATCCCATTTACAATAAGCGCCGTCTGTGGGAAGGTTTAAGTAAAACATGAGTACTAGCCTCTTAGGGAGCAGAGGAGCCTGTGCCATCGGACGAAGGAATAAAATTTCCTCCGGTAATGATAACACCTACTCATCTGGTCACCAGACCACCCCGAAAAGAAGTAGCAGGGGACGAATGAGGAGGTCGGAGACCAGGTCTCCCATTAGCAGCCCCCGAAGAATGCAAGATGAGTTACGAAGGGACCTATACTACACTAGGGGACCAAATCTCCGTAGAAATCATCACTAGGACTTGGGCCCTTCACTTTCCAGTGGACGTGTGCCCAGCGACCATTCACTTCATGCTACAAAAAGGGAGCTACGGCGACGTGGCGATCAAATTGCCAGGCTTACTTCCTAGCTTAGAGCAATGAGGGACGCAATGTCCAGGAGGGATGAAGGAGCCAAGAGGAGATCACCAGCCCGCAGCGATGAATGAAGGAATCGAGATCCCAGAAGCAGGAGCTTAGCACCTGTGCGCATTGTCAGGAGCCATACCTCAAGCACTGGCTGTAGCAGTAAAAGACAAGGAGATCGACACCACAGGAGGAGCTGGACACCATAAAACGGGGAACGGCTTGGAACCGGTCAGCATCAGAAGGAGGCGGAGAGATGGCTGAACAAAAAACTTGGTAGCAAAGAGCAGCTCCCCCAAGCGTGCACTACTCAAGACATGGTCAGCAGAGTCTTGGATTAGATAGCATCCACATCTTTCACGGAGGAGATCGAAAGCCGATAGCCCCCAAGAAAGTTCTCCCCACCAAAATTTACACCATACGACAGAAAGGCCGACCCAATTAGTCACGTTCGCTACTACAAGCAAATGATGGCACTCTGGAGCAGGGATCAGTCCTTGATTTGTCGAGTGTTCTCATCCAGTTTGGGCAAGGTAGCCTTATGATAGTTCAACAAGTTGCCTGCCAAATCGGTATCAAATTGGAGACAACTTGCCGAACTATTCATTGCTCACTTTATAGCTAACAACAAGCAACCTAGGGAGGTGGACTTCTTACTCACCCTACGGAAAGAAGATGGAGAAGGATTACGGACGTATGCGCAACGCTACTGGGCAGCCTACAACGAGATTGATGAGTGCAGCTAACAGCTGGCTGTTACTCAATTCAAAATCGGCTTGCCCAGAGAGCATCGCCTGCGACAGTCTTTAATAAAGAAACCAGCCCTCACGGTTCACGAACTGATGTCGAGAATCGAGCGATACACGAGGTTGGAGGAGGATCTACCACAGCCCGCTCCTGGGAAGGTCAGCACTATCACTGAAAAGAAGAATGGGCATGACACAAAGAGGTTTCGGTGGGATAACAACAACGGTAGGAGCAATAAGGCAAGTAATGGACACCGCTAGCTGATGAAGTCTCCAATGATTAGGGGGCAAATCAGGAATAATTATCAAATGCTACGGCATTGGGGCAGGTCATTAAACTGAAGTTCACTACAACAAAGATTTAGAATATGAAGCTTTGCATGTGGGGTTGCACCAAGCTATGGGTTGCCGAACCATCGGAATCATGGCCCACTCAGGTAGGTCCCCGGCTAAGTCAAGGCATCAGCAAATATGCAATATACAGTATCCAGTCAACAAGAAGTTGGGCCCCAGCTGGGGGCATATCGATCAAGAGCTGTTAAAGAAAAGTAGCAACGACCCCAACCTTGGAACGCAAGTAATATCGGGAAGTTCTACCCATAGGCCTCTTTATTCTCAAAGGTTGTATCCGCCTGTAAGGGAGCAATTTCCTTAAAAAAATATGTAATCTTTGCACAAATCAATGAAAATTGGAAGCTACTCAGCAAATTTGAGGCCTTCTCCAAACTGCAAAGTATTGAAGGAAGACCAAAACAAAAAAACCAGGTGTAAAAACTTGATCCTGGATCATTTATGACCAGGTCGGCCAATGAAGGTCATTAAAACTAAGTGTAAAAACTTGATCCTGTCTAAGTTTGATAGGTCGGCCAATGAAGGTCACAAAAACTAGGTGTAAAAACCTGGTTATAGATCATTTATGACCAGGTCAGCCAATGAAGGTCATTAAAACCAAGTGTAAAAACTTGGTCCTGTCTAAGTTTGACAGGTTGGCCAATGAATGTCATAAAAACCAGGTGTAAAAATCTGGTCCTGGATCATTTATGACCAGGTCGCCCAATGAATGTTACAAAAACCAAGTGTAAAAACTTGGTCCTGTCTAAATTCGATAGGTCGGCCAAGGAAGGTCAATAAAAGCAAGCATTCAAAACTGCCCTAGCCAAATGGGTCGACATAAATCTTCATCAAAACAATGAAGCTAAGTAACTTGCCTCAACCCTGACCAAATTTGGTAAATTTAGGGGTAGCAAGATTTATATTTGCCTATATTTACGTGTGGACTAAAGCTAGGGGCACCTACTTTGTTACATACGGATCCCATTCGCCCAAGAAAGGCAGCTCGTTAAAATTTTTCTCCTAAAATTGGGCAGGGGCTTGGGCTAGCTAAATTCGGTAGCTTGAGCACACAGATAGCAAAATTGTTTTATCTAAAAAGATATGTTCATAAAAACACATGTACAAAATGGATTCATTACATAAATGCTTCCCACCAAATTAAATACAAGTTCAAACAAGAAGAGAAAAAGGAGCTCTAAGCTAGTTCGGTGGGTGGAAGGTCAACAGAGGATTGGCCAGTCGGCGGTAGTTCGGAGGGGGGTGGCAGTTCAGTTGAAGGAAAGCTCGGTTGGATTGGCTTGTTCATCCACTTGAAGCTTAGGAACACCTTTTTCCCCCTCACGTTCAGCGTCTTCGTCAGCCTCATCCTCCGACTCAAGTACCGCATCAGCACGGGCATGAATTTTTGCCTAGAGGGGAGAGGACTTGCCCAACATCAATTGCCTTAAGGCTGCCCTCTAGTTGTCCTAGAATATCTACTCAGCGATCCGCTTCACCTGGGCCTCGTAATGATCCCTAGCATCCCCGAAACCCTTGTCATATTTGGCTTCTGCCTCATTGTTTAGATGCTCCACCTCCAGTCGAGCTTCAACCAGAGATGCTCTTGCCTCGGCTGCCGACTCCTCGACCTTAGTCAACCTAAGTTTTATATCAGTGGCCTCAGTTTTAGCTTTTCGGTAGTCTTCCTCCTTCTGCTTGAGGGAAGCCTGCACTTCAGCAAGAGCACTCTGGCTATCCTGCCAAGCTTTCTGGAGAGTTCTGGTCTCCCGATCTTTCTGGTGGAAGCTAACCTTTATATCAGAGTGCTTCCTCAAAACTGTCTCGTGGCAATCTTAGAGGCTGCAACATTGTTGCATGATTTCCAAGCCGTGAATAGCACTCTGAGGATAACAATAGAGAGCCGACATTAGCGCAGGATTGTCAAAATCTAACGGGCAAAGCAAAGAGTTCGACATAATGGGCTTACCGTAAACGTTGACTGAACTGCTCCAAGTATTAAATCCCCAGTGTTGATGCCGTTCAGTTCCTTAACATCCCTAGGCGGTATGATAGCTTGAAGGGCCCCGATAGCAGCGCCAGGGCAACACAACACCGAGTCCTCGACAGTCATGGCCCGCTCGCCGATCTTAGGCCGTGCTACGAATTCTTCAGCTAACGGTCCCTCCACGGTGCCCTTGCCCTTCTATATAGCAGAGGGTCCCACCGATCTATCCAGGGTAGCGGCCGTGCTTGCGGCCATCTCTCGGGCGGTAGCCTTCTCAACCATTTTCACCAGCCTCTTTCTCTTCACCACCACCAGAGTCGCTGCTTCCTCCACGGGATCGACCACCGCGGCAGTAGTTACGGGCACGATGGGTGGTGGAAGAGCATCGAAGTCGCTGACTTGCGTAGCGGTTTCGGCAAAAGATGAGGTTGTACCCTTCCTCTTCCTAGAACCCCTCTGTCCCAGTGTTAAAGCGAGGTCTTGAACTTTGGGAGCCATTTCAAGGGCAACAACAGGAACTGTGGCAAGGGGTACAAGTCTTAGAGACTGTGGGAGAGATGAGCGATCCCCGATGTCGTGCCTAGCTTCCTCTGCTTTTTGGGCAGCTATCACGGCGGCAGACACTCCATTCGTCACGGTAAAGGTTTGATACCGAATTGGGTAACCTAATAGCACATGTGCGGCACGGCCTATCCCTTGCAGCTCACCCTCGCCTTTGTACGCCCAGGCTTGCTCCAAGGCAGCAAGATCGACGCCGAGGTGTTCGGTCTCCTTATCCTGGGGTTCAAAAGTAGCTAGAAAACACAAAAGCGCAAAGCTGAGCCACGAGTCAAGGAAAAATCAAAACAGAGAAAAGAAAATTTACGTCAAGTAGCGCAGAGAAGGGTAGACCTATTCTCTTCAGCGTTCTGGGGCACTGCATCTCCGGTGCCTGTTTTACGGGGATATCACCAAATTCCCATGGCCCCCTTACTCTCACTATGGCACCATCAATCCCCTTCCCCGAACTAGGAAGGAATTGGACCAGTTCCCTCAACCCATGCCTGGCCCTAAAATAATACCTGTACCGCTTCGTTTTACTGCCACCACCCACCTCCACGGTGGCATAACAGTAATTGAATTCATGAAGACCCAGGTTTAGGTCTAGACAACGGTTCAATTCAATGATCCCCATCACTATTCTATAACTATTCGACAACAGTTAGATTGGGATGATCTCGTAATGGCTAAGGATTTAAGTCAAGAAGGGATGAATGGGAAACCTAAGGCCACCCTCTACTATTGTGACAAGGGGAAATCGAGTCCCCTCTTCAGTCACCTCCCAACCGTCATCGTTCGGCCTTACCAAACCCATATCTACCCTCACCGAAAAATGGTACCGCTATTTGAAAACAATTATAGAATCGTAGTGGCTAAGCATTCCCCTAAGTTTGGTTCCCATGGTAACTAAGGGGTTCTGGTGTATGAAGCGAGAAAAATGAAGAAGGAATGCAAAGAAAAAGAAGACTTACAGAATGACAGTCTTTGCGACAGAGACGAATACAAAGCGTGGGGAAGTTCTACGTTCAAACGATAGATACACCCCTTTAGTATGCCAAAAGAATGATAGCACGGCGACAACAGACCTGGGATAGCCCAATAGTCACATCCCATTAAAGAATGCCGGACGGTTGACGTCTTCGAGCCGTTGTGAGAGGCTAGCCCAAGACCCTTACAATTGAGGCACTAGGGCTAGGGGGCAATTGTGAGTCAAATAAATATGGGCTCAAAATGGTTCGGCAGGTTTATATCAATTGGCACCGCTGAGATGGGCCTGGGGCAGCCCATGGTTGAGCCTAGCGCTATCGGCCCGGGTGAGCTTGTCCGCCCAAATCAGAGCTCCCTCTAGCCCAGCTTAGGGGTGTAATCATACAAGGTGACAAAGCATTAAATAGGGAACAAACCTGCATTGAATACAGGGGAGGCGTTGTGTAGAATCGACAACGCTCACGTCCGGTCAGTCAAGCTCTAAAAAAGCGATATAGGAGAAATGGTGTCCGATTAGCCGACTCTAGCCAGGATAGACCTGACCAAGGAGTCATGAGTGTTGGGTAGGCTCTACAGAGAGCACCACAATAGAAATACCAGAGTTAAGAGAGAACAAGGTATGATGATTTTGACTAAGTCATATACACTTATGAATTCCATTCCATCCTTGAAAAAGATAACTAACTTGACCGTCAGAGTGTGATGGCTCCAAAGCGGGTCGACCCATTTTAACTCTTCTGTTTCTCTATAGCAGGTTGGAGACTCATCAACAGTGGTTTGAGTGATCGATCAGGCCTTCCCAGAAATTCCACTTACAATATATATAATATACCTATTTGTATATATATCATATATGTATATATTATATATATATATATATATGATGGTGTGTGCAAGTGAAGAAGAAGAAGAAGAAGACAAGGAAAGAAGGAAAAAGAAAGAAGAAGAAGAAAAAAATCATATAAAAATAAATTAAGTTGGCTATAAATAGAAGAAGGGGAGGAAGGCAGAGGGGAGTTAGAGTTTTTAGAGAGAAAATTTTAGTGTAGACAATCTTCTTAGTGATTAATTTATCTGTATTTTCAGTCTTGTAGTTTGTTGTACTTTATATAATTAGTAATAGAATTATTTTTCAAACCAAGTATTTTTAATAGTATGAGTAGCTAGTTTAATTTTTGTAGCCAATTGTGAAGATCGTCTGAGGATCTTGGAATATCAATGGAGGTAATTGAGTTTTCATTATTTATATTTAAAACCTTTCAATTCTTGGTAATTAAATTCTAAATCTTTGAGAAAACTTAAATTCTTGACTGAGTTTGGTAATTTTTATGAAAAAAATCTTATTTTGGTATAGTTATTGCACAAATCCATGGTACGAATTTATGACTTTAATTTTATTATTCTAGATTTAATTATTATAGAATTTCTGTTTTAAAAGCTAAATCTTCCAAATCAAAGGCTTAAGACGAAACCAATGATTTGAGTTATAAACCTCCGTTGAAATTTTGGGTGAATTAGGTGATCGGATCAATTGGATCCAAGACTTTTTTATTAAATTTTATTTAAAGTCTAGTTCCATAATCATCAAACCTTCCAAAGCAAAACATTTTTTCTTTTGGTTTTTCTGCACCAATTGTTCAGATCTCAACGGTACTATTCTTGGTCAAATTCAAACAAGTTGGCTTAGGTTCCAACTGAAGTCATTGCAATACTAGGATATTTAGCACGGCTTATTCGGTATCTAATCTTTTACCGTTGGTGAATTTATCTTTTACCGTGAGTGAATTTTTAGTTCCAATTTTGTATGGTTTGTTAACCGTTCCCTGTGGATTGGATCTTGACTTACCGAGTTATTATTGCATTACAACCGCACACTAGTGGATTTCAATCACATTATTTACAAGTGATTTGTATTTTGGCGTCGTTGCCGGAAAATGGTTTGAAAAAAAATATGCAAACAAATAAATAAAAATAAAAAATAAAAAATAAAAAAAATTCTAAAATTAAATTAAAAAAACAAAATTTATTATTATTATTATTATTATTTCCTTGTGGTTAACCTCTTTGGTTGGTATATTCGCCTATTGCTAGACGAAGTCAGTCAAGTTGGTTACCATATTTTCTGTTTTCTTTTATTGTTTATCTAACCCATCTAACTCATCTAACTTACTAACTATTTAACATTTTCTTTTATTTAGTGGATAACCAACGTTGGTTACTATTCTGACATTTTATTTTCTGCACTTTATTTAAACTCTTTCTCTTTTTCTGTGTGATTTACCTTTCGAGTTGATTCACTGCCTATTTAGATCGGCGCCGCACAATATGGTGACCATATAACTTAATATATACATATATATATATATATAAATACTTTTATTATTATTATTATTATTATTATTATTATTGTGGATAATATTATTTCGAGTTGATTCACTACTTATTTAGGTCGGCGCCGCTCATTAAGGTTACTATAACTTTGTTACTAAGCTGTCTAACATTATTTTCATTTGTTATTTTTGTGTGCAGGTATTTTAGTATATTATTGTAATTTATTATTTTTATTTTTATTATTATTAGTATCTTATCGTTAGCCGACTCCAAAAGTGTTTCGGTTCAGTCGTTACTCTGCCCGCATCCCTCCAAGTAAGTGACTTTCCATTTCCTCAGCTTTGAGAGCAGTTAATACTTTTTAGCTTCTCATCCCCGTTTTGTTAGCAGCCCATTTGGGTTTTTAGCCCAACATTTTGACTTTTAAGGTTTGTATTTATGTTTTGGGATGGATTCATTAGGGATGTGCATGGACCATTGGTGAGCGTTGACTCTTCTAGTGATTTTTTCTTATCTTCAGTACTCTTTTCCCATTTAGGACTCTTGTTCCAAACATTCAGTTAGTTAACCGAGGACCTAGCTATATCCTAATGGCGGAAGAATTTAATCATCAACAACCTAGGAATCCCAACCCGCCAAATCCAAATAATGTACTTGAAGGTGGGAGTATACATGGTGATCCTCCCCATAGGTCTCTCAGGGATTATTTGAATCCCGCTAGGCAAACGCCTACCTCTTGCATTATTTTTCCCGCGCATCACACAGCTATGACTTTAAAACCAAAAATGATCTAGCTGATAAATCCATTCCATGGTTTGGATTTTGAAAAATCATATCAGCACATAAAAGATTTCGAGGATGTATGTTCTATGTTCTTCGATAATTCTTACCCAAGGGAAGTTGTACTTTTAAAACTCTTCTCGTTTTCTCTCAAAGACAAGGCCAAGACATGGTTCAATTCATCAAGGCCTAAAGCTATTCATTCTTGGCAAGATCTTTAGACAGAATTCTTAAAAAAATTCTTCCCTGAGTATAAAACTGAGGCGATTCGTCATCAGATCTCTCAATTTTTCCCTGTGTTTAGTGAATCGTTTTTCCAATGTTAGGAGAGATTCAAAGGAGAGATTCAAAGAGTTGTTAAGTGCTTGTCCACATCATGGTTTCACCAATTGGCATATCATAAATACTTTCTATTTATCATTGACTCTATAACTAGACCAATTCGTTGAGTCTATGTGCGCAGGGACTTTGTATGACAAAGACCCATCTGAAGCGTATGATTTCTTTGACTACTTAGTGAAATTGGCTAGAGATTAGGCCACAATTGGGACCCAAAATCCTGAGTCTAAGCCTAGGGTAACATTTCAGTTTAATCAAGTGAAAGATCTGAATGCTAGAGTTGTTGTACTTACCTAAAAGTTAGAAGCCATAGAGACAAGTAAGGTCAATGTTGTGAATACTGAGTCTCCCAAGGAAGAGAGTTATTTAATGTGTGGTACAATGGAACATGACACTGCTGCACGTCCAATTATACCAAGTTGCAAGGAGGCTTTGCATGGCTAAGCCAATGCGGTTAGCCAATATCAAGGTACATATAGTGATCAACGAGTTGGGGGGAACCCTTTCTCGAACACATATAACCTAGGATGGAAAAATCACCCAAACTTTGGGTGGAGAAATGAAGGTCCTTCGAATCCTCAAGTAATCCAAGGAGAGCTTCAAAACCCTCAACCTTTTCAATCCCAACCTGTTCAAGCTCAACAATTCATGCATTTCCAACCCCAACCTAATGCATACCAACTCCCTCATAGGAAACCATTAGAAGATAATGTTCATCAATTGAAAAATGATATGAGAGGAATCAATAATAGGGTGGATAGGCAGGACAAGGTGTTAGACCAACGCACTAGGATGTTGGAGGACATAGCAAAGCAAATGTCAACTTTGACACAAGCTTTGACCCACCAAGTGTTGGGAAGATTTCCATCTCAACCTGAACCAAATCCAAATCCTAATAAGCAAGTGAACATGACCGAAGCGAGGACTGATCCTCAATCCAGTCATGAACAAGTCCAATCCATCACAACCTTGAGGAGCGAAAAAATCATTGATAAAATCATTCACCCTAGAAAGGAAACTCTTAAGGTTAATGATGAAGGGAAGGAAGATGTGAGAGAACAAGAGAGAGAAAAAGATAAGAGTGGGAAAGAAAAAGAACAAGTTAAGCCAGTCTTAGAGCCAACCAAAGCATTTGAAGATGAGGGCATTGATGTTATGAAATATGCCCCGTTTCCTCATAGATTGACAAAACCAAAATATGAGTTTCTAAATTCTGAAATTTATGAAGTGTTTAAGCAGGTCAATGTCAACATTCCAATCTTAGATACCATCAAGCAAATTCCCTCTTATGCCAAGTTCTTAAAGAACTTGTGTACTGTGAAAAGGATGTTGTATGTCAAAGAAACTACCTTTATGAATGAGAGCCAAAGTGCGATTTTGCAATGTAAGTCTCCACCGAAGTATAAGGACATCGGTTGTCTTACTATTTCGTGTACAATAGGGGGAAGCAAGATAGATCGAGCCCTTCTTGGTCTAAGAGCAAGTGTCAATCTACTCCCTTATTCGATTTATCAACAACTCAGATTAGGTGAGTTGCGGCCTACACGTGTCACCTTGCAACTAACTAACAAATCTATTAAGGTTCCTAAGGGTATTGTAGAGGATGTTCTCATTCAGATAGATAAGTTTTACTATCCAATGAATTTCATTATGTTAGATACATAACCGATTGAGAGCATTAGTGCTCATTCTCACATTCCTGTTATCTTAGGACGACCATCCCTAGCCACGTGTAATACCGTAATCCATTATAGAATTGGATTGTTAAAGTTGTCATTTGAGAATATGACTGTCGAGATGAATATCTTTTCAGTTGGAAAATAACCGAGAGAGTATAAGAACATCAAATAAGTAGACTGCATTGAGTCTATTGTGCAAGTGTATTTTGAGAATGAATTATTTGAGGATCCTATTAAAAAAGCTCTTGTTTCGAGCAAGCCACATGATTAGTTAGATTGTGATTGTGTCAAGTCTAGGGACACAATTCCTAGAGGAATAGAGAAAGAACAATGTATGCAAGTAAGACACTGGACCCTATCATTTGACCCTTTAATTTTTAGTGTCATAAAGCCTGTCCCTTTTGAAGAAAAAGCACGCACTCCGAAAAGAAAACCTTTGTCATCTACATTGAAGTATGCATTTCTTGGTGAAGGTGAGTCTTTTCATGTTATTATATCCTCTAGCCTGTTTGAAGGCAAAGAGAAAAGCCTTGTGCAAGTGCTAAAGAATCATAGAAAAACCTTAGGTTGGACCATTACAGACCTTCATGGTATTAGTTCTCTTGTATGTACACATCGTATATATTTTAAGGAAGAGTCTAAACCGGTGCGTCAAATGCAGAGACGTCTAAATCCTAACTTGAAGGAAGTTGTAAGAGGAGAAGTACTGAAGTTTCTTGATGCGGTTATCATATACCCCATCTTTGATTCAAAGTGGGTAAGTCCAACCCAAATTGTTCCTAAGAAATATAGAGTTACGGTAATTTAAAATGAGAAAAATAAACTAATGCCCACTAGGATTCAAACTGGGTGGCACATGTGTATTGATTATCGTCGACTAAACGCTATTACTAGAAAAGACCATTTTCCACTCCCATTCTTGGACCAAGTCTTAAAACAAGTGGCAGGATGGGCCTTTTACTGTTTTCTAGATGGGTACTTTGGATACAACCAAATTGAAATTGCCTTAGAAGACCAAGATAAGACAACTTTCACATGTCCTTTTGGTACTTATGCTTACAAAAGAATGCATTTTGGCTTGTGCAATGCACCGGCCACCTTTCAAAGGTGCATGATGAGTATCTTTAGTGATATGGTGGAGAGATTTTTGGAGGTTTTCAAGGATGATTTTTCTATGTACGGAGATACCTATGAAAGTTGTTTGGAACACCTCGAGAAGGTGTTAGAAAGATGTGAGGAGAGTAATCTTGTCCTAAACTGGGAAAAATGCCACTTCATGGTGACACAAGGTATAGTGCTTGGACATATTGTGTCTAGCACATGGATTGAGGTAGATAAAGCCAAAGTTGAACTGATCCTGAAACTACCTACTCCTAGAACTGTGAAAGACATTCGATCTTTCCTTGGACATGCTAGTTTCTACCGGCGATTCATCATAGGATTTAGTTCCATCTCTTGTCCAATGTACCATCTATTGTCAAAAGACGTTTCATTTGAATGGACGTCTGAATGCCAAAAAGCTTTCGACAAGCTTAAAGAATTGTTGACAATTGCACTTATCATTCGGTCACCTGATTGGTCTTTACCTTTCAAGTTAATGTGTGATGTCAGTGGTTATGCTATAGGAGCAGTTTTGGGGCAAAGATTGTACAATAAACCCTAAGTGATATATTATGCAAGCAAAACCTTGAATGAAGCCCAAATGAACTATACCACAACTGAAAAGGAACTCCTTGCTGTCATGTTTGCATTAGATAAATTTCGGTCGTACTTGATAGGGTCATTAGTCATCATATACACTGACCATTCTGCACTAAAGTACTTGCTCACCAAGCTTGATGCAAAGCCACGCCTTATCCGTTAGATTCTTTTGTTACAAGAGTTCCACATTGAGATCAAAGATAAAAAAAAGGGTAGAAAATGTTGTTACTGATCATTTGTCACGACTCCCTACTGGTGGGAAAGCCAAAGATACTCTCCCTATCAATGAGTATTTTTTGGATAAGCATCTTTTTCAAATTCAAGTACTTTCTCAAGTAATTGTTCCATGGTTCGCTAATATAGCCAACTTTTCAGCTACTGGTAAGATACCGTCACACTGGTCTTACTTAGATAAACGAAAATTCTTCAGAAATGTGAGATATTTCTTCTGGAATGATCCATACTTGTTCAAGTATTGTCCCGATCAGATAATTCGTCGGTGTATCCCTGACAATGACTTTCATTTTGTCATGGAGTTCTGTCACTCATATGCTTGTGGTGGGCACTTTAGTTCAAAAAAGACGGTTGCAAAGATTCTACAATCTGGCTTATATTGGCTCACCATAGTTCGTGATGTTCACACCTTTTGCACATCCTGTGATAGGTGTCAACGACTAGGAAGCCTGACTAGAAGACACATGATGCCCCTTAACCCCATCCTTACTCTTAAGATATTTGATTGTTGGGGTATTGATTTCATGGGACCGTTCCCGAGCTCGTTTGGATCCTTTTACATTCTTGTGGCCATTGATTATGTGTTTAACTGGGTAGAGGCCATTGCTTCTCACACCAATGATCACCGCGTTGTGGTCAAGTTCTTAAAAGAGAATATCTTTTCTCGCTTTGGTATGCTTCGTGCTGTCATTAGTGATGGTGATACTCACTTTTGTAATAAACCTGTTGGAATGTTAATGCGAAAGTATAGGGTCATTCACAAGGTTAGTACACCTTATCATCCCTAAACTAATAGCCAAGTTGAGTTAGCTAATCGGGAGATTAAGCACATTCTTGAGAAAACTGTTAATCCTAACCGCAAGGATTAGTCTTTAAGGTTAGTGGATACACACTGGGCTTATAGAATTGCTTACAAAACTATGTTAGATTCTTCTCCTTACAGGCTTATGTATGGGAAATCAT
This sequence comes from Euryodendron excelsum, assembly GCA_033060915.1. Classification (NCBI taxonomy): domain Eukaryota; kingdom Viridiplantae; phylum Streptophyta; class Magnoliopsida; order Ericales; family Pentaphylacaceae; genus Euryodendron; species Euryodendron excelsum. The sequence goes on along the minus strand of CM065379.1, from coordinate 50,595,589 downwards.
GTCATCTTTCGATTGAAATTGAGCACAAAGCTTATTGGGTCATTAGCCAATTTAATGAGAACATAGATGCGGCTGGCCAAACTAGGAAGCTGCAACTCAATGAACTTGAGAAACTCCAAAATGATGCTTATGAGAATGCAAAGATCTCTAAAGCCAAGATAAAAACATTCCATGACCAGCACATCCTTCGTAAGTTTTTTTATGTCGGTCAAAAAGTATTGCTTTACAATTCCCAATTACACTTGTTTCCGAGTAAATTGAAAAATAAGTGGTCTGGATCTTATCAGGTAAGAGATGTGTCACCGCATGGAGCGGTAGAAATTGAGAACTCCAGCAATGAGAATATTTTTAAAGTCAATAGGCAAAGACTGAAGCCCTACTTGGAGAACTTTGTAAGTTTGATTGAAAGTGTGGATCTTATGGATCCACCATTGCTTGAGTAGAAGCAACACCCAATTAGTTTGTACAGTTAGTTTAGTCTATGTATTTGGTTTAGTAGCTAGTTTATCTTTAGTTGGAGAGAAGAGACCTTTCTTCTCAGCTGTGTTTGTCTCCCACCCTTTCCTTTATCTTTTCGCCTTGCGGTCGTGGCTGTTATTTCGTTAGGGGGAAGGGACACGTTCGTTTTTCTAATATCAGTGGTGTTATCTTCTATTGTTTTGTCTTTGTGACAAGCAGACGTTAAAGAACTGGATAATGTCATGTCTTCTCATATAGATGGTTGAGTGTTTACATTTGCATGTTGCATCTTCTAGATATTTCCATTTGGTATCAGGGGCGAGATAATTCGTCGTGCAAAGATGGTAAGGAGAGTTGAGCTCCAAGAGGAACAACCTCAACCTCTTACTGGTCGTAGTACTCTGGCCAGAAAGAGCAGAGCAACGAGACTAAATAAGTATGACTGTTATGCTAGACACACGTGTGTGGATAAAAATTGCAAAGGGAGTAACCGACTAATGTTAGGGAATCAGATGATTTACCTAGATATTATTAAAGGGCAAGTAAATGTTGAGGCATTGAGACGCCTTGGAATCACCAGAACAACGGACTATCTTGATTTTGATGTCAAAAAGTTGGCTCGATTTTGTAATGATTCTTCTTACAGTGTGTTATGTTTAAGTATTTATTTGTTTGTTTATCTTTATTTGTAAATATGACTAATATTTATTTTATAGATTTTTTTTATTTTTCAAAAAAACAAAAATTTACAATTTTGTACAGTTTTATGTGAAATGCAAATGTAGATTTTGGGAAGTTGTTGAAACACGTTTTAATTCACTTTGCACAATTTCTGTTTTATTTTTTCTTTTTAATACAATTGCAAGATTTTGTCTTAACATATAAACAGAGGCTATCTTATATCACTCATTATCATACCATGATTAGCTTTGTATTTATACATATTGTACAGTTTCATCCTAACACAAGTGGAGAGATATATATATTTTTTTACCAAGTAAGCTTTAAAGCCAATTACGCCTTTAGGAGTGTTTACATTTACTCTTGATGAAATTCGTTCACATCACTAATTCAATAGCACCACTATACTTGTATTTGATTTGATTGTTTTAATTGCTTCGGTAATTGAATATGTTGAATCTTAGAATTTTGAGTTATTGTGCACTGTCAAAAGTGAATCGAGGCCATCTTTGATTTTTTTTTTTTTTTTTTTTTTGTTTTTGAGCCACAGACTTGTTTTTTGACATAATTCTCTTGGAACCATCTTTAAGCATATTTCTTTTTCTCTTGCTGCATATATCATCGATAAAGTTTTATTCCTAAAAACAAAAACGTAAGTATTTTTATTTGTGCAAATTGAATCGAGAAAGTGGGTAGAAAAGAAAAGAAAAACAAAGGAAAAAGGGAAGTAAAAAAAAAAGATAAAGAGAAGAAGAGGTTGTCTATTGAAAGAAAATCAATGAAATGAAAATGGAGAAAATTAAGGTATGTAGTTATTGATCATTGCATGCCTTAATCACACATGTTTTGAACATTTTACCCTTTCTTTCTCCTTACCTTATACTTCATGGCCAAGTTACAACATGAAAAAAGTCCTCGAGGATTTGATGTGTACATTGCTTGTTCATTTACTTTGTAGAGAATTCACTTATCAGTTACTTGTGTGATTTTAACGTTGAGTATTCTTTCGTGGAGTTATGTCAAATCATCTCCTACAATATATATTCACCTCATTTTTTTATGGTTGTCTCTTTTGATATAATTTACATTTACTATCTTGCATAAACAACCAGTGTGAGATGCCTGAGTTCTTTCTTTCTGAGAGAATATCTAGTGAGGTTGAATCAAAGCTTAAAGGATGGTACTGTGTTTTTATGTTATAATACTTTCCTTATTATGTAATGACCACACACACACAAAGCTTCTCATATGTTATTCTAAGCCATTATCTTGCTTGTGTATTAAAAAGTAGGATAAACAGAATATGCTTGTGTTTGATACATGTCATACTTTGTCCCTATTATCCTCACTTGTAGGCCACATTTTGATATTTGTGGGTATCATCACTAAAAGCCCTCATGAGACTATACTCATCCACTAAGGGTAATCTAAGGGTTTAAAGACTTAGTGCATAAGCTAAATACACTCCTGATCCTTATGAAAGTAGAACATACGTTTTTAAGTGTGTTTTATTTCGCTAAGGACTAGCAAAAGCTTAGTTTGGGGGTGTGATTGTACTCTAAAACGTACAATTGGAGTCCCTAATTGTAAGCTATTATTAGCAATTATGGATATGTTTTTTATTATTTGAATATAAAATTTATTTTTTTTTACGTTTTTGTGTCGTGTGCAAATTTAAAGTTAAAACTTAGCAAAATAAAGTCAGCGTGCACACATATTTTTTTTAAGTGTTAATTTGATGTAATATATTTATTATATTTATATATATGTGTGTGGTGGTAGTAGGTGTAATAGATATATATATATATATATATATAATATACCTATATGTATATATTATATTATATATATATATATATATATGATGTGTGTGCAGATGAAGAAAAAGAAGAAGAAGACAAGAAAAGAAGGAAAAAGAAAGTAGAATAAGAAAAAAAATCATAGAAGAAGAAGACAAGAAGGGGGCAGCTAGGAAAAAGAAGAAGAAGACAAAAAAAGAAGGAAAAAGAAAGAAGAATAAGAAAAAAAAATCTTAGAAAAATAAGTTAAGTTGGCTATAAATAGAAGAAGGGGAGGAAGGCAGAGGGGAGTTGGACGAGAGCAGAGGACAGAGTTTTTAGAGAGAAAATTTTAGTGTAGACAATCTTCTTAGCGATTAGTTTGTCTGTATTTTCAGTTTTGTAATTTGTTGTACTTTATATAATTAGTAATAAAATTATTTTCAGGCCAAGTCTTTTTAATAGTATGAGTAGCTAGCTTAAATCTTGGAGCCAATTGTGAAGATCATCTGAGTTTTCATTATTTAGGTGGTAATTCTTGGAGCCAATTGGAATATCAATGGTGGTAATTGAGTTTTCATTATTTATATTTAAAATCTTTTAATTCTTAGTAATTAAATTCTAAATCTTTGAGAAAATTTAAATTTTTGACTAAGTTTGGTAATTTTTATGCACAAATCTTATTTTGGTATAGTTATTGCATAAATCGATAGTATTAATTTATGGCTTTAATTTTATTATTCTAGATTTAATTATTATAGAATTTCTATTTTAAAAACTAAATCTTCCAAATCAAAGGCTCAAGACGAAGCCAATGATTTGAGTTATAAACCTCCGTTAAAATTTTGGATGAATTAGGTAATCGGATCAATTGGATCCAAGACCTTTTTATTAAATTTTATTTAAAGTCTAGTTCCATAATCATTAAACCTTCCAAAGCAAAACATTTTTCCTTTTGGTTACTATTTTTTTGCATCAATTGTTTAGATCTCAACGGTATTATTCTTGGTCAAATTCAAACAGGTTGACTTAGGTTTCAACTGAAACCATTGCAATACTACGATATTTAGCTCGGATTAGTCAGTATCTAACTTTTTATCGTCGGTGAATTTATCTTTTACCGTAAGTGAATTTTTAACTTCAATTTTACATGATTTGTTAACAGTTTCTCGTGAATTCAATTTCGACTTACCAAGTTATTACTACATCACAACCGCACACTGACAAATTTTAATCACATTATTTACAAATGATCATCAAGAGAGAGTACTAGTAAAGAAGTGAAGGATCAAGAGATCAATCATGGATATATTTATACAAGATTTCACTATATCTACTATTTTTATATTTGAAAGGGAGGACTGATAAAAGTAAGTCAATTAAAACCCAGTAAAATAACAAAATGTGAAAGAGCTCTACAGGTACAAGTTCCCCAATTCTTTATTATGTACAAGTAATTAAAACTTCTTAGCCTTGACAAACTATAACCGGATCTAGGGTAGGCAACAACTGGACTAATGCCATGCAAAAACTTCATGATGGATGGTCACTAAAAAGCCTGAGGTGGTATCAAATTTGAAACTTCTTACGTGACAAGATTATCACTAGGTGAACTCTTATAATTGATCATTATTTTATTTAAATATGACTAATGCTATAAAATCAAAAAAATTAATACAAGGCTAGTGTTGAAAGCGCATACGCAACCGTGTATACCTCCATTGGAACAAAACAAGCTCTCAATGATCTAGCTTGGCAGTTGCACTCAAAAAAGGATCCGATAGGACCATTCAAGATTTTAGGTAGAAAATGTTTGGATAATTTCTGCTCACCTTTTGAAAAAGAAAAAAGATAAAAAGGAATTAAAAAATGCAACTAAAGGGACCGACCTATTCAAGATTATAGGTAAAGATGTAAATTAAAGTTCAATTAGAAAATGTTTGCGTAGTTTCTGCTTTCACCTTTGAAAAAGAAAAAAAAAATTAAAAAAAGAGTTGTCAAGACAGAGGGGAAGAAAGTTCAATGGATGGATAGTCTTGAGTTTTAAATTTTCAGTAGTCATCCCTTTCACATTGTGGCATGTATTGGTTTATTACATTATGAACCTGGATTTGTTGCAAAATGAAGAGACTTTTTAAGAAAAATTAAATTAAGGACCCGATCGAGGATTGTCAATCTAATCCCACCACACACCCTCAGAATTAACTATGACGAATTCAGGAAAGACTAGAAAAGAAAGAGGGAGGAAAGTAAAGTGAAGTTGGGGTGAGCATGGGACGAAGCAATTTCATATTGTTTGCTGAGGGCATATTTTTGTAATTAATGATTCATCATAGAATGTGCATTTGGTATTAGTCTTTTGTGGTTCTTCTATATCTTTCTGTTGAGCTTTTGAGGTATAGGCAATGCCAATGGGTATCATCTGGAAATTGTGTTGGGTACTTATTATTCTCCTCACCTTCTTTCTATTTTGTTATCTTGATTTTGTCACTGGCCAACCTTATGATTATCCGATAGCAAACCTTTCCACTTCATGGATCAACAGTGTTTCTGCTCCCCATTCTGTGAATTTTACAGATGGATCGACGGTGAGGGCCCTCCTTCTCAGAGGAACCTTTGGCCCGAAATTTGCCTGTGGCTTCTTCTGCAATGGAAACTGTGACACTTACCTCTTTGCCATCTTCATTGTCCAAACAAACAGCATTTCCTTTATCACTTCTCCTGCCATAGGATTCCCGCAAGTTGTCTGGTCTGCAAACAGAAACAATCCGGTTAGAATTAACTCAACCTTGCATCTCACCACGGATGGAGATCTGGTCCTAAAGGAAGACAACGGGACTGTAGCTTGGTCAACAAACACCGCCGGTAGGTCTGTTGCAGGCTTAAACTTGACTGACACAGGCAACCTGGTTCTGTTCGACCACAAAAACTCCGTGGTTTGGCAATCTTTTGATCACCCAACAGACTCCTTGGTACCCGGCCAAAAATTGTCAGCAGGGCAGAAGCTAACAGCTAGTGTTTCAGCAACGAATTGGACCCAAGGTTTGCTTTACCTTACTGTCACAGGTGACGGCCTGTTTGCTTTCATAGAATCCGAACCTCCACAATCGTATTATGAAAAAATATTCAATGGAATGAAAAATAGTAAAGAGAAAAGCTATGTCAGGTATCTTAATGGAAGTTTAGCTTTGTTCATACTTTCCGCCGAACCAAACGAACCAGATGAAGCACTTTACGTCCCTCCGGCATCATCAGCACAGTATATGAAATTGGGGCCTGGTGGGCATTTGAGAGTGTATGAATGGAAAGGAAGCTGGACGGAGGTGGCCGATCTTCTTACAGAGAGACTCGGTTCTTGTACATACCCAATGGTTTGTGGGCAAAATGGCATTTGCTCACATCTTGGGATCTGTAGTTGTCCCACAAACTCTGGTGGGACAAACTATTTCATACCTCCAAATTACCAACAGCCTGAATTTGGCTGTGCTGCGATTACTCCCTTGACTTGTGAAGCCTCACAATATCACAAATTGATTGAGTTGGAGGACGTTACCTACTTCACCTTCAGCTCCGACATTGATAATACTGATGCGGAGAGTTGTAGACAGGCCTGTTTAAACAACTGCTCCTGCAAAGCTGCTATATTTCGCTCTAGTTTGGGTTCTTCCAGTGGGGATTGCTATTTGCCATCCGAGGTCTTTTCGTTGATGACCAATGTGAAGGAGACGACTCATTATAACTCCTCTGCATCTATAAAGGTGCAGATTGCTCCAAGTGCTGCTCCTACTCCTGCTCCGAATGGAAAGAAGAAGAGCCCGATTGCAATCATTTTGGGATCCATCGGTGGAGCTGTATTTCTTCTGTTCCTTACAATTACTGTCTTGGTATATTGGAAGAAAAAGCATGGTGATGAAGATGAGGAAGACTATATAGGTCAAGTACCAGGAATGCTCGCTAGATTTCCTTACGAACAATTAAAAGCTGCGACTGATGATTTTAGTAAGAAGCTTGGGGAGGGAGGATTTGGCTCTGTTTATGAAGGGACTCTCAAGGACAGCGTGAAAGTCGCAGTGAAGTGTCTTGATGGTTTAGGCCAAGTTAAAAAGTCATTCTTAGCTGAGGTCGAAACCATTGGCAGCATTCACCATGTCAACTTGGTAAGATTGATTGGGGTTTGTGCAGAGAAATCTCATAGGGTTTTAGTATATGAATACATGTCCAATGGCTCCTTGGATAAATGGATCTATCGCAGATATCAACAGCCCCCTCTGGAATGGAAATGCAGGAGGAAGATTGTTCATGACGTAGCCAAGGGATTAGCCTACCTCCACGAAGATTGCAGGCAAAAGATAATTCACTTGGATATTAAACCCCAGAACATCCTTCTCGATGAAAACTTTAATGCAAAGGTAGCGGATTTTGGGTTGTCTAAGCTAATTGACAGAGACCAGAGCCAAGTTATGACCACAATGAGGGGAACGCCAGGCTATATAGCTCCTGAATGGTTGAGTTCAGTTATCACCGAAAAGGTGGATGTGTATAGCTTCGGAATTGTGGTCTTGGAAATCATGTGTGGGAGGAAAAACGTTGATCGATCTGAACCAGAAGAAGCCATGCATTTGTTGAGTCTTTTTAAGCAAAAAGTAGAGGAAGGGCAACTTTTGGATATGATTGACAAGCACGGTGAAGATATGCAGTTACATAGAGCAGAAGTCGTGGAAATGATGAGGGTTGCTGCGTGGTGTTTGCAAAGTGATTTTTCCAAGAGGCCATCCATGTCGGTGGTGGTTAAGGTGTTGGAGGGTGTTATGGATGTTGAACACAACCTAGATTATAACTTCTCTTATACGCCAAGTTCAAAGGTTGATCATGGAACAGTTAATCTCAATGCTGCTACTCCATTGTTGCCTTCAGTTCTATCTGGACCAAGGTGATGAAATCATGAAAGGGTTCGCTGGCTTGTTTGTTTTGTTTCTGTGTCTCCTCCTTTTGGCTGGCTTTAGGAGAACATTTTGTCCAAAAATAAAGAAAAAGCTCGGTACAATTCTTCATTCTGGTTTTGAAACTTCATGTAGCATAAGACTTCATTTCTAGTAAAAATCTGTATTAATTGGTGCATTGGTTCGAATGCTAGCTATTAATACAAAACCTAGATGACTAAACCACTATATTACGCACGCACCCTCTATCATCTCTGTTGGAAGGTAAATCAGATGAATTGATTCAAACGATATACAATGATTTGACAAAACCCACATGCAAAATTGAAAATCAAGTAAATAAGTAAATAATTAAAAAAAGTTTATAGACCTGTCAACAATCCGAATTAAGGCTCACAACCCTCTGCTTTAGTAAGCTGGTCTGCTATTCATTGAACCTGTCAGCACAAAATTGATCAACTAATATGAAAGTAATGGATTCAAGCTGCTTGTGCTCATTGGCTTGCCTCTCAAGCCCTGTCTGACTCTTTTTGCGTTCTTTTAGCATCATTCCTGCATAAATTTCTCTCCAGTTGGATCTCTTGTAGTTGCTTTGCTTCATTTTAGCTTTCAAAAACCAAAAAAAAAAAAAAAAACCAAAGAAAAGTTTGTTCAACTGTATTAAGGGTGACAAGATGTCATGATTCATGTTCCATGGCACAATACTGTTTGTTTTGGGTTTTATCACACATTATAACATATAGAACCTTTCGTTCATATATGACATTTCACGGGTGATGTAAAACTTTAACTCATGTCAACCACCTCACTTTAACGTTACTGGACAATTTGAGACCCAAGTTTATTGTCTGTTTTGGACCTTTATCCCCAGCGATTTTAAAAGTTGTATCAAGTAGAGATCTACGCATACAAGTATGATACTTCACTTCAATTTGATTAGACTTACTTAATGGCAACCACCCATCCACTCAGGAAGACTTTTGGTCTACAATAATGGCAACCACCCACCACGGACCCACTCAGAAAGACTTTTGGTCTACAATAATGGCAACCACCCACCCACTCTTCCCCCTCACCTAAGAAATTTGTTTGGTTTTGGCTGTCACAACAGACCACTACCTTTTGGCCTTTTGGATCTTGGTCACCACACTCTTGGGTGGCAATGCAGAAGAAAGATCATCAGTGACATACCCAAGGGACTAGCCTATCTCCACAAGGAGTGCAAGCAGAAAATATTTCACCTGGAATACAAACCCCAAAACATCCTCTAATTAGATGAATATGCTTCAATGCGAAAATATCTGATTTTGGATTGTCAAACCTAATTGATGAGCGCCAAAGCCAAGTTGTAACGACATTGAAGGCCAGGACAATAGTTGACTCCTGAATGGTTGAGCTCAGTTATCACCAAGACAATAGTTGTCGGTAGCTTTGTTGTCTTGGTCTGGAAAATCTTGTGTAGGTAGAAAATTTTAGATAGCTCTCAGCCTGAGAAAGATATATATTTACGGTTATATGGAGTAAAAATTGTGGAGATGATCAGTGTTGATGTGTGGTGTCTCCAAAATGATTTTTGTAGGATGCCCTTCCAGGTCAATGGTTGGTTAAGGTCTTGGAGGGTTCTGTTTAAAGTTTTAGTCTCTCTCTTACCGGACACATACTTTTAGGATTTCAAATTGTACTAGAAATATCTCTCTCTCTCTCTCTCTATATATACTAGTTGAACCTGCCCGTGCCTAGTTGTCTATAACACAGAAATAAAATAGACATAAAAAGCTCTAGTCTCCAAGTAGTTGCTGCATGATGAATACCTGTACTTTCAGACGTAGAATTAAATTAAGTCATTGAGTAATATGTAGAACACGGCATGAAAAATGATATGTTTAATCACATGCATGTAGCTTAGATTTCTTCTTGTTACATTTGGTTGATGAGAATAAAAATCTTCGTGCTTTCAACATGAACTTATGAGTGGTTATGCTTCCTATTTTGAATTTAATTCAGAGTTGAACCAATATCTAGTTACAAAAATGCGAAGGAATGTACAAATCCCTTCTATTTGCAGCTCCTTTCTTGGTCACTTCCTTCTGGCTTCTGCAAATATGCAGCAGTTTTAATACTCCAGAATTTCGTCCTGCATTTAGCATTAGAAATTATGGCTAATTACTCACTTCCTACGTACAAGGCAATATCAATATTACTATGATTAGGAAAAATATAATGAAAAGTTACTAAAAGTATATATGTTCATTCAGCATTTGCAAAGTCACAACAAAGAAGATTGCCATCAAATAGCTCTGGTCCTATTTGAATATCAAACTTTTGCCAAATCCATCACAAAATCAATCTGAAGCATCAGATTTCAATCTTTCATATATACAGAATCAGAGATGATTCAATACATTCGAAAAGTCATGCATAAGTTTACTGCTAGTTTCCATGTTGTTGAGAAAGCAAAAAATTCTAGTAAATTAAGAGTTTAAAAAAAAACCCCACATGGTTTCCATCTTGCTGGAAAAAAGTAAAGAGTTTTTTCTCTTGAACAGAAATGAACATTTCATGAGAAATGTACCAAAATCAAGTCCGTAAAAGGTAAGCAAACAGGGTGTGCCTAATTCTTCGGAAGACCATTGGTAAAATATAAGCATATTACTTTCCATTTAGGGTAAGTCAATATATTCATGACATTTATGAAAAATTAAGCAATCATCCTACCCTAGTTTGCACTTCTTTCATTTGGTGCAGCATATAGCTTAGGGCACGCCAAATATTCCTTTTTTTAGGAGTCCGTTAAATATACACATTGTATTTGAACATGTTTGTGAATTGCTCAACAATCAATTGTACTTGACTTTCTTTATTAATAAAGTGATAAAAAAAAGTGACTAATTCAGGAATTCAATAGAATTTACAATATAGATATAAAACTTTTAAGTTCAAATTTCTCAAAAGATAACACTGACAGGAAAAAAAAAAAAACAATTACCTGTGTAGAGTGGACTTTTCTTGCTATAAAAAATTGTAGGGCGGAGTATGTATGGAGAAAGCTAGCTAGGTATTCAAGAAGCCCTATGTCTCCTTTAAAGTTCTTGTAATCCATCTCTACAATAAAGACACACTAACCTGTTTGTCAATCAATGTAAATTGAATATTCCCAACATTACATAAACAATTCAAATCGAAGTATAAGAAGTAAGTAAAATTGATTGACATAGTTTTATGAAAGCTGCAAAAAGAATACAACCCTGAAGTATTAATTACCCATTTTCAAATGAATTCCACCATAAAATGAATATTTTCTAACTGTTCTTGTAATTTAAGTTTCATTTGCATTTTCAATCAAATTTGTTTCATCCAAGCTCAGCACTATCACAAGCCATCTCTTCCTCATCAAACCAACGAATTTGCATTTATTTTTATTTTTTTTAGTACATAAACAAAATAGAACTAATAACAATAATCTAATTCAAACCATCGGATTGAGCCCAAGATTTTCTATAAGAAGCTTAGTTAAGTATTGTTGGTAGCAGAAGTAATGTAGTCCTTGGCCATGTGATGGCTAAGGAATCTTTTGTTATTGATGAGTGTACATCTAAACCAAATGAATTCCCAAAACCCCTCATACCGAAATTAACAGTTGAAAAAGAATAGAAATAAAAAAAGTGCTATGAAAACTTTGGAAATTACATTGTGCATACTCCAAAGTAAAAAATAGCATGCTTAGAATTTGATTTGCTTGAATTTATCATATGTTGCCAGTTACGATGTAATCAAAGCAACAGCATGGCAATGCCCTTTCAGAGAGTCATTATTCCCTTTTCTGAAGCTATTTTGCATACTTCTCCAGTTGCTCCTATTCTAAAATTTTGATTCATTCCCTTAATTGCAATGGCACCAGAGAATGCTCTAGACAGTCTTAACTAACATATTAGTGGACTCAAATCCAATTCACATACATGTTTTGACGGTTATAAAAGTAACTCTTTACTTCTCACTATCCACACACAATAAAAGGGTGAGGCTCACTATACATGTTAGAATCTAGCAAACCATTGCCAATATTGAGCTTTACAAAAGGGTGAGGCTCATTTCCATAACACCTTTTGCTGTATCACAACTTGATTAGTTCACTTTTTCAATTCCAATATTGTACTTGGAGAGGTGAATGCAGCTACAAACATTGCAGGAAGAGCATTCCTTGCCAATTATATAATAATAGGCAATCTGTAACCTGGATTTTCAAATAATTTATTTTTCAGAGAACAACTACAAGAAACCTGCCCATAATTAATTCGGAGTTCATTGTGAAATCTAATTTGAGAGTTGCCAAAGCACTATGCATATGTTGCTAGTAAAAAGCTATGCTACAAAAGGCTAAATAGAAATTCCAAAATATGTTAAAACGGCTTAACCCTCAGATTATAATAGTCTATTTGAGAGATGCCATCTTGTTTTTGTTCACAGTCCCACTTCAGGGTTAAATAGTATGCTTTGGAGCAAAAAAAAAAAAAAAATGAAACCTACTTGTTCGTTGTAGTATCATGACAAACTACTACTTCACAGTAAAAATAAAAACCAAATTACCATGATTATTACACGACGAAAACATAAGCTGAGAGCACATCAAAATTGAAATTTCCAACCACGATGCACAAATTCTAGAATATTCACCAAAATATAGGAATATGGTAATCAAAATAACATTTTCCAAACTAAGATGTCCATAGTTATGACCTTCCAAAAGAGAAACATTGCATCATTCCCTCCATCACACTCGAGATTACATAAATTTCAAACCTAACAGAAAATCCTAGACTTTTGAATCAGAACAAAAAGATTAGAAAAATAAAAAGACAATTCAAGTCCTCACCTTTGCAAGCTCACAAAATTCCACAGAGAATCAATTTATGCACTGCATATGTGTATCAAAGATTAGACATTTCTGATCTGCACTCCCTGCTTTCTTTGACGTAGCTTCTAGGGCTTGCGATTATTTGAAGAAAAAATAAAAGATAACAAAAAATAAAAAAATATATAGAGAGAGAATCAGACTTCTAAGGAGCGATTGAAGTCAGATGCAGATCTAATTTTGTTGGCAAAGAAGAGACTCACAATGGGGTTCATTCTGGTGTACAAACACTAAAATCTCATTAAGAGCACAAGCAATCAAATGGACCTATAATTCTAGAATAAATTTTATCATAAACAGCACGAGCAAAGCCCTTCAACCAACTAAATTACTTCAACCAAACAACGAGAATCAAACACCTTCAACCAACATCTACTTTTTTTCATATGCTCATCTTCTCTCTTGCAAGAAGAAACATCAAAGTTGGAAGACACAAACCCAATAAAAGTTGTACTAAACAAGTCAGCCTACGTGCATGAGAAAAAACCGAAGCTTAGAAAATGAAAAGGTTCATTGCAATAGCATCCAACCCTTGCCATCAACAATTCCCGTGCCTAATCATTCCTTTGTCAAAGCTATACAAATATGTCTAATGATAAAATTGGGTTCTATAATTCTTAATATCAAAACAAATTGTTTATCAAGTATAAACTATATTATCTCACATATAGCAGTAAAAGCTAAAGGCTCTATAGTACTCAAACTTCCATCTAAAGAAATATAATCACAAAAAAGGCTCTACATTCCTCAAACTTCTATCTACCGTACTCTTTCAAAAAAAAAATCACAAAATTTAATGATAAGGTTATTGACTAAAAGACTTGTATTTCAATAAATTAAACACCAAATTTCTTTATTTTTGCCTCATTCTTACAAATTCTAACATTCTTGCTACCATTTCAATTTTTTTTTCACCATGACATTTTATCAAACACGAGGTGAACATAGTATAGCACTATATGTCCCTCTATAGCACTATGTTTCAAAACAAGCTATTAAGTCATTTCACCAAACAACAAGCAAACATGCAATTTGGCTGCACCCAAATATTCTTTTTTTTTTTTTGTAATATAAATAAAGAGATCCCAAATATTCACACAATCAAAGAAAAATATCAGCAAGAATAAACTTGCTAGCAATTATAGGTTTCACCAAGTCTAAAACAAATCAAACTCACAGACAAGCAATCATAGTATATCTTTACCGAATCTCAAAATCTAAAACATCATAAATTGAACCAATCTTAATAAAAATAAAAAATAAAGCTAACATAGCAGCCATCATGCATCCCAATCATTGGCCACATACACTGTCAAGTCACTAACCATTGATATAGAGTCTCCACCCACATACCCTGCATATACTTCCAGCAAGGCCTTAGTTCCCTGGGGCAAGCTTACTGATATAGCAAGAAGTGCTGCTACTGAACCACCCTGAAAATACAATGTCACATTCATTAAGTTGAAAGACATTTATGTGACTTCGTTTGCTAATCACTTATTTGGTAACTGGAGTACATAAAAATGAGAGGCTCACTGATCATGGGTTGGCATAGGATTGCTACAAATCTCTTGGATGAAGTTTCCTATAGCTGAAGGACTACTTCCAGCTAATCTGAGTGCAGTGTTATCTGCAGTTTTCATTTTTCAAATTTGTAAGAAAGCCAAAAGTTATCCTACGTTTCAAATAATAAGAAATCTAGGACTTGAAAACCTTAATTTCTTCCATTTTCTTGCATTTTTTCATCACCCAAATATCCATTAATAATTCGATAAATAAATAAACAAAATTACTTGTAGGCCTAGGCTTACGTCAAGAGCAATTTTTTTGGTATTGGTAACGGAACTCCGGCTCTCTAGTAAGAACAAGTGGGGTAGTTAAATCAAAATTTTACGAAACTGCCTATTCTAAAAGACATCTTTGCAAGTTTTGCTTTCTTCTAAAAGCTTCAACCAAGACAAAAATAAATCAAAAACCACATAATAAAGTACAAAGAATAGAAGATTTATAATCTAAAATGGAAATAACAGTTGATAGAAACTCACCTTATGATGGTTGAACAATATATGAATTGAACATTAAGCTTCTAATGGCATGATTCATTGTATGCTCTAACTTGATTGAATCATTAACAGAGCATCTATACATCTTCCAAGAACATAGAAAGCATAATTCCAAAGGGAAAGCACGGAAGTACGTAGCCCAACCATCAATGTCCAATTCATAAGGCCTCTCTTAGAAATATTAAAGACAACTTTGCTTTCCTTCTGAAGTCATCCCAAACTGCTAATATTGTTTGTGATATTCGTCACTCTCTTTTCCTTGTTGGGCTATGGCAAATTGCAATAAACTTGTGTACCACTTGAATGCAGTCCACTGTTATGCTATAGATAAGGTGAGCCCTTTTTATTTTCTTTCTACATTTTTCTTTGAGGAGTTAAGAATGGGAGTTTCCTAAGCTTACATAAGGTAAGAGAATTAAAATAGTTTGTACAATGCTGTAGGCAGTAAGTTACATTTCCCAGCTTCTTTTAATATCTGTTTTCTTTTTCTTTTTCTTTTTTTTTTTTTTTTTTGAGGAAGTTCTAATATATGTTTTTGGTTTGACAATTAAACACATGATTACAACCCCCATTCTTTAGTAAAACTCACTTCATTCTTCAACACTTACCTTTATCTATATAGACAGTTTTCTGTATTTTTTTCTTTCTATTTTTTTGTTTATTTGCTTACATTACTATTTTGACATGCATTACATTCTTTCTAAAAATTAAACACATAATCACAACCCCCAAACAACACAAAAAAAACTCAAAACCCGGGGGGGGGGGGGGGGGGGGGGGGGGGGGGGGGGAATAGAGCCAATTAAATAAATCCCTACAGCTATAAACAGATATATACATGCATTACATTCTTTCTAAAAAAATTAAACACATAATCACAACCCGCAAACAACACAAAAAAACACCCACAGAGAGAGAGAGGGGGGGGGGGGGGGGGGGGGGGGGGGGGGGGGGGGGGGGGGGGGGGGGGTGGGGGGGGGGGGGGGGGGGGGGGGGGGGGGGCGGGGGGGGGGGGTGGGGGGGGACTGTAATAAAATAGAGCCAATTAAATAAATCTCTACAGCTATAAACAAATATATACCTTTGTCTAGCATCAAAGTCCATATTGTCCTCTATAAAAGAAATCTCAATACTCAATTCGGTGGAGCCTCTGGCCCAACCTCAAACTCATCCTAATTTTTAGAGAATAGACACATGTTATCAGTAATTGATAGCATTAAACAAAAGCCCCAACTTTTCATCCATCAATTCCAATGTCATATAAGAATACCTAAATTCCATTTGACAATTGGTGCATGTGTAATATGTAGTATCCATGGATTTCAACATGCATGTATACATCCTAGATGCATCCCTAGAAATAGATTAGCCCACATATTTGCGGGGAAACCATCACCGCAAGATTAGGGTTTCATATGATTGGCTTAAATTCTCATACCTCAACTTGAAGAGAGAAACAAGAATACGTCAGCAAGATTACCTCATGGGAAACACCACCGTTTGCCCTTGAATGCTGACATTCAAAGAAAAAGAAAGAGCTGAAATAGCAAGGAAAAACCAACAATCGTCATTTCAAAAGCAAAAGCAAGACAGGAAAATAGAACCGAGAAAAACTCGAAAACCAACAATAGAGAGGGGGAACCTCTGCCGTTGATGCTACGAATCTTCGCAAATCAGAACGAAAACTTAGAGAGAACTTAAAGCTAGCCAAGAAACCTCATAGAGAAAGAAATTTTTACCTCTCCTGCGAACATTGAGTCTTGTGAAGGAAACGAGCATGAGAGGCGAAAGAGAGAAGAAGTCACACCATGATGAAGCTGAAACCCTCAAGTTGAAAGAGAAACCAAATCATGGAGAGAAGATCTAAATCGAAGGAAGCCAGGAGGAAGAGATAAAATAGAGAGACTTGTAGCGTATGGTGGTGGGTTGAAAAGTCAGGGCAGAAGTCTATCGGCGTCAGTAATCAGATGAGGTGGTGCGAAATGGTTGAATGACACAAGAACCAATGCAAAAAAAGAGCTGGCAACGGTTCATCTCTATCTGCTCTGCATCGCCAAAAAAATCTAATAAACATAAAAGACAAAAAAAAAAAATGGTTCGAATGAGGCACAAAAGGTGAAGAGGCGAAAATAGGAGAGGCAAGGAAACGGTCTGAAAGTTGAGAGGTGCCCATCATACTTATTAGATAGGAAGATACTAGAAGGGTGCCCCACAACGTGGTTGAAATCAATTTGTGCACGTGTGGAGAAAAAATAGAGATCACTATGTGGGTGAGATTAGTTTGTGCAAGTATAGAGAAAAAATAAGGAGTGAGTAGTAGGCGGTTATAAAATCTACATTAGTACTTTATTGTTTTGTCCTTGTGAGTCAAATAAGACTTATACAACATTAGTAATTTGTTGAACTTTTTAGGACAGTTTTGAGAAATTAAATAGCGTTATACATTCTCACCAAAGCCCCAGTGTTGACTTTTTATAGTAATATAAATATATATAGATATATCAAATTGCAAAATTATTGTCAAAAATAAAATTTTCATGTATCTTGTGAAATTATCATTATCAAAAATATTTCAACATTTCTTCAAAGTTTAACTGTCATCCCTAATCCTACAAAAGAGTCAGCAGTCTTATTTCAATTGCGGCCCCTACAAATTAAGAGTGAACATCTATGTGGTCCCTCAACTCACAGAACAAATATATTCTATAGCAGGAAACAGAAAATAGACATCACAGACCTCTAAATGCAACCTGAAAACCGAAATTGACTGCAATCACCAAAAGAATAACTTGCCTTCTATTTTTGTTAAATTATCCATCTCATGTCCAAAAGACATGCCAGGGCTTCCACATGATAAAAATTATATGAAACAACTCATCAAGAAAATATCATAAGAGACAGGCTATCATTGTTGCCATTCTTAACAGTTATAAAGTTTTCTCGAAAAAAAAAAAAAAGTTTATAAAGGTTAGTACCTGCACATGGTGCTAAATAATTCATGGTTCTATTAAATCAAACATTATTCACCAGGGATAGTAAAACAATGGGACCTTTGTGCTCCTCCGAATATAAAGTAGGTGGATGTTTAAAAAAATAAAAGAAAAGCATAATTTCAGAAACATAAAGATCCAGTTCAAGAATTATCCTCCATGTAAGAAAAAACCAGCATTTCAACTCCAAGAAAGGATAAACCTTGAAGTAGGAACTATGCAGACAAAAAAGCCTTGAAGTCAAACAATAGGGATTCTAGTCGATATAAAACCAGCATTTCAACGAAATGATGCCAGAAAGAATCCACCATCAAGTAATACACTCAACAAAACATATGAACTATCTTATTGATGCTGCAGTAAATGAAGTACCAATAGCATGAACATTCGAGTTCATGTTGACATCTTAAAGGTTAGTATATGCAACACGCAAATTTTCTGAAATATTTTATATAATAATTCACGAACTGTATTTGTGATCAAGAACCATCAATCCATCTAGGGTAATAGGCTATCAGTTACGAAAATGATTCAATTCATACCATATTCCTAGAAAAATGTACTTATTGTGAAACTCCAAGAAATTAGAATCCTCGAACAATTGGCATACAGTCATGCAAGAGGATTCATCAAATAAAGTAGTAAAACAACAAACTTCAAACATCTCGTTAAAATTAAAAGAAACCCTCTGCAAAAGCATTAAATTAGCATCCAAAAGAGGTACCGAGGAACATTAATTACAATATCCGTAACTAGTCCTAAGTAGATATAGCATGTATTTAACTAGAAGAAGATATTCAGCAATCCTAAAGACAAGCACCAGGTGAATTCAGCATAATTTTTTGCATGAAGTATATAAGCTGTTCAACCATACCACCCTCAGGTCCATCCTCTTCCTCTGACAAAGCAGGTTCTCCCTCACTAGTAACCGCATCACTTCGGTTCCTTCCTCCGGTAAAACCAGGCTCTCCATGTAATTTGCCACACAGAATGAATCGCTGCTGCCGCGGACTCCAAGTTTTTTAACATTATGGCTCTCAGGGTCATACGAGGCCAGCTCGTCACCCATTCCCAACAGCATTTTACCATTCTTCCTCAAGCCAAGCATCAACGCCAATCTTCCATCAATATCAATCTCATGTTGCTTGGTCCAAGACTCCACCACCCCATATTCTTTCATCACCCGTATAGTACAACGCTTACTGTAGATGCGCGTATCATACAGTAGCACCGAAAGCATTTCACCCACTAGGGCCACTACTGCAGTCAACATGTTCCTAGGAAACTGATGAACCAAACTCTCTGGCAACTCCATCTCGCTAAAGACTTCATCACCCAAATCAAACAACAGAACAAAACAACCACGAGCAGCCGGGTCAATCCGCTTATAGGCAATCCAATGAACCTTGTGACCAGAAGTACTCACTGATGCCAAACAGCGGCACAACACCCTTAAACTTCCTCCAAGACCGCGAGCTGAGTGAGTAAATTTCAACTTTAGGAGGAACCTTGAACCCATTTTCTCCTCCTAAATGTGAAATCCTCACAATCTTATAGTCATTTTTCTTCAAGTCAGCACCAAACCCATGAACACACATAAAAGACCCAGGTGAATCAGACTCAGAGGTCACTCTGGGCGCCGGAAGGGTGAGAGACCTCCGAATCGAAGTGTTCCACAGAATGATGGTGTTGGTGTAACCGAAGCAGTCGTCGGTCAGGCACACCAACCCATGAAAGACCCCAACGACTCTGAAGTAGTATTTTAAGCGAGTCACAGATGGGCATCTCAGATCTTGGCATTTGTGGAAACCTTCGTTGTCGAAATGCAGTGAAAAGCGCTCTTTGCACTGATAGTAGCGCCTAAGCAGTAGCAAGCGAGTATCGTCGTTATTGTTGGAAATAGAGAAGTGGTTGATGTGAGTAGCCATGAACCGGGGCTGGAGATGAGAGAGAGTCATGACTTGCATACACACCTGAATCGTAGGAGGGATTTCACTGGGAGTCTTGCGAGGATTTCAACCATCAGCTTGTGGGGTAAGTAGTCTGACATTGTTGAGACTTGAGAGAGAGAGAGAGAGAGAGAGAGAGAGAGAGAGGAGGTATTGATTTTAGGGTTCTACTGAAACAGAAGACGCAAGAAAATTACTCTGGCTTAGAGAGAGAGAGAGAGAGAGAGAGGTCTATTTCCAGACGACGTCGTCTGGTGATGGGACAGAGCAAAGTTGCAGGGCTTCAAAAGCGCTGGCTTGGCTGTGTGGTCACGTGATACTGACCGTCTTTCTTTCCTTAAGTTCTAAACCAGTGTTTTAAAATCCGGACCGGCGCGGCCGGTTGGACCGGTTGAACCGTGATTTAGTTAAAAAAGTGGTCCGGTAAATTTTTAAAATTCATTTTGGCCAAAAACTGGTTAAATTCGGTCAAAATTGCGATTGAACCGTGACCCGGTCAATTGAACCGGTATTAAACCATTCAATTTACTATTTTAAGGCAAAATTTTATGTTTTAAATATAAAAAAATGGTGTAAAAAAAAGATATTATTTATTAATATTAATTAATTAATTAATAACATAATTATGACGTCACGGGTCAATAACGGTTGACTCGACGATTGAACTAATGACCCGTGATCCGATGACTTTTTCCGTTCACTTAATGGTCCGATTTTTAAAACATTGCTTTTAAGCATCCTTTTGTCTAGCTGGTGAGAAAAGGCGAAAAATATTTACTCCCACCCACCATGACATCCCGTCCCATAATTTGACCACTAAAATTTTTTAATTTTCTTATTTTGCTCATAGCCTTACTCCCTTATTTTAATATTGCCATCTACTTCAATTATTTTGATAATTTTTTTTTCTTTCACTCCCATCTTTCAATTTTTAAATTAAAAAAAAATTTTGATCAAAATTTTTTAATTTCTTTTTACTCTCACCTCTTGAATTTTTATATAAATAAAATTTTTATGATCAAATTTTATTATTTTTTTTACTCCCACCTCCCAATTTTTTATTAAAAAAAATTTAATCAAAATTTTTTAATTTTTTTTTACTCTCACCTCCTAGATTTTATATAAATAAAGTTTTTATGATCAAATTTTATAATTTCTTTTACTCTCACCTCCCGGTTTTTATAAAAGAAAGAAATTTTGATCAAACTTTTTAAATTTTTTTAAATTTCTCTCTATTTATAAAATTTAATGCAAAAATAATTAATATAAATTTTTTTTAAAACACGTAAGTAAAATAATTTAGATTTGTTTCTTGAGACTATCCTTGAAAATTAATAATGTATTTTTTACTAGTTTGATTTGTCATAAAAACACAGAAAAATAATAACTTTTAACATATCAATACAGTGATAAATTCAACAATACATAATAATAAATCTTAACCGAACAATACATAACAATACATAATAATACAGGAAAATCTTATCCGAATAAAAAATCTCTGATCTCATATCCCTTGACAATCCCACTCACTGATGTGACCCCTATTTTTTTTATTTTTGAAAAAAATTAAATTAATAAAAATAAAATAAAAATAAAACAACAAATAATAAATAATAAATGCTTGTCTGATCAATGGTAAATTCAGGTGTATAGAGGAAGGCATATCTGAACAGAAAATCTCTTATCTCATATTCTTTAACAATTCCATTCACTGATGTGACCCATATTTTTTTGTTCTTTTTCTATTTTTAAAAAAAATCAAATTAATCAAAACAAAATAAAAATAAAATAACAAATAAAAAATAACAAAGTCTTGCTTGATCAGTGATAAATTCAGGTGTATAGAAGGAGACATATCCGACCACAAAATTTATAATCTCATATCCCTGATAATCCCACTCACTGATGTGATCTCTATTTTTTTTTATTCTTTTTCCGTTTTTTAAAACAATTCAAATTAATCAAAACAAAATAAAAATCAAACAACAAATAAAAAATAACAAATGTTTCTCTCATGTGATTCCTATTTTTTTATTTTTAAAAAAAATTAAATTAATCAAAACAAAATAAAAATAAAACAATTGATATATGTTTAACCATAAAGAAAATAATATACTATTACTTTACACCAAAAAAATAATTGAGAGCAAAATCGGACAACCCAAAAATTTTTTCGTCCCATCAGCCCACCCCGTGTTAGGGGTGCGGGAGTAATACCTCTCGAAAAGGAGACAAGGGAAGTGAAACTTAAAAAAAGAATTATCTATAAGTTGCCTTCTGCAGTGAGAGAGGTAGGGCAGAAAACTTTAAAAAAATTTCTAGAAAATAAAATTTTCTTCTTAAATGAGGAGAAATTTGGAGGGATAATTGAGATATGAGCAGTTGTCATTAAATTAGAAATTAATGCTTTCATAAATTACAAGCACTTGAATGCATTAAGTGTTAGATTTTTTTTTTATTCGTCGAAAGAAATTATAAGAAAGGCTGTAGCCGGTAAGGAGATCTTGGGAAGGAAAGTTCGAACTCCTGATGATCTCAGTAGTAAGGGACAAAAACTCTAGCCAACTAGGCTAAGCCAAGTTGATTTTTAAGCTTTGGTCATTGTCAAAACTTTACCTTTCACTCCACTTCCTCTCTCGACAAAAAGGGAGAATTATTTCTGCTCCTTCTCTCTACTTTCATTTTGCTCTTTTCTCACTGCTTCAATCCATTACCGTATGCAGTCACACCTAGTGATTAATAATTCTAATTAATAACTAGATTCCAAGTTTAAATACCACAGAAACCAAGACTATGAGCAAACACCTAACAACTACGCAGCCAGATTTTTTTTCTTTTTTGTGTCAAATTCTCAGCAGTGTACTACTGGCTACTAGCTACTAGCTAGTGATGGTCCTCATGGATATGCAGATGAAGCTGCTTGTCTATGCAATTCCTGCGCTATTGAACTCAAGTGCAAAGCACATGAATTGGCATTACTACCTGAATGAACTGTGTTTTCTGGATTACAACTGAAGGTACGAGGAAAAGGAATTATCAATTGAGTTCCACAAATCTGTAACCACATCAGGACAGATAAAATTATTTGATATCACGGGTTTGATACATGGAAGTTGTCTATATGCACATTGGGATAAGACTACGTATAACGGACACCACAATGGCAGAAGCCTCTCGTGCTCATGCATGCTTACATATTCATGGTTTTTCCCACTTCATAGGCCTAAGAAACAGAGCAATATTGTGTTGATTCGTTCATTGCATTGATACCATATGGCAATTCTAAGTTCTAAGCTCTGAGAACTTAAGTAGGCTTCGAGAGATCAGCCAACCAAAACTACAACTGAATAATACATCTGACAGAAAACAATTAAAGAACGCAAACAGTTATCTTAATGCAGTCAACGTTGTCGTGGACTTGACTGACAACTTCCCAAAGAACCAAGAAAATTTTGAATAATAAGCATTTAGCCAGAAATAATAGATGCAATAGATGAGAGCATCTACCTCCACAAGCAGTTAGTATTCGCCTGCAGTCAGAAAAGTATGTTTGAATGCTACCACAGCAAAAGAATGACTGTTTTCATTGTTGCTGAACCAAAAATCTGAATGCCAAAATGCATGCTATAGCAACACAATGGATAAAGAGTTTCCAGAATGACAAAAAAAAAAGCCAGAGCCTACTATTGTTTTTCAATTCTTCAAAATTAAAAAGCTTACACTTGCCTACTCTTCTGTATCATTGTCATCCATCTAATGAACTTCAAATGCATGGAAAGAAAGAGAATCACAATTTTCCCCTTTGAAATATACACCCGGCTATGGTCTGAACCATTAATACTTAACAGTCCTGCTGAAACTTCTGCAAGCCTTTATTTTCAGAATTGGGAACAAGGAAAGAAATCGCCGGCCCTGTCATGTTAGTGTTCATGCCACTGTTAGTGATAATATGACAGTGAACAGGAATTAAATGTTATTCACTACAAAAACAATGGTTCATTAAACCACACATCAAAATACCTATAAAAAGGAATTACTTATCTATGAAAAAATAAAAAAATCAGGAAGACAAAAATAGCGAAGCCAAATTTAATTCAACTGCTTTGGGACTCTCTGGCACATCCAAGTGCAGAGGCCGTCTTAGCAATGCCAACAGTTCGAGGTTGTGTCGATCATTCCCACTCCTGTACTTACAGCATGTGTGAAACTTGGAGAAGGTAAGGAAAGAGAAGGGAAGGAAAAGGAAGGGAAAGGTATTTTCTCTTCCCTGTTTGGTGTTAGAACTAGTAGGAGAGAGAAAGAGAAAGAGAGAGTTCTCTATTGGATGATTTAAATATGTACATCTTGGTCCTATTTATAACACAACAAAGGATAGGGGAAGACATTCCTAACAAATATGGGATTGGATATACTATTACACTAACATATCTTTTCAAACTCAAGATGGTAAGGCTGAAGTCAACTTGAGTTTGGAAACCAGATCTTGAAAGTGGCCAGAAGGATGGACTTTGGTGAATATATCAGCAGTCTGATCGGCAGAAGAGACAGAGTGAAGATGAATAGTACCGTGGATCAAATGTTAATGAATAAAGTGACAATCAATCTCAATATGTTTGGTGCGGTCATGAAAGATGTCATTATGATTAATGACAATAGCACTTCGATTGTTGCAAAAGATAGTAATAGCAGTAGAGTGTACAACCTTGAGATCTTCGAACAACCAACGAAGCCAAAATAAATTCCTAGACAATATCAACAAGAGCACGACATTCGGCTTCTGTGCAAGATTGAGCATTAAGAGTTTGCTTTTTGCTGCGCTATGAAATAAGAGAGTCACCCAAGAAGAACGAAAAATCAATAGTGGACCGACGGTTGGTTGGATCGCCGGCCTAATCAACATCGGAGTAAGCATGAAGCTGAAGGGAGGAAAGAGCAGAATAATGGAGGCCATGAAAGAGAGTACCCTTGACATAACAAAGGATACGAAGGATAACAACATAATGGATGGACCGTGGAGTAGACAAAACCTGACTGACAAGATGAACCACATATGAAATGTCTATACGAGTAACCATGAGAGAGACAAGACTGCCAATCAATTGACAATAAAAAGTAGCATCGGAGAGAGGGACGTCATGCAAAGGGGTGAGACGAGCATTGAGCTTTAGAAGAGTGGAGATAGTCTTACTGTTAGTGAGAATGTGAAAAAATCTCAAGGCCTAAGAAGTAACTGAGAGGCCCGAAGTTTTTTCATTTCAAAATACTTGTTGAGAAAGAACTTAAGATCAACAATGCCACCAAGATCATCGCCAATAATGATCATATCATCCACATATAGGAGAAGAAGAATAATGCCTTGGGGAGTCATGCGAAGGAATAAGGCTGAATCATAGGGACTGGAGGAGAGCCCAAAATCACCAATGATGGCACTGAATTTGGAAAACCAAGTACGAGGAGCTTGTTTAAGGCCATAGAGAGCACGACGAAGCTTGCACATTTGATGAGTAGGAGGAGAATAACCAGGAGGAGGCTGCATGTAAACTTCTTTAATGAGATCACTGTAAGCACCTCATTTTTGCCCCCTCGGCAATCTCTGGCCCGACCGGATCCAATTTCGAACATCACAATACATGCAAGTCCAAGACGGGTCTTTCAAACTCTGATTCAATCAACTAGTCGCTTCCTGGACTCACAAGGCCCAATTGAAGTTGTAAAGATCATCATGCCCATAAGCATTCCAGGCAGCTTTTTAAGACCGGGTAGTCTCGGGAACCAAAGCCATTCTGATAGCTTCCCGAGATCGGGCGATCTTAGAGACCAACACCTTATCAAATTCTAAATGGTTCACTTCTGGCGCCTGCTAACCCGCCAATGTAGAATATCCATTATTTGGTAGTTTTTTGAGATCAAGCGTTCTTGGAGACCAACACTACCCTCACAGGTAGCTTTCTGAGACTAGCCATTTTCAGAAACCAACACCACCCTATAAGTAGCTCTCTGAGACCAAACGGTCTCAGGGACCAACACTGCACAGGTAGTTTTCCAAGACCAGACAGCTTTAGGAACCAACACCTAGTTCAACACCAGCGCCTGCTAGCCCGACTCGGTGAAAAATGACCAAACCTGCCCCTTGGGCCTCTAGGCACGTCTTGAGAAAGTTCAAAATCCCTTAAGATGATAAGTCTATCTTTCTAAAGTGATCCTAAATAGTTAGGCGTACTCAACACGTCATCTCGTCCAATTTCGGTCCCATTCCGATCAACTTCGATTAAAATAACTGTTTTGCCCCTAGACGCCCTAGCACAGTACAAGTTCCACCAAAAAGTAAAAAAACTCTTCCAGAATCATCCCTGAATGACTCGACATACTTAACAAAACACTCCAGTCCATTCCTGATCTTTTCAACCGTACCCAGTCAAAATGAAAGAAACCTATGATCATGCATGTATTTGGTAATATATACACTTGTTGCAACCGATTCATCTCTATATAATCTAATAATCCAAACCATTGCATATTTTATTTTCGTAATAATTTTTTTATCTGTCTGTCTAGATTTGTTTGACTAGTGTTTGTTGCTCGAGACAACTTAACAAGGGTAACTTGTCATACACTGGATAAAGAACGTCATCAGACAGGTTTTTCTGTTCCATATCTCTCTTTACATGTGTACACACACACACACATATATATATATATATATTCTGTGTAATAATAGGAGGGGAAAAGCCAAGATAAAAGAGTAGTGTGGGATGCAATTGCTTTAATTTCGGACAACAATGATTTCAAGGTGGCCATTTACCATCAATCATTTCAGGCATTTGAGTTATGTTTTACCCGCAATTCACTGCAACCCACAATTCTCTTTTCCTTTTTTTACTCTGCCTTCCTTCCCCTGCCTTTTTCTCTCTCTAGTTATCTCATCTTCCACTGCCTTTTTCTCTCAAAGAGAAGGTGAAAGGCAAGACACAGAAGAAAGAGAGGGAGGAGCAGAGGGGGAAGAGAACAACCGAGCAAAAGGTGGTATTTGTTTTGGGTTGTTGTCTTGCTCTTTCTCTTCATCTTTGATCTTTGATCTTGGGCCTTTCTTAGATAGGGAGGATTTTGGAAGCCATGGCCTTTGTGGGAACAACCCAGAAGTGCAAGGCCTGTGATAAGACTGTCTATCTGGTCGATCGGTTAACGGCCGATAATCGCATTTACCATAAGGCTTGCTTCCGTTGCCACCACTGCAGGAACACACTCAAGGTAACCTTCATATCAAAATCCTTCCTTTTTTCTTGCTTACAAAAGAAATTGTTACCTAACATGCATTGAATGTTTCATACTTGATGGGGGAAATTCTCTTTCCATGATCACTAGCTTTTCTTGAGAAACTTGTTCCACCATTGCTAATTCATCTCTTTCCAAGAAAGTTTGTGAGGAAAACAAAATACTTCATTGTGGTGTACTTCTAAGAAGCTATCTGAGGGAGCAATCCACCATTCCTAGATTGTGCTGTTCAATCTTTGAAACTAACTAAATGACATAAAAATATTGTTTCATGGCCTTACTTTCTATTTGCAGCTTGGCAACTTCAATTCTTTTGAGGGTGTCCTTTACTGCAGGCCTCACTTCGATCAACTCTTCAAGAGAACTGGCAGCCTGGACAAGAGTTTTGAAGGTAAAACCAATTTATAAATTCAAATCAGAATAATCTGTTGATAATGATCCACATTGTTCCTCATCTCTAGTCCTCAATCTGGTTTTCATTTTCCACCAACATTTTTCAGGAACACCAAAAATCAGGAAACCAGAAAAACCCGTTGATAATGAGGTACGTTTCATTAGAATATAATTCTTGTTATCTCAAATAATTTTATACATAACTCATTAACTATTCATGTATTTTACAGAATTCTACTGCGAACAAGGTTTCAAATGTGTTTGCTGGTACGAGGGACAAATGTGTGGGGTGTAGCAAGACTGTTTATCCCATTGAGAAGGTAAAAAACAAAATTACAAATGATTGATCGAGATTATGTTTAACCTAAAAATCATGAACATAAACCATACAAAAATCTTAGAATGGCAATTAGATAATTTGAATTTAATTGTTTTGACCTGTCTGTAGGTAACGGTCAATGGAACTGCATACCACAGGAGCTGTTTCAAATGTACATATGGAGGTTGTACAATAAGCCCATCTAACTATATTGCACATGAGGGAAGACTCTATTGCAAGCATCACCACATTCAACTCTTCAAGGAGAAAGGCAATTACAGCCAACTCGAGGGCGACCTTGAGAATCATGAGACCGCGCCTGCTTCCATGGAAATTGTCGCTGAATCATGATCCACTGGAACAAATTGTCTCTCTTCTTTTGTTTTTCATACCCTCAAATGTTGTTGCAGTGTGTTAAGGAAACTTTCTTTCTAGACTCCAGAATGGTTTCTGTGGTGATGACATTGGACTCTTTTGAGTTTGAGGAAGCTTGAGAGTGACTTGTGTGATGACACATTTGTGCAGTACGTGAGATTGTAGTGTTGCTTCAAATTTCAGTTTGTTTATCTGTTTGGTTTCCACGAAAACCCTTCTAAGAGCTGCAAAAAAAAGATAAAAGGCCTTCTACACATCTCATGAAGAAAGGAATGAACAGAAAACGTTGAACAATTGGTCAATTATGCAACGTTTGGAAAGCAAACTGACAAAGAGACGAAGCATAATATGTCGCTCTAGAATTACTAATCTTTACCAAGTTCTAGTGTTCCTAATTCTGCTGGTCAGTTTTACACTTGAAAGGACTAGTCACATTTAAGGTTCTTCATAACTGGAGCCACTTAATGTTACTGCTTTGATACCACTTGTTATGAGTCAATTCTACATCTAAAAAGACTAGCAGGTGTGTCTCGACGTGAAATAAAACTGAACTCAGGCATTGACCGCTTCTGCGATCGAGTCAAAGGCACACGACACAAAATATCACAATTTCTCAACCTACAAATAGTTTCATGCAATCGTTTGGAAGAATCATTACCAGATAAAAAAATCTTAACTAATCCAAACGATTGAATTGCATTGACACATTAACCTTATTCCTAGCAATGGGATTTCTTGAAATTGGATTCCCATTCCTCTCTTTGTTTCCTGCCATCCAAACATAAAAATTAAGTTTTGATCATGACTGTCCGAACTTTGACTTCCAAGTCTTAGTTTTAGTGTGCGTTCATAGTTTCCTAAAATTATGTTTGCATTTTTCTCGCTCCTTGTTCATGCATTCTCTCCCATTCGTGTTTGGGCACCCTATTAAAGTGAGGTAGATGTCTTGGAAAACAAAATTGAAGTTCAAATTCTTCTTTGGGCCAAGTCGAGCTGCATTTTGGTACAAAAATTTCAAAAATCATGCATGCTTTTGATGACATTGTATTTGTACCCACAGAGTCTTTGAAAAACTTGTTCCATTTTGAAACTCTCCACAAACTAGGAGTTTGCTTTCAACTAGGCAAGAATCAGAACCACAAAACACATATCAGAGTATGATAAAAAAGCAAGCTTATGAATGAAAATTGTGAATCCATACTAAATCAAAGTGGAAAATTTAAACTCCTGGCTCAACAAAGGGTATGTTACTTGCTCTATTTTATTCCTGCACATAACGAATGTTTCAAATATTTATTCCTGCTTTCTCTCCTGCAAACAAAATGAATCTGACATAATTTGTCAACGGGATAAAAGAAAGCACTAGATCAAACACATATTCAAGATTGTCAATCTATCTAAAAAAATAACAACATTACATGGATATGGACCTCTCAATAGGAAATATTTCACTTGAATGCGACTTCTACTATTTCCTTGTATTTCCTAGTTTCTATTTTTGGGGCATTCTTAAAGTTCCCAAAATAAATGTTGCAATAGATTAACATCCCTGTTACAGAAGTTCCTAAAACCATACGCAAAAGTTACCAAATATTTAACTGCCAATGTAGGAGACCTTCAAAAGTCTACTGATACACTAAAACTCCACTGTGAAAGCACAATCCTGCACTTTACCAGGCGAGAATGCTACTATATTTACAAGCACACACAAAGTTAGCAAACAACATACATATATCTATATGGGTGTAGATCCCACAAACAAAAAAAGCACTAGTTCATCCAGCCGGATAGCCCATTCTGTGAATTTCTATCAAGCACTGACCATCTGCATGTTTTACAAAGACAAGACAACGATAAATCAAAAGCAAAATAAATGCAGGCATGAGAAATTGCTCTATGAATGGTGGTAGAATTCATGCTCCCTCCCAGCAAAAATAGAGACAACAAAACCCAAGGGAGCCAAGAAGCAGCCTATCAAAAGGATGATTGGGTTAACTCATCAAATATAACATAAAACATATACCTTACGTATGCTAATGATGTTTGCCAATACCCCAGGTAAAGGTCCACACAATATTTTTTTTTTTTGGGTAATTGGGTGTCCAGACCAGTTTGCGTACACCTTGACTAATCTCGGGGTCTATGTAGTTTTCCTGTCCAACACAAACCAGGTAATTACCAAGCCAAAAACCTTGGAAGAACTCTTGCGTTTGGCAAGAGTCAAACCCCAAACCTCCCTTTGAGAGGCCATGAATTCTGGCCAACTGGCTAGCCCAGTTGGTTAGGTCCACACAATACGCTGTCATAATTGAAGTTGTAGGAATATTTTACATGAAAAATGTCAACGTAGCTCTTGCTGTTGGATTCAGTCCTCAGTTTTTGCATGAGAGCTTAGTCAAGTTAGTCATTGAAAGACACGGTACTAATAATATATCAGAAAAGGTTCAGAAAGCATTCTCAAAAAGTATTTCAATAAAGAAGGGGAAAATAGAAAAGAGAATACAAAAAAAGCAACAGAAACTGATATTTTGCATGTAGAGATTCTATCAAATGCTCAACAAGAGTCTGAACATCTGGCCAGATATGAAATACTTCAAAAAAAATTTAAAAACAGGGGAAGCTCTAAACATATTTGTGTACTTAAGTATTAAAAATAATATGAGGATAAGGTTAGTCATTTAACAACAACAAAAAAAAATGAAAAGGATTACTGAAGAAGAAGAAGGAGAAGAAGAAGAAGATGATGATCAGATGTTCCCTGATGCAACTAAAACCCTCAACTGAGCTTCTCAAGCAACTCAACTCAAGAAAACCATTCAGTGGCTTGGTGCTTTGTACCACATCAAGTGTTTTTCTGCTTGCAGTTGTCATTTATAGCCTCTCTCCAATCTTCTCCTTTGGGGGATTGTTTGGTGTTGAGGTTATCTACCCGCTTGGTTGGGGTTTGACTTAGGTTGTGTGTGTGTGTGTTTGGTTGCTAGGATTTCTCCTATGTCAAAAAAAAAAAAAAACAAAAACAAAAAAACAACTCACGAAAATATCCAACGCCCAGTAAAAGAGAGAAACAATTTTAGATAAAGACTTTACCATCCTTGGTGCATTTCTTCCTTTCAGTGTCTTCATTGCCGCTTCTGCAAAAGCTTGTGCCGCTTCTGCATCAGCTTCTGCTGCTTCTGCCTCCCTTGCTGCCTCTTCAGCTTCTGCTATAGCAGCTTCTGCCTCTGCAACTGCATGGGCAGCAGCTGCAGCAGCCTCTTGTGGAGTCATACTCCTCATCTTAGCCAACTCCAAATCGACCTGAGCTTTAGTTAGAATATTGACATCCTCCTTGTCAATTTTTGGAGAAGGAATTTGCCTTCCCTCCAGGAGTAACATGGACGGGTTTCTTCTTTTATCCGATGACAATGCCGAGGGTGGTGCAATTCTGTACTTTCGTTTCATCTGCAATAAAAATGACAAAGCTATCAAGCACATAGGCAGATAACTACTAACATCCACTGAAACAGACCAAATTGGGTAAAAACTAATTCAGTTTTGGTTGTATATGGCTGTTATGCATTACTTCCTTATCAAGGCAGGGGTTCAGCAATTTTCAATTAATACTCCATGCAATAAAAAGATAAGCTGTGCCAACCTTACCAGAATTGTTCACAAACAATACAACAATTGCACATCGATATGCGCACTTTCTCTCAAGACAAATTGCATGAGACATGCTTTATCCACTTACCTAGGAACACGACTGCCTCATCCGTGAATTGTATGCTCTCTTTCTATCACCTTGTTGGTTTGATGGTAATACCAAAGGCAGAGATAAAATGCTTTTGATGATTACCAAGAAAGGTGATTGATAAGCAATAGTTTACTTACCATAAAAATTACATGAATTGTGAGAATTTTTCTTTTCTTTTTCCATTATATTTCGATATGTAATATAAACTATAAAAGCAACGATGCAATGAAACCGGTGTATATGCAAAGTATTTAGGAGCAGACAAAAACAACACTCCAACCATAAAGCTCACATCACATATAAACTCTGCAAAAGAATAAATAGAATCAGGGAAGCTCCTGGATGACCAAAGTGAAAATAATTAATCATGGACTAAAATGAGAGACCCCATTTAATTGCTATTAACATGTAAATTTAAAGGTAGTGATGTAAAATTATGAGTGGTCTTAAATACAATTCGAGAAGGCCAGTTCAAGCTTGAATTGATGTATAACATGAATACTCTTATATATGCCCTAGCTCAGGCTTATGTGAGTTCAGCTCAATTAGAACCAAAAGAAGCTCTCAGAACAAATCCATCCAGAGAGTGGATCAGATGGAAGTAGAAAACCATTAATCTCTTATCCAAACTTTTGCTTACCTGAACTTCCATCAATAAAAGCTATCACCAAATGCAGCTGAAAAGTCAATAAAAGCTATCACCAAATGCAGCTGAAAAGAATCAGGTAAGAGGAAGACCAAACCCCTCTTCCGGATATAATTGGAAGCCTCAATTCAAACCCTAATCCCCAAAACCAAAACGCGTAAACGAAGAGAGGGGAAACAGGATTACGTGGAACCAAAGAAGAAGAGAAACCTTACGCAATTTGAACTTTTCATCTTTCAACTCCGATGGCTCTCTCTCTCTCTCTCTCTCAACTTGGGCCAAATTTGCCCCCATAGAACATTTAAGCTAAAGCCCAAATAAATGGGCACTGCCCCACACAATCAATGAGCCTAACATTGATCAACTTTGTTCATGAAGTTCTCAAGTTCACTCTATCCTTGGTTGGGGCTGGCAAAACAAACAGGTTTTCAATAAAGGCTTGCGCTTAGCAAGTTTTTAT
The DNA here is from genome assembly GCA_033060915.1 of Euryodendron excelsum. NCBI lineage: Eukaryota > Viridiplantae > Streptophyta > Magnoliopsida > Ericales > Pentaphylacaceae > Euryodendron > Euryodendron excelsum. The sequence goes on along the minus strand of CM065379.1, from coordinate 50,562,619 downwards.
GTGACAGAGCATCGATGAGCTACCTAACAAGCCAGGCTTCTGCTACACAAGAGATATCATGTTCAAATAACCAGCCATAGAACTGGGTTCATAACATTATGGAAAGGAGTCAGGAGGTCCTCATTTGGGATGCTGACATATGCACCAATTTACCCACCTCTTGACGCTATTAAAGCAAACTGAATCATACTTCATGTTCAATCAGTTGGAACTTACCTTACATATTTATACGAGAAATAAAGAACCAAAAATGTATCCAATATCAATGCCCTAACTTTGCTGCTCCTCTTCTATAATCTACACTAATACTACTATTACTAATGTTATTATTATCTCTCACTATATGTTAAGCCCAAGTTTGATCTCCTACTTCATCTCTACCAAAAGAAAATATTTGGCATTATTTTTCCAACTAACTACGAACATGTAAAAAAAACTAGTAAAAATTAAGGGAAGAAACCTCTCATTTCACAGGTAACTGTTTCTCTCGCATGTTTTGTAGAACCACGATTTTTATCCACTGTACCTTTTCTCTCTATCATCCCTCTCAAAGCTGCTTTCTTCTTCTTAAAAACAGAAGCAGGAAAAATATATAAGAATGGACTACAAAAAAGGAGGAAAAGAAAGATGAAAATGACAAGGAAATTTTTTTTAATCTATAGAAATCTGTTTCTCCTTGCATTTAGTTCTCACTTCTTTTACAATTAATATTAACAACAATATTGAGTGCATCTGGGCAATGCATATGACATTGTTTAGTAATCATTATTACAAAAATCATAACTTTATAATGCACAACATAAGGAATTTCAAGCATATCATCACAGAAAGAGAATTTAATTAATGACTAGCAGCAATTGTCATTAATGCTTTACAATGCAAAATCTGCACAAAAAAATAAATGAAGTGTCCTTAAAATGAGATTTCTTCATCCTATTAAGAAAATCCAAGATATCATCAATAAAAAAACTTCACCCATTCAAGTGTCCAAACCTAAGCTCAGTAATTTTTCACCCTGGTTTAGCAAAGGTTGTCCAAAAAAATATGGAAGATTGGCGTACTCATTGGGAACCAAATAATATGTTCCAAGTCAACATGCTACTACAAGTGTTAGAAAACTAAGAACAGCATGATTAAGATATGTTTTGGCTCAAATAACTTCATGGCATCCAATTACGGTCAGAAGCATATGGCCGATAAATTTGAAACCACACCTCCCATATATACCATGTAATTACCTTAATCAATTTCCCACTTGCAGTCAAAAACTTCAATTTTGCAGACAATAAGCGTTTAAAGTTTGGAGGTGCCCAGTATTGTTCCTACAAAAGAAAATATCAGAATGATAAATTTTTTTGACGAGTATAGCGATAATAATGATTATGATAACCATATTTTGAAAAATAAACAACGAAAAAAGAAGGTGAAGGTCAGAACTTATTAGGAAATAATGAAATAAATGCTTATGCATCCTCAAATAGCATAGCAAACCAAAACGTAGAGAAGGCCTATGGACTGGCATAAAAAATGAAACCTATTTCCCCTTTTTGCGAATAGCCATGTCAAGCCTAAAGCAAACACAGAGATGCCCTCCTTTTAGAACTATAAAATAGGAGATGCACAATGGCGGATGCAGGAATCATGCCCAGGGGGAGGCCAAATTATATGCTTCCATAACTGAGCCACAATGTTCTACTTATTTCAATTTTTTAAGTATTGACTAAAAGACCTACTTTCATAACTATCAAATCCCTTGGAAACAAGAAACACCATATATTCATCAACATGTAAACTGTAAACTCACTGTAACAAGAATTAACACTAATTTCCTTTTTGACATTTAAAAATCTAGAATCCAAAAAGTAGATGAAAAAAATTCTGGAGCCTTAGAACCAATTAAAAAACATATAAAAGCTATTATTCAAACATGTTCAAATGCTAAAATGCACAAATATAACTGGTATTAATATTATGCAGAAAGAAAGAGACAGAAAGTAAAAGTGAAGGCTATGAAGCACCTGTGATTCTGTGAAGGCTGAAGGCAACAAAGCTTGAGTCATGAGCGTGTTTTTTTCTCGTTGACGTTGTTCAGATTGGGGGAAAGCTTTTTACCCACTGATACAAAAGAGATGAACAAATAGAGCCAATCGGCTCCCTCCTTTTGTCAAAAAGTAAAAAGTGTGATATAAATTTATTATATTTGAATAAGTTTTGTTTTACTACAATCCAAACATTAAAGAATATGTGGGCCCTTCTTATTGTAAACCCCATTTCTGCTGAAGTTGTGCATCTTTTGGATAGCTGAATAGATTTATTAGTAGTATTTTATTACTACTCAAACATTAGATGTATTGTGCCACATATATATAAAACCAATGCGTTAAAAGAGTTTTTTGGGTTTTTTTTTTTGGGGGGGGGGGCGGGGCGTCTCTATAGTTATAAGAGTCCATAACAAATATTACTACTAGTCACGGGATTTTTGCAATCTTAGGGGGGGCCACGGCCCCCTCCAGCCCCCCTCGTGTGTCCACCCCTGGAGACGCATGAATTGACATTCAGCATTAAGGTGACGTGTATTATAATCAGGCATTTGACTCTCCAATAAGTCAACCACTTAAGTGGGATCCAAGTGGAGGATTGTCATGTCAGATTTGAAGCCAACTTCTAGTACTGTATCATGCCATATGGGATTAAAAGCCTACTGTCACGTGCATTGCATTTGACACATTATGTGATTGTCATTAATTCAAAAATCACCAACATGCACAAACACTTGTATGCTTGTGCAACTGTGCAGACACACACACACAGAAACTTTAAGTTCCCTACTAAAGGACTGCGTACCTCACTCCCCACCGAGGTTGATCCAAATTGGAACAACATTGGTTCCAACCATTTTTTAATAAGTAAATGTTCCATAAATAAACACATCAAGTGGATGCTACCCGAATATAACATCGGTTCTTGAACCATATAATTTACATTAGTACATAAAACTTGATAAGAAATGAAAGTATTGTAAGGGTTAAGTGCACTATATTGCCTATAGTTAGGCCACAAAAACACCCCTGTATAGCCTTTTCTCTAATATATCTCTTATCTTAAGTGGAAAACCTAAAGGTGGACTGGTGGTGCATGGCAGAGGTGGTGGTGGTGACGGTGAGGGGTTGAGGAAGAAAAAGGAAAGAAATTTAAAAAAAAAAAAAGAAAGGCATTCTAAATAATTTTGGCCCTTCAAATTCATTCCAAAAAAGTCACAATGCACCTACCCAGCATGGGAGTAACACGCAATGTTATCTTTTCATGGATTTCGTTAGTTTTGCAATTTAGTTTCAAACCACAAGGGGGGTTAAATGTGAATTTTTTAATCACCGGGGTGATGCATTTTTTTGCCTAACCATGGGGTAAAATCTAGTTAACCCTTGATTACATAAGTATCATAAAAGAAAGGGGACTGCAAAAAGAAAAAAAAAAAATTTCAGACACATTTAGATGTCACACAGGAATATAAACTCAATTTTTTTGCACAACATTTGAGATGCGACTTCTCTTTCTCAATGGCGTTAATACTGAGTGTGTCATTCTGTAAATGATTCAGGGTTCAAGAAAAGAGATCAATTCCATATGTCCTCTAGTACAATGAAAACAACATAACGACAATTGACAAAATGAAAACATGCACTTTAGTGGATCCAATGCAAATGAAATAAAGAGAGCATACTTTAGGATTCCAAGCAAGGATATCATTTCCACAGTACTTATAGCGGATCTGATGTAAACCACACATAGACAAGTGTGGTCTTTCTCTCTTCAAATATTACTCTTGAATAAACACCGATGTAGCACTTCAAAATAAATATAGCCTGTCAAACATGACAATTATGCCCTCCCTCATTCGAAAAAGTATGAGCCAAGAACCCATAACATTTTTCGCACTTGAAAGAAAGAAGTACATTTTTTTTAGAATAAGTTACAAGTACTTCAAGCTAGCACATTCACCTTTTTCTTTTAATAAACGTATTTCATTTAAAAAACAGTATCCAAGTACTTGCAATGTAAACAAATATAAATAATGGCAAGAAGTAAAAACATCTATGCTATTTGCAAATTTTAGAAAGGCTTCAAGAGAATGATGCACTCTATGCATCACCTATGAACAACTGTCCTCCACTCCTTTGAATGGTATGTGGCTCCTTTCTCCCTGAATACACCAAATAAGACATTGAGGAGCCGAACATCAAACTTCTCTCTTATTCTTATTGACTCTAACCTATCCCCCACGCCAACCACAACCAAAAAAAAAAAAAAAGATTACAAAGCAACTCAACCACTAATTTAGAAAAGACACATAACATGCCAATAAAGGAAAGCAACAAAGACCAAGGGCAGACACACGAGGGGGGCTGGAGGGGGCCATGCCCCCCCCCCCCCCCCCCCCCCCCCCCCCCCCCCCGAAAGATTGCAAAAATCCCGTGAATAGTAGTAATATTTGTTATGGACTCTTATAACTATAGAGACGTGCCCCACCCCAAAACAAAAAAAAAAACTCAAAAAACTCTTTTAACGCATTGGTTTTATATATATATATATATGTATATTAATACGTATATGGCACAACATATCTAATGTTTGAGTAGTAATAAAATACTACTAATAAATCTATCCAGCTATCCAAAAGATGCACAACTTCAGCAAAAATGGGTTTAACAAGAAGAAGGGCCCACATATTCTTTAATGTTTAGATTGTAGTAAACAAAACTTATTCAAATATAATAAATTTATATCACACTTTCAACTTTTTGACAAAAGGAGGGAGCCGAAAAGTTGGCTCTATTCGTTCATCCCTTTTATATCAGTGGGTAAAAAGCTTTCCCCCAATCTGAACAACCTCAATGAGAAAAAAGCACGCTCTGTCCGTCTGCCTTTGCTTTCAATGGTCATGACTCAAGCTTTGTTGCCTTCAAGCTTCGCAGAATCATAGGTGCTTCATAGCCTTCACTCTTACTTTCTATCTCTTTCTTTCTGCATAATATTAATACCAATTATACTTGTGCATTTTAGCATTTGAATATGTTTGAATAATAGCTTTTATATGTTTTTTAATTGGTTCTAAGGCTCCATAATTTTTTTCATCTACTTTTTGGATTCTAGAGTTGTTAAATGTCAAAAAGAAAATTATTGTTAATTCTTGTTAAAGTGAGTTTACAGTTTACATGTTGATGAATATATTGTGTTTCTTGTTTCCAAGTGATTTACTAGTTATGAAAGTAGATCTTTTAGTCAATCCTTAAAAATTGAAATAAGTAGAACATTGTGGCTCATTTATAGAAGCATATAGTTTGGCCCCCCTAGGCATGATTCCTGCATCCGCCATTGATAAAGACCAAACTTTTTCCGTTATTCTACAATGGATAATAAGATGGTCCATGATCTCTACTTATTTGCGTAAAAAGTACCAATTTGAGATGACAGGCCTCCTCTCACAAAGACGTCAATCGATGAAAAATTACCATGAAAGCCAAACGGACAAGCATGCCAGTTCAGGAGGAACTGAGGAACTTATAATTTTTAAAGTGCCTTCCCAAGGGGGCTCTACTTCTTTGTAACCTACAATCAAACTATATAAAGATCTGATAACAAATTATTGTTAGTCGGGGGCTTTCCATCTCAAAGCATGCACCTTACCCTTCTACCTACATCGACCATGTAACATCATAAGTAGCTTGGCCACAACCTCCACCTCCTCGTGTGCAATCTATTATCACAAATCTCTCATTCTCATGATCAATAGATCAAATTTGGTTTTGATCAATCACAATCCAAAACAAAGCAAGGAATGATTACTTCTAACACCATACTCCCTAGATGATCCATTATACCAAATCTCATCCCGCAGTCCTAAGAAACATGGATACGGACACTGGACACATGTACGACACAATAAAGACATGCTAACATTGCAATTTTCAAAAAAAATCTGGACACGACAAGGCAAAAACAAGGCAATAAATAAATATATACATTTATGAATGTATACATAAAAATAATAGCTATTTCTTTATTTTTTACATTATAAATGCACTTATATTTATAACATCAAAATAGTAAGATTTTTTTTCACATTACACCCATTAAGAAAGAAAGTGTGAACAAAAATTCCTATCTATTTATAAATAAAGTGGAAGTTTCATATTTTAGAACTCCTAATAATTCCAAAAATTCAAAAGTCTAAAGGAGGAGCGATCAAATCCACATTGTTCTTATTTTATTATTTTATCATTAGTTCTCAAGTTATTTTCTTCAAACTAACAATGTGTTTCATGTGTCTAGACGATGGACACAACAACATGTGTGGTCTCCAAGTGTCTTGAGAGTTTCCGATTCTAAATATTTTTAAAATAATAAAACATGTTTGGACGTGTGTCGAACGTGTCAGGAAGTGTCCGATGGTCAGTATCTGACACAACCAAAGAGTTCATGCTTCTTAGTCCTGCACTCATCTCATATCGACAAATAAATGCTTTACTATATTCATCCCATGCCTTATAGATGCCTTTGTCAAGACTTGCCCCAGAAGAAGTGCTCACCTCCCCTAGGATGCAATGACCCCTTAATCCTCCAAACTTATTGATATAGGGCACCCGACGGGGAAATTTCCATAACCTCTTACCGAGAAAAATCTTGGGTCACAATCACAGATTCCTAACTCCCAATCCTCTAGACTAAAGAAAAGAGTGCACTACTCAACCAGATGACACAAAACTAATATCCTATAACTCCTGCAAGAAGTACTTCAAAAGATTTTCCAATCTATAACTTTCCTACAAAGAATGACTTTTGACCCTTGACCCTTGATAATTATCCATAAGCTAATAATGGAAACAAGCATGTCCTAATTTGAGTTGATTTATAGGGCTTTAAGGCAATTGCTAGATAACACATTCAAAGATATGAGAGCATTAATAAAATAACAAATATTATGATCAGGAACACAATTTTATGTGTTACAATGTTACAGATAAAAAATTAGGATTCAAGAGGAAGAAAGGAAATCATACCAAATCACAAACACAAACGATTTACATGGTTTGGCTACTCGTGTATATCCATGGGTGAAGAATCAAGACAATCCAGAAAAATTTCACTACAAAGAAGAAGATAATTACAATAAAGCCATCTCTCACTCTGCACAACAAATTATTTGTCCCAAAAACTCCAAATGGTTCCTTACATGGGTCCAAATACAACAAAAATACATGTCAAACAACCCAAAATACGAGAAAGAACTCCTGGCCCAAGCCCTACTTGGAATTAAAGACATCATTAAAACATACGAGAACGTAGAAATTGAGGGCTTCATATTTAGAGAGCCATCTAATGACTTGAATCAATATCCCAGGGAGGAAACTCTATCAGCTATCTTGTTCTAGAACATCCAAACAATAAAGTGTGTCAACAAGCCATCAAAATGTAAGCTCCCATAAGACTTCAAATTAAGAAGATAAACACTAGAACAAAGTTAACCAACATGCTACATTATTAAATTGAAGCTATCTTAGCCTACCAAGAGGACCTTCTTTTACAATAAAATACATGCTACTATCAAGATTTCCTTATTTTCTAAATAAGTCATGCTACCATCAAGAACTTAATCAAGCACAATATCACAACATTTGTTATGCCACCAGCTAAGACATAGTTTAACAGAAACATGTGCTATTGATAATTGACATTAACGGTACTCTAAATTTATTATGCAACCAGCTAAGACAGTTTAACAGAAATATGTGTTATTGTTGATATTAATGGTATTCCAACAAAATTCATCACTTCTACAGGAGGAAAGTTTCGATGACGCAATCGAATATAATTAAACAATAAAACGACAATGAAGTCTCTACAAATATGCTCTTGGTTAATAAGCTAAACTTTTTTGCACTTTTAAGGTTATGATACATTGATTCACAGCCTTGTTCGTGCATTGTCCATCATTTTCTGCTCAGAAACACTGGTGTATTTTTTTTTTTTCTTACACTCAATTAATTACAGGAATGGTCAACCCGTGCATTGTAGAGGCTTCTTTCTAATTGTAGTAGATCGAGTTGGATACTTGGATGTGTGCCTGGATCCTGGTAATGGCTGCACTCTAACAGGGGTTAAGTCTCCATCAAGGTGTTTGTCTAAAGGAAAACATTAAAAATAGAAGGTAATTAAGATTTCCAATTATGCCTTTTGTGATGTGTCATATGTTGCCAGAATGCCGTATTGACAAAAAAAAAATTCCTCAAAGAAATAAAAGGATTCATCCTAAAACAGCAAGAAGAAGAAAGAATTAAATTTTAAAAGAAGAAGAAAAACAAATACATTACAAGAGAGAGAGTGGGGATTGCGTATGCATGCAAGGGGGAAAAAACCTACCTCAAACATTTCATCCTAACATTTATTCGTCTACAATGCTAATTTTCCAATGTTTCATAGAAAACTAATAACTAATAATAAGCAGAAACCTTCAAAAAGTTATCCTACCATACAAAATAGGTATTCGCATATTATAAAATGCTGTTGAAAAAAAAGATTTGTAGTGAAATTCTTGTTCTCGGAAATCTTACTATTACCACAACACATCCATGAAAACTATAATGCTTTTTTGTACATAGGGGGAGCAAGAGCCCCACTTAAATGGCTACAGAATGAGGATAATGCAAACCTTCAGCATCAACCCTTAACCAGGGTAGAACTGAAGCAGTTGGGACTGTAAGATAGCTTGGATAGCGAGAAGAAAATTAATATCCCACATTGAAAAGTCCAGTTGCCATCTCATTTAAAGGTGTCCACAATATTTGCGCTTATGGAGGGCCTAATAAGCTCATCACATGATCAAAAGTCATGATACTAGAAAGTAGTATTCTTGCAGGCTTTGCAGCACATTACCAAAAGAAAAAGACTAACTGATGGCTAAAATGCGTGATTAGATAGTAGATGATCATAAACTCCCAAAAAAATAGTAAGAACAGAAGTACCTCTATGTATGTAGCTATAGTAGTCTTATTAGAACCACCAGGCTCCTTCAAGTTGTTTATAGCCTCCATTATAAGATTGTCCAACCTATAACAATGAGAAGAAAGCATAATTTGATTTTTCAATAATCAGAATGAAAGCAGAAGAAATGGCTATGGCTTTTTAAAAAACAAAGATTATCCAACCTATGTAATTTTAATCCACTGCAGCAGTCTTGTCCAAATTGCTAATAAACAAAGAATCATATATCAGAACCTAAAATTACTAACGATTTCCATGTGGCAAACAGCATACATATACATCTATACAAAAATGCTAAAAGTAAAAGATGTTCATATGTGGGGTTTTCTCCAAAAAATTAGTTGAAAACTTCTGGAGAGTAATAATAAATTAATGCAGAAATTCTACGGAGGGTTTCTCCACACTGTCTAATAGTCAGCATTCAGTTGTACAACAGGGCTCTGGGTAGTAGTTTCATTGTAAACATACGGTATCTGATAATTATTTAGACCTATAACTATCTGGTCATTGGAAATTTTGGATATAACAGATACTTGCTCACAGACATTTGTCTATTGACTTATACAATCAGACTTTCATTTTTCTTTTCCATGAATATCCAACATACGAATTTCAAATTCCTACTATGATCTCGTGATATCCACATAAACAAATGTTTTACTAGATGATATAATCATTGTCCAAAAAAATGTACTTTGATGCATCGACCACCAATGTTACATCTTCCAAATACGTATCAACATTACTCAAATTACATCATGATCTATGTTATGCATGCTTTTCAAAAGGAATATATATACTGATAGTGCTTTGTGAAAGCTGACCCGAGTATTTCATAATATGTTGATGAGATATGCTTTCCCTAATACAGACAGCTACAAGCTGATTTATGGTAATTCCCTAAATCTTTCTCTTGCATCCATAAGGATCACACAAATGAGGCAACTTAGATAACAAACTAAAGATTATTTCAACAATGAAACACACGATGGTCTGACCTCTATGCTAGTTTAGGACACTTTTTAGTTTGTAATATTTGCAACTACTATCTAAAATTCACACAGTAGTATGAGAGAGGCATAGTGCATGGTAAGAACTATTAATCACAGCTGCATTTTCTTTTTTCTTTTTTTAGTCTGTGAAGGGGTGCAAGCTGAATTAGATTGCCAATTGTCCCAATTGATAAGGATTCTCAACCACTAATTTTGGTAGTCCCAGTATATGGGGGCTAGTGCCAAATTGTATCACCACATGAAGATGTCAAGCCCGCCTATCAATGTGATGAGAAAAACTGTCATTTCTTTGAAAGTGCCAAATCTACTTGTGAAGACCTCTATGGTGATGAGGACCAGTCCATGGCTTCTAACATTTATATCAGGCTTGTGTGCAACCATTTTCTCAATTGAAGAGGCCGAAAATGACCACAACTTTGATTCTACAAACAATGAATCCTTTGGCAAAATAAGAAACATTTCAACTATCATGAGTTCAAGTCTTGAAACATCACCCTGTTAAGAATTGACATGTATAGGCACAGGGGGCTGTCAAACCTAGGTGTGTTCCAATTTAGTATAAGAAAAATACACCTAGTTATTCCTTTTAATACAAAAAATTTTTAATAACACTAGATTATTCTATAAGATCACCAAAATTCCCTAACAAGTGTCTCCAACTTTTAACTTCCAACCCATGTGTCATGCATCTATAATTTCTACTAAAGGGTGCATTATTTGAATGCAGGAACTCATACCAACATGGTTCATTCAGAGAAAATGAAAAATAATACGAGGACTCAATTAACGTGCAGAATTGTAAATAATGCAGACTACAGTTCTCCCACACTCAGTTTTGGATACATTTTCAGTCCAAGCAAAAGCCTATTTAGCACAAATATAGAATCAACTGGTTTGGCCAGATAATTGTTGAACCCCTTAACTTAAAGTCAAAGTCCACAAGAACGAAAAAAATGTTCACGCTAAGAAAAGGAGCAAAATTTTACAGCAGTTAATGTAAGTCGACTAAAAACAACAGCATCTTAGAAGACCATTATCTCTAGGCAAAATTATGGAAATAAGAGTATGCTGCCTCCAATAGTAAGTGTAATGTCTAACCTTATGATTGATCTTTTGGGAACACGAATCTTTGGAGAACCACTCGAAACTGTAAGAGGCTTAGCATCAACAATTTCTTCATCACTATGATCTACTGTACCAAGTGCCAAGGGGTTCTCATCTTGTTTAGGGGCAGGTTGCATCCTTTTAAGGGCTAATCTAGCCTTCTCTCTGGAGCCCCATCCATTCGCCATTACACTCATGTTTCTCCACTTGTCCTAATCCACATAAGAACAAATTGATACACCCTATACATATGGGTAGACAGCTAAACATATTGCAAAGGAATTATCTTAATGGTTATCATCCTGACTCACTAAACAACTCATTTGTCTCCAGCAAAGTAAACCATCTAAAAACAAACAAATAATGTTTGGAGATATACCTTAAGATCCACATTTGATCGTAGGTACAAGACACCACTAAATTCTGGATCTTTAAGTATTGTACGCCATTTGCCTGCCCCATGCTTAACAACGCCAGCTTTCAGAGCTGCTTCTTCTTCTGCTGTCCATTTTTGCTTAGGAGCACCCATCAAGGATAGCACGAGATCTCTCACAAGTCCACTATTCAATTATCAACAAAAGTTGTGTAAATCTAATATGATCCTAAACAAAGTCTAAAATAAGTCGACATAGTCAAGATTAAATCCAAAATACAATATACATTCAAATTGTTCACAAGTTGGTCTGGATGATAAACCAGTACATGCAGTTTTGCGCATAGTTTTGGCATAGAATTCTCAAACCTAGTAGGAGTTGTTGCCAAGATATATACTAGGAAAAAAATATGGAAACATAAAACAAGCCAATAACGAATTACAGATCATGTCCGCAACTATAGTGTGATATTCACAAATTTGTTTCGCATCAGCAAAGTCTAATCATGTGTACAGTCTTCGATCATATCTGCAACTATAATGTGATATTCACAAAATTTTTTTGGCATCAGTAAAGTCTAATCATGGATACAGTACTCCTTTCTAAGTTGCAACTAGAAGCTAAACTAACATGTTAGTGACTATAGCCAATAAGTAGAAATTAACGAAACTTAAACGGGTGTTAAATGCTTTCAATGGTTCAAAGCACAGCAACAATATGTTAAGTTAACATCACTTGATCTCATGTTATTTTGCCTATTCAGGTTAAAATTTTCACTACTTGAATGTGCATATCAAATGTCAAGCATAGCCACAAAAAAAATTCAAATTGTTATTTAAATATTGATCTCAACAAACTTAGAGATGTAGTTAAAATGAAGGAATATAATTAACAATTAAGAAGGGTTGTTTCCGACACCAAGTTGATTGGAGGTACATAAAATACTCCAAAATTAGAGTTTTGTGAGCTAAGAATCACGGACACTTCTAAGAAGATGTTGTGTCCGTGTCGGACCCCGTATTGGACACGACACTCGTTGGACACTCCCTGACACGTATCGGACACACATCCAAACGTGTCCTATTATTTTATTAATTTTTTTAGAACCAGACAAGCTTCAAACACTTGGGGAACACGCGTGTCCATCGATACTCTTGCTCATCATTTAGACATATATAAAACATGTAGCATGTTTAAAAAAAATAACTAGAAATGCAATTGCAAAATAAAGCAATATGATTTTATACCTAATTTAATGTTTAAACTATGGAATACCTAGTTTTTAATTTTGATTAGTATTATCTTGTATTTTTTTATTATCTTTTAGTAGAATATTATTTATAATATAACAAATATAGATTTTTGCCGTGTCTCTACTGTGTCGTGTCCTGCATTTTTTGAAAATCAATGTATTAGTGTGTCCTACTTGTGTCATGTCAGGCAGGCGTTTCCATGTCCATGCATCTTAGTTTGTGAGACTATAACTCGTTCTAGGAGAGCAGTAAAGCAGGTTCCATGACGAAAGGGGGAGGGCCACTCAAATAAAATATTTAAGAAAAGCTAAGTTCGAGTGATTCGTTAGGGAAAACGGTTCATCACCCTCTCAATAATTGGCCAATCATATCCCTGAATCTTTATAGTCACTTAACATTACCATGGACTGATAGAGCCTACGCAACTTGAATTTTCTAGGTACAAATGGATATGCCCCATTTTGACAAGCATGGATGCATGGGTTTACCAGAAGAGTCATTTATTTGCGTAAAATAGAAAGTTACTGACTTAAGGGTGTGTGCATCAACCTTCATAGTGGGTGCAAGGGAGGAATTTCTAATAAACACAAACAATCAAAACCTGAGTTCTGAACAAAAAGGTGGATGCAGTTAACAACAACAGGTACTTTTAAATGGATAAAGGACTTACAACTCATTGGGCATCTAACGTTATCCAAAGTAGAATAGGCGTGCACTAAATGGGCTTAGCCATCCCCCCATCAAAAACATATATGAGGGTGGAGGATGAGTGAACAAATAAAGGAAGTTGGAAGATTGGAAAATAATGTGGAAGATATTAAATTACTTGATCTTACACTTTAACACTTTATATAGTTGCCTATTAATAGAGATGGGTTAGTTTTTCCCCTTTTTCTTTTTTTCTTTTTTTTTTTTGATAAATAAAACTTTAGTAGAAGGACATCAAAGGGAGTGTGCTTTTGCAGCTCAGTAGATTAGAGCACTAGTTCAGCAGGCAGAAGGTCTTGAGTCCCACACTCAAAAAGAGCAAACTTGAGTTACAATTTTACTTATTGAAGGGGGGGATGGGGATGTCACCAATATACATGCACAAGTATACTGAACCCAAAACAAACAAAAGGCTACACATCAACTCATGGATCAAAATGCTCTACAAAATTCAAAAAAGTGCCCAACAAGCGGGTTACAATCCCCGTAACCCATATACAAATAGACTTAAAAAATAACTCTTCAATTGGCACGATCTAATTCAAAATTTTCACCTAGTTGAGCACGTCTAGCATACTTTTTCACAGTAGTAGGATCACTATAACTGACTTCATTGAGTTTGCTGCCGTATAACTCATCAATTGCACCTACTTGTTTGACACTATACTTTGATATGGCTCTTCTAAAAGGAACATTGGCTCTAACAATTCCATCGCCGTCTACCAAAACAACCGGAAATTATATAAAAGCTCTTCCAAAGCCATAGAAAGAGCAGAGGCAATGTGCACCCCAAATCAACCACATCAAGCATAAAAAAACAGCTTTCCACACCTTCTCCTCTTTCCAACACACCTGGTTCCAAGAGTGGACAAGCTCAACCACACTCCTTGGAAAGACCCAAGAGATACCACATAATAACAAGAACATGTCCCACCTCTCCTTTGATATTCTACAATGAATGAGGTGATGTCACGACCCGACTCCGCTCTCACTAGGCCGCGACAGTGATGAGGTCTAAGGTTGGGTTTACCGTTAGGCAATGGGGTTTATAATTTTAACACAACAACATAAACATGAACATACTATAGATGGTCCAGAAATAGTACATCAAGGCCGTAAAACCAGTGTAAGTCTTATAACATTATAGTCCAGCATAAACTAACTCAAGAGTTTAAAAGAAATAAGATAGTAAGGGGACTTGATCTCGTATGCCCAATCCCTTGGAAATCAGTTTGGTGTCTCTATTCCTGAAAATGTTCCATAAGATAGGAATGAGCGGCAAAGCCCAGTAGGAGATCTAAGATTTCTATAAGGTGCAGGGTAAAAGATAATGCAGTAAAAGAATATCATGACATGCATATGACCCTTGTAATTTCTTTTTCGCGTCATCAATATCAGGATCCTTACAGGTATGTCCTATCCGGGCCAATTCAAGCCTATGGGACCCACCCATGATTCATCCTCCATCATCAAGTCCAATTGGGCCCATCCATGATCATCTAGCCCGATATCAAGCCAGAAATACCGACCCATGATAGCCCCAAGTATCAAGCCAGTCAAGTACACCTATGATATAAAAACCTGGGGTCTTTTTCTTTCTGGTTGTACCCCCCTTATACCTCCTCAGTGATGCAATCATACAAGCAATACTTGTATATTTTGAAGTTAAGTATAAAAAGAAATTTATAACAGAAAGATAATTTGACAGGAAAGCATAAAGCATAACAATATACAAATCATTCAATAGAGAAAAGATGTGAGCATGAATCTTAAGGAAATGCATAGATTCCTACCCTTAGGGTTTGTCTGGATCAAGACTGTTCTTAACTCAGTATTTCTGTAAAAGAAAAGAATATCCTGCCTCAGTCGCTTAGTCATCTCATTATAAAAGGACGCTGTTAAAACAAGGTTAGGTGGGGAGAGGTAAGTTAAATCAGTGAGCACTTAAGTGCAATGAGGTGGAAGGTTCGGGCTCCCCCTTTGGGGTGATATACGTTGCCGAGCTAGGAACAAAACTGCCTGTGACTCAAGATAGAGAGATTCTGGAAACTTTCATTCCGCCGGGGGGGGGGGGGGGGGGGGGGGGGGGGGGGGGGGCTATTAAGGCCACTCTCCCATTTTTGGATTCCCTGAATATTTAGGGGTATCCTGATAATTTTTCAGAATTTTTCTACTTATAAATTATTTTCTGTGAATTTCCATCCTTTCAATCGTAAATAATTCATGAAAATTCACAGAAGTCTCCGATTGTCCTGAAAATTTTTGGGTAGCCTCTCAAAGTATTATAAAGGCTGCCATAAAAATTTCAGCATCATCGGACCTCACACGCGCCACCAGTTGCCCATGGGGGTGGAAGGCTTGGCCTTCTTCTTCCTCCCACGAGACTGGCAGAGCTTCTAGCCTGTTTTCCGGCGATTCCCAGCACCTCCTGGCCATACATGTGTGACCCAGAGATTGGTAAGGACCTGGGTCACGCACTTATGGTCAGAGCTTGGTCGGAGATGGTCAGAGGTGGCCGGAATGGCCCAAAACACCGGCTGCATGGCGGACCTTAGGGTTACCGACCTGCAACCGCGTTTTTGGTCGGCTTCCCGTGATAATTCGACCATGGTCCCTTCACGACTTTTGTTCCTTGCCCAGAGACGATTCGTCCCCAAGTGATCCGATCGGCAAAGATTGCCGGTGACCGGAGTTACGGTTTTTTGAAGTATTTCCAGCGGGTTCTGCACTCCAGGAGGTCTTGGTGCATGGACAGAGGCCGTGGACCTCCCTAGAACACCTAGAAGGGGTCCCCGAGAAGTCCCAAGCCCCTGTGACAGCCCTCGGCTCCTGGGTTTGCCGGAATGGGTTGGGTGATGCATCTTTCAGTCTCTTTCTCTCTCTAGATTCACGGCTGTTGTGGTGGAACTTCAGGGGCAAATTTGCTGGGTTTAGGGAGTTTATGGGGTGGTGAAGATAGTCCCCTCACCTGGCTTTCAAATGGTGCAACCCTAACCCGTTTCTTCCCCACCTTCCCTTTCTTCTCTCTCTCGGTTTCTTTCTCTTTCTCTCTCTATAGCTCCCCCTCTCAACTTCTTTCGCACCACCCGAATGAGGGAAAGGGACGTGGGTGCATATATAGGAGCTGTGTGTGTAACAGGAGTGAACTTTCTCTACGATTCTATTCTCTCCCCTTCTCTCTCGCTTTCTCTTCTATTCTCTCAACGTCTCTCCCTCTCTCCTTCTTATTCTTAGTTCTAACTGGTTGCTAAGGGCGGTTCTGTAGGGGAAGCATGGATTAGACGGCATAGTGATACGTGTGTGTGTGTGTGTGCATTTTAGACGTTCAATCCTAGCTGCCTTCTATCTATAGAGGACAGCTATGATGGCATATACATACGCATGCATGCATGCATATATTTAGTCACTTTCATATGTGTTGCACATGCCATAATTTGAGAACCGGCATGCAAGTTGGTGGGGTGGGGGTAGTTTCGCAAAATGGAAGGGAGTTTCCTAGTTCGAAACGACTAAGTTCAAGGCTCCAATTTTTCGTCGACTGCCTGACCCAATATCGTAAGTAGAACGCTCTGGAAAAATTAATTAGTTTAGGCTCGAATTTCATACAATTTTGACACCGGATGAGCGAGAAAGCTCAAATTGAAGTTACGGGGGATTCGGGTGCGAATTTCCAGGTGCAGCGGCTTGCGGGGGCTTTTCGGGGAACCGATACTCTACGGGATGGAGTTCTGAGATTACCAAGGCGTCGGGCTCGAAAAGTAAATAATTTTAGACATCTAATTCGTTGAAATCTGACGAAAGACGAGGGAGAAAGCTCCGCTTAAAGTTAGGGTGCCGTTTTGGTGCGAATTGTCTGGTGACAAGCTTAGAACCTTTTTTGGGGAATCGAGTTTCGCCATATGGACAGGGTTGGGCTCGGAAAGGCCTTGCTTTTGACTTGTGGCCCTATGGTCATGTCTTATTCAGTCCCGTTAGGGGTAATGCAGTCAAAGAAAATTACGGGTATTACAGGTGATGATTCATAGATACGGCATCTTCCTTACAACAACAATGATTCACTTACACCAAATCATGTTGTCCAAAGTAAATGGATAAGTGCCACGGAATCATAAATGGATTCCATGTATTCCAATAACATCTAGACATTGTACCTGCCCTCCTGGGGTAAAAACAATTAGTTGTAAACGAGTCTACAAGAGGAAGAGAGGACCAAATGGTAAGGTGGAAAGAAATCCTATTGATTGCAGCTTTCTCCAGACTTCCGAGAAAAGCATGAAACAAAACAGCAGGCAACTTTCAAGTCTACAGCATAAATCACCGACTAGTAGCGGAATGCTATAACCAAAATGAGGGAATTGAATATGGGAAACCTTTTCACTAGTTGGCAGACTTATGCTATAATGTAATCCTCATAAACAACTTAGAGTAGATCAAACCATAAAATGAACCATTCCGAGTTCACCATTCTAATGCCCAATAGATCAAAAGGACTAAACATTTTACTAAGAATATTACAAGACTATGGAAATTCAATAATAAAATGTAACAATATTTTAGTAGAAGAATAAATGGTTTAGCTATGATGAATAAGATATAGGGAAAGTAATAAAAAGAGGATATAGAGGAAGGGAAAATTTCCTTCGATATTTAACTTATTAACCATTTGGTCCAAAACCAGCTCAAAATGGATCAGTTGCATTGAGTTGGATTTGAAAACACCAAAATGAAGACCGAATTAGGTATTTCTGAAAATTAATTTTCAACCATATAAGGTATGAAAAAAATTCAAGATATTAAAAACTACTTGTAAAAAACAAGAAATTCAAATTACAGTGACATGAGGACAAATCTAACAGGGGCAAGCATGTAAAACAATTTCAATGAACCAAAATCGAAACCCTAATCACGATTAATAGCAGTACCAGAACGGAGATACGATAAAAATCTAACCGCAAATGCTAAACAACAGCTGAATTCAATCAAAAAGTGCGATTGCAAGAAAATAAAGGAATTACCAGAGTAAGTCCTGCGATTTGGAGATCGATTGCTTCTGTGCTTTAAGTTTCAGAGAATTTGAAGGCTCCAACCGCTTGTGTATAAATATATATATGTATGTATATAATTACGTATATACTTCGTGTTAATATGTATTTTTCTCTCTCTATTCGTCACCTGGTTTCGGATACGATTATAATTAATGGTGAAACGAAAATAATTTTTGGACACGTGGTGACAGGGATTTTCGGTGGCAGTATGCAATCAGGTGGAGACACGTGTAAATCTTGTTTTGGGCAAACAAGTGCTAATTTAAGACTGTAAACTAATCAAGTGGAGCGTTTTATCATATTATTTAAATTTGGTTTAAAAACTTATTGAATTTAAAAAAAAAAATTTGGGTACAATATTGAGTTTTAAAATGTTGTGTTTTTAAGCTTGATTTATTTTATTTTTTAGTTGATCTAAATCATCTTAGAGTGCATATTAGCTTACTGAGCCAAATTCTTATTGAGTTTAGAAAATTAATGAACAGCAAAATACTATTATTTTATAAAATTAGAACAAAAAATCTCTTGCCAGAATAATATGACAATTACAGTTTTATAATTAAGAGCCATAATTACGATTGATTTATTTTGAAGTAAACGACTTTGATTCAACCATATCATTATGTACATAAATTATGTATGAATTTATTTCTATAGCAATATCTAGCTTAAAAATGTGATTAACCTTAGTTCAATCAGTCTCGAATAAACTTTTAATGAGTAGGACACAAGTCGAACATCAAGTAACTTGGTTTGTTATAGTGGCTACTATTGGAGTTTAGAAGAATGTATGATAAATACATTAACGAGTAAGAGGAAAAATAGAGAAGCATGGGAGAGTGTAAAGAAATGAAAAAATTTCAAGACGTAGAAAATAACTATCAAGTTACATTCATGAGAAGATCAGGTGAATAACAACATAAATATATATATATATATATATATATTTTGGTACTTTTCGTGAGAAACTTAGAAAACTCTGGAAATCCAGTAAAAATGTAGCAAAGCAACTAACTGTTGCAAATTTACTTGTGTTTTGTTTAGAACTCAGATTTATTAAGAAAAAAAGAGAAGAGAAAACAGATGAAAATATGAAAAATTTCAAATTCTTTTTTTATGTTTTCTTATGATCTATTTCTCTAACAACTAAACATGATATATAATTTCATATAATTTTTTCTTTCTTTATTTTTTTACTAAATTTTTAATTTAAACACAACGTTAAAGTCCATCCACACAAAATACATCCAAACATACGTGTGTGCGTGTGTTGCATGAGTGGTACGTGACTTGAAGGCTATTAGAGGGAAATGAGCGTGGTTTTTCCCCATTTTTTATGAAAAATGCTCACGTGATTTAACGAAGGCCAGGAGGTTCATTGGGGTAACCAAAAAAAAAAGTGGAAAACCCATCAGATAGCATGAGTACACAATTGCTTTAGAAGGAAGAGTCAACAATGTGAAAGAAGGAAATTGGGTGAAGAATTTATATAGGAGAGGGACAGCGCAAGTAGCAACCTAACATGCATCAACATCACCGATGAGAAAAATAATTAAATGGACGGACCTCGACTTCCCTTGGTTCTTAACTTCTTGTTAGCCAGTTGCATCAAAAACTCCAAAAATAAAATTTTAATGACCAAGTATTCGGGTCAAATTACGCACACATAACTAATTTCGGGCATGTGTAGTTTTCATCCTACATAAATCAAGTAATTATGAAGACAAAGATCTTGAAGTGACCAAAAAAATTAATAGTACCTAATAAGTTTCGAATTTAACACATTAAAGGAAATAGACCCCGAAGCCCACGACACCCAAGCCCCACGACGTGGCCAAATTTACAGTGGGGGCAAATGACCATAGAAGATTGTGTCAAGATGTGAATCTGCCTGTCCAATGAATTTTTTGACTGTTCAAGTTTATGTCCAGAAAATGCCACTGCTTTTTGATCTTTTTTTGAGTTCTCGTTTTTTCTAGTCCTTTTAAGAATCCACCTACGCCGCATATAAAATTTGCCACTGGCAGAATACACTGGCTTCCCAGGGTGATCCAGCAAGGGAACATAATGGTGGTGAAGTCTGTGTGCTTCTTCGAGGAACATTGTTTTTCAACAATGTATATATAGTGCTTCAGGCACTTACTAAAGCGGCACTAATTGGAATACTCGCTTTAAAAACAACGACAGCAACACATAAAAGTCAAGTGTGTCATTTTAATTCAAAAAAGAGAGAGGCACTAAAAATCACTCAAACCAGAAAGCCAAAGCCAGCACATATATAAGAACAATTCTAACCTAAGGAATATCATTCAGTGTTAGATGATAATTAAACCCTTTAAAGCCAATAAGGCAATCTTCCTTTCTCCAACACACCAAAAGCTTAAACCACAACACAACCCTCCAAGGGAAATTAACAAAGGCACAATAAGCTGTCCCATGTATTTTCCATATAACAAATCAGAATCTCCCAACAATATACATATATCTAATGTAATGAAGAAGCCAGTCACTTTAAATCCAAAGTAGAAACCCACAAGCATATGAAGGTACAACCCAATGTTAAAAAAAGTCCATTTATTTGATAAAATGAGAAATAGAAATAGGCAGAAAACCCTAGTGACGCCCAATTAGAGGCCTCGGTTTGTGTCTGCCGATGAATCGAACCAACCTCTTTACGCCATCAGAAGCATGCATCAAGGAGGCAGCAACAGCACAGGGCAGCCAAACTGCACAAATTTTCAAATTGAATTACGACCATATCAAATAATTTCCGCATTACTAAATTCTGGGCAACCCATACAGACATAATTCCAGCATAGCTTAAATTCGGCAAGGCAAACCAACCAACCATCATCTTCAAGCTAAATTTAAGAAGCGTCCCGCACGAAATTAAATATGAACATAATCCGGGAAGGGGAGCGTGAGTCAAATCCATGAGCTTAACTCCTCTCCTTCCGGAAATAACACACTTGACAGCTTAATTATTACATGCTTAAAGATGGGTCCTAAGACACTTATAATAATCTATAATAGCAAAGTTTTTCTTACCTAATTGTTGCTTTAATTATTTAGAATATGCAATTCTTTGGAATATTATATATAGAGCAAAAAGATTCATCAAGAATGAATACAGAATAATCCACTAAACAATGACCCACCAAATTGACAGTTGTGGCCTGTTCAAGCTGATTTGAACAAGGCAAATGGTTTTGATAATTTATAAAGGACCCCATCTTTTTACTTTATTTATGTATATACACATATAATATAATATTCAGAAACAGCCACCTTGGTGAGAATTACCAGACTAAGATGTTTTGATTTCTTCATGAAATACGTAGAAATATATAATAAATCTCCACCAGTCAATTAATTAATAGGCAAAAGTGTAAGATTGGTGAGAATTTCGGGTGTCCACACTCTATTTAAATATATCTATGTTTTGTTTTTCGTTTCTTAATTTTTGTGAACCTCAGATATTCACAAGTCAACCACAATCTCAGCCTCAATTAAAATGACAGAAAAAACCTCCAACAACCCACTGCAAGAAGGGCATTTTGGGAACTCTGGCCCAAAAAAGGCGAACTGTTCCAGGCGAACGTCTGTGTTTGACAGAGACCCAATGCACGAAGGCTATGGCCCTATGGTACACCCAAAACACCAGGCGCACGTTAGCAGGCTTGCGCCGGTCAAGCGGGTTGACCCGATGTCAACTCGGGAAAACACCCCAGATCGAAAGATCTGTGTCATCTTAGCCCCTTCAGGATTTTCACAAATATATATATCAACATATACACATATGTAGAGAGAGAGAGAGAGAGGTGCCGTACCAGCCTTCCATGAAACCAGTGCTGCTGCTTTGTTGTTGTTGAGGGGGAGGAGGGGCGTACTGAGGGGCATACTGGGGAGGGTAACCCTGAGGAGGGTAGCCCTGGGGATACCCTTGTGGAGGGTACCCTGGTGGAGGATAAGCGTCCTTTGGATACCCTTCTGAAGGATAACCTACACCGACAAGACAAAAAAACCAAATCAACCCAAAGGAACCCACAATTCCACAGATCCAATCAACCCATAGCCCAACAAATAAATTTCAAACGTGTAAATCAAAAAATATATACAAAAAACAAGGGAAATGAAGATTGAAAGGGGGTGGCGGGTGGCTGGTGGGGGAAGAGGGTTGACCTTGAGGAGGAGGGACACCGACGGGGGGTTGTTGCTGGTTGTAATAACTCATATTTTTGGGGTTTGTTGATGGATTTTGTGGTTTTGGCTAACCCTCTGCTCCTGTTTTGATCTTCTTTGTAAAAGATCTAATGGAGAAAAATGGGCAAAGAACCCAATACAATAGGAATATGGAGAGGGAAAGATGAATTTTTTTTGACTTTTTATAAGGGTGCCAGTACGAATTGAGGAGACGATAGCGACTAGGAAAGATTATTTGAGCAAATACAGATAAGGGGTAAGGTGGCTTCGGTACAACTGCCAACTGGTACCGCGAAATTGCAAAAGCCGGCTTTGATACGTTGATGCGTACACTACCTATATTTGGAGTTGGGCTGCGCGTACAATACGCGTAATTTTTAGAAAAAACACCTCGGGAATTGTAGTGACAACTGTCAAGTAGTGAAAACTATCTATTAACTTTGTATAATCCATTGAAAAAACAAGTTAATTAAGGCAGTGTTTGGACATAAGTTTAAAAAAATTATAATTCATAAGCTAATTAAGGTATTTTTTTTTTATTTTTTTAGTTTATAGACAAAAAAGTTGTATTTTTTTTAATTTTTTTGTTTTTAAATAAATAAGATAAGTAGAAAAGTACAAAAAAAATTTAAAATTTTAATTTTTTTTTTACTTATAAACGAAAAAACTATGTCAAAAAAGCTTAAAAAGGTCCAACCAAACTCCTTAAAAAAGAAACAAATATATTATTATTATTTTCTTAGAAACATCTGGACATCCTAGAACAGTATTGCATCTATCTAATCCTTCCAAACTTCAAAGAGAGCTGCCCTTTTTTATTAATTTATTATTATTATTATTTGTTTTTAAAGAAAATATCATAAGAAACAACTGTTGGAGGAGGGGCTTTATAGTCTGACAGAGCAAAGAGGCATTGGATTTGCCTTTGGAGCTAAGGAATGAGCTGGACAGACTGGGCGGAATTTAGGTAAGTTAGGACTGCATATAAACACTAGATATCAATTTATTTTCTTTATTTTTTTTTTTGGGCTAACGAGTAATTACCCCTCACTCTACAGTAGAATCACATTGAACTCACCTATGAGCTATAAACCCCGGACTCATGAATCCCACTATTACCGATGAATCAGATGAATTATGCCTGTGGTGGGTGGCCCATCAAAAAAGGTTAAAATTTGAAACAAAATAGCCTGTTTGGAGAAAGGGAATGAAAGCATAAAATGAATAAATACTTTTTTTTTTTCCATATTTGGTTTTGTAAAGATTTCTCCTTTCCTTGACTTCCCTCCCTTCTCCCAAGTTTCAAATAGACTTTAAGAGTTATTCCCCCTAAGTCCTAACTATTCTACCCACAGCCACGGGTTGCACTAGATATCACCTTTGCTAATTAAAACAACTCACCCACCCGCACCACTTGCAAACTAATCAAATCAAGATAATTATAAAAATTTTCAAAAATATAACTTTAGTCTTAGTTATTTGGGTTCTATATAAATTGTTAATCAAGAAAGACTCTATATTTTGACTTGGTCAACTAAAAAACGTGGTCGTAGTGGTCCACGTGGAACCCTATGCGCATCTATCTTCCATTTTAATGTGATGTACCCTCCCCAGAAGAGTTTAACTCAACTTCCAATATCAGTTGATTCATTACCGAACCAATGATCATTGACTAAAGGATGTTGTAAAACTTATAGAGACCAAACCAAAATAAATAAATAAAAATACTGTTGTCACATTCACATATTTTCTAAAGTATTTTAGGTGAAAGTACATCCAAGTAATGTATTTTTTTTTATAATATCGTGAATGTACATTCACGTATTGTGAATATATACATTGTAGTAATACATTACGTTCGTATAGAAAACAAACCACTCACAAATAATGCCGATTCAAGCTTGGGACTGGCACCCCATTGGATTCTGCCTCGCCCAATTCCATTGGTTCCTGCACATTTCTTTAATGCTGTATTTTTCCTTGGAAAAAAAGAAAAAGGAAAAAAAGAATCAAGCTATAGCTGTAAAAACTCGTAAAGGTTGGATATATCGAAAACGCAATTCATAAGGCAACATCAACAGGCCATGCTAAGACATAAGCAAAGTAAAAAAGATTCAAAATGATAAAGTAATACTACAGAGTTCATGGCTGATGGCAGCTGTGGGCGGAGGTGGTGGTGGGCGACAACGGTAGTGATAAATGGTGGGAGGCGATGTTAGGCCATGATGGTGGGCGTCGGTAGCAGATGGCAATGGTGGTTGGTTGTTTGTGGTGGTGGTGATGGTAGTGATGGTGGTGGTGGTTATGGTGGAAGGTGGTGGGTGACGATGGCGATGGTGGTGGGTGGCAGTGGCGGAAGTGGTGGTGAAATGGTTGAAATAGTATCAAAGGTTTTTTTTATTTTATTTTTTAGATAGGAATTATTGACTTAAGGTTGATTCCCAAGTTAATTTTGATCATAACTAAACTTTGTGTTATTTTAATAATACATTTGTTTAATGTGCAAATTAATAAAGATTATAATTTAGACTAAGAAGTTTGACTTAAAGTCTAATACATGTCAAAGTGGATGCACAATAAGCTAAGTTCAAACAAATGCACCAAGAGTAATGCAATGCACCAAACAGAACAATGACACCTATTCTATCTTCAAACAAATGATTGACATTTGAAGAGATTGAAGGTGTTTAAAAGAATATTTCATTAAGTATGCATAGACTCAATGAAGTTGACTTGATCTTGAAGAGATTAAAAATGTTTGAGAAGCAAATTCATCTTAATTGCAAAGTCTCTACAAATAATTCAAATGAAGATTTCATCCTGGATATGAAGAGTTAATGAAGATGATATGCATTCAAAGAAAATGAAGATGTTCAAGAGTAGACTTCATCAAGCTTATAAAAGACTCATTGAAGTGATCCTAAAGAAGAAAGAAGAATTAATAGCAAAGAGAAGAGATCGACAATGAAACATCATGAATATGAAGCTCTACATGAATGAAAAAGTGATTTGTAGTAGAAAGAGAGAATTCGGCAATGAAGAAGAAAAGCTCGGCATTAATGGAATGAAATTCTAGTAGTTTGGAAACTAAGAAGAGATGATTATCTAATAATAGATTCAATTCAAATTGGATAGAGGACAACCTTGATGAATTGAAAACTTTGATCTATCATCATATCCCAAAGAGAAGATTCCTTGAAGATCTTATAGTATTGCTGAAGCTGAACTTAATCATTAGAAGAATGAATAAAGATTTATGGACAATGTATCGACACATGAAAATGAAAAGTCGACACATGAAGATAGAAGCCAAAAGTTTGAAGACAGAATGATCAATGTGTCGACACATGAAAATGAAGAGTCAACATATGAAGACAGAGGCCAAAATATTTGAAGACAGAATGATCAAGTGTTGACACATGGAGATAATGTGTCGACACATGGAGACAGTGGACAACATCTGAAAATGCAGACCAAATATGTCGACACATGAAACCAAGTGTCGACATTTGGGAAATAACAACTAGTTTTTCTAATGTTATGACGGACTGGACTTGCATTAAATGAGCCATAACAACCTCCAACGGACAAAATCAATACAAGGGTTTATATACAAGCTTCCAATTGCATTTATAAAGTGAGAGATACAAGAAAAACAAAACCACTGACTGATCAAGCTGAGAAAATCTGAATATTCCTTTTATCTTTATTTTGGCATTAAGTGAGCTTTTATTTTCCCATCCACTCTTGATAAAAAGTTTGTATTTTGTTTGTATAACATTTTATACACCTGTAAGTGAGAGTTTGAAAGTTCTCTTGTAGAAGAAAAACTCTTGTAAGTTGGAGTGGATTTTGGACAAAACCACTTGGTAGCTGGAAAAACTTGTAAAGAAGTTTTTGTCTAAAAGTGAGCTGAGCACTTGATAAATCAATATTCATTTTGTAATTGGAGATTGCATAATGGAGGAAGATTTCAAGGGGATCTTAGGGGGAGGACGTAGACCACGAATTGTGGTTGAACCTCGATAATTCTTGGTGTACCTTTTATTGCTCTGTTTTCATTTTTCTTTTGATTGCATTGCATTATATATATCTTGATCACTGTTCTATTGATTAGATTAATTTTAATTAATCTTAATTGCTATTAATTTTTGAAAAACCCAATTCACCCCCCCTCTTGGGTTGCCATTTGGGCCAACAATTGGTATCAGAGCTTGTATTCCTGTTTTAGGCTTAACATCTTAGGAATAGATCCATGGCAACCAATTTTGGAAGCTTTTTAGATGAGAGTAAATCCACAAACAGACCACCTATGTTCAATGGCACTAATCACAACTTTTGAAAGAATAGAATGAAAATCTACATTCAATCGGTAGATTATGAATTATGGAGATTTATAGTAAATGGTCCTAAAACTCCTACAACAAGAATAAAAAGAATTGATATCCCTAAACCTAAATTTGAATGGGATGAAGATGATCTCAAAATGCTGTAATCTAATACCAAAGCCATGAATATTCTATATTGTGCACTTGATCCCAATGAATTCAATCGCATTTCCACTTGTGAATCAGCTAAAGAAATATGGGATAGACTAGAGGTAACACATGAAGGTATCCATCAAGTTGAAGAATCTAAAATCAATATTTTGGTACATAGTTACGAATTGTTTGAGATGAAACCTGATGAGTCTATCACCGAAATGTTTACAAGATTCACCGATTTTTATTAATGGCTTAAAGTCTCTTAGAAATGTGTATCCTAACAATGAGCAGGTGAGGAAGATTCTAAGGTCACTGCCAAAAGCTTGGGAAGCTAAAGTCATTGGAATTCAAGAAGCAAAGGACCTCAACATATTACCTTTTGAAGAACTCTTAGGCTCTCTCATGACTCATGAGCTTACTCAAAAATAACATGCCCAAGATGATGAAAAAAAAGAAGAAAAGGGCAGTTGCATTCAAATCCACTAGTCAAGATAATGAATCAACAAGTGAGGAGGATGAGGATGAAATTGCTCTCATCACTCGAAAATTCAGAAGATTCATGAAGAAGAAATGGAAAGGTGGAAAGAAGCATGAAGTCAAAGGAGATTCTAGTAAAGAATCCACTATCATATGCTATGAATGCAAGAAACCTAATCATATAAAGGCCAAATGTCATTTGCTCAAAAAGAAAGGAAGGAAATATCAAGGGAAGAAGGCAATGGCAACCATGAGATGGAGTGATGATAAAAAATCAAGCTTCGAAGAAGAAGAAGTTGAATCTCAAGAGGTGGCTAACCTCTGTCTCATGGCACATGAGGAAGATAATGAGGTATCAAACTCTTCTCAATTTACTTTTAATGAATTACAAAATGCATTTAATGATTTACTCTGTGAGTTCAGAAAGATGGGAATAAAAAATGAATTTCTTAAAAAGATGGTCTCCACTCTTACTAAGGAAAATGAAGATTTACAAAAAAAAATAAATAAATAAAGTTTTAAAAAATAAAGTTTGTGCTTTGAATGATAAGATTAAAAAAAAATTCTTTTTCAAAAGATTCTCCAAAGGAAAATCAAATTTTGCTTGATAAGTTTAGAAGTTTGGAAACAACTCTTTTTAGATGTGTCAATGGAAAAGAAAAATTGGGTGCAATCTTGAAAAAACAAAAATGCTCACTAGACAAAGCTGGTCTTGGCTTTGATCCTTTTAAAATAAAGAAATTTTCAAAAGGCAGATTTGATGCTTCAGCTGGAAAACTACAAATCTCATATTTTTATTGTCACAAACTAGGACATATTGCTAGTAGATACTATATTTTACAAAAATCTATTGCTCCTAGAAGACCATTGAGGGCTAACCTCCAAGGACCCAAGATGATTTGGGTACTTAAGGTCAAATGAATTCCTTTTGTAGGTATACCTTCAAGCAAAATCCAAGAAGGACCATTGGTGCTTGGATAGTAGATGTTCAAGGTATATGACGGGAAGTGAAGCACAATTCATATCTCTCTTCCCAAAAGATAGAGGTCTTGTCACATTTGGTGACAATAGCAAAGGGAAGATCATCGATATAGGTAGTGTTGGTAAGAATTCCCCTACCTCTATTGAAAATGTATTGTTTGTTAAAGGACTCAAACACAATCTGTTGAGTATTAGTCAACTTTATGACAAAGGATGCAAGATTGTATTTGAATCCTCTAAATGTGATGTAATTAACATCAATGTCAATAAGACAATCCTCACTGGGCATAGACAAGGCAATATTTATATTTTCGATCTTAATGATTTATCTTTTTGTAAAGTTGAATGCCTTGCCGCTATGAATAGTGATAAAAGTTGGTTGTGGCATAAAAGACTTTGTCATATTAGTATAAGCATACTTTCAATAGTTTCTAAAAATGATTTGGTCAAAGGACTTCCAAAGATAAAATTTGACAAAAATAGAATTTGTAATGCTTGTCAATTAGGTAAGCAAACTCGAGTCTCCTTCAAATCTATAAATATGCTCACTACCTCTAGGCCACTACAACTATTGCATATGGACTTATTTGGACCAACTGGGACTTTAAGTCTTACTGGGAAATAATATGCACTTGTTATCGTTGATGACTATTCTAGATATACATGGACATTCTTCTTAGATCACAAGGATGAGACAATTGTTTTCTTCACAAAATTTTGTAGAAAGGTTCAAAATGAAAAAGGTTTTTCAAGCACTTCTATTAGGACTAATTATCGAGGGGAATTCAATTGCAAACCTTTTGAAATGTTTTGCGATTAAAATGGTTTTGATCACAAATTTTTAGCCCCTAGAATACCTTAACAAAATGGAGTTGTTGAGAGGAAAAACAGAGTTTTAGAATGAATGGGTAGAACCATGCTTTGTGAAAATGGTTTACCAAAGTATTTTTAGGCTGAAACTGTTAACACAGCTTGTCACATTTTGATTCAAATTTTATTTAGAAAATTTTTGAACAAAATCCCTCATGAACTTTGAAAAGATAAGAAACCGAATGTCTCATACTTTAGAGCTTTTGGATGCAAACGCTTTGTATTGAATAATAATAAAGACAACCACGGCAAGTTTGATGCAAAATCTGACGAGGGTGTATTTCTTGAATATTCAATACATAGCAAGGCTTATAGAGTCTTTAATAAGAGGACTCTAGTGGTTAAATAACGAATCCATGTCACTTTTGATGAATATAACTCTTCTTCAAAGAATATTGTAAGTAATGATGTAAATGAGGTAGAGCCAGACATGGAAAAGTTGGACATTCAACCAAGCTCAAATAAAGAACCTCCAAAGGAGAGAGAAGCATAAGAAGTTCTTACAAACCAACAAGAAATTAATGAAAGTCTACCTAAGGAATGGAAGTTCATGCATAACAATCCTACGGAACAAATCCTAGGTGATCCTTCACAAGGAGTAAGAACTCGATCATTTATCAGAAATATATGTAATCATCTTGCATTCTTCTCACAAATAGAGCCTAAATGTTTTGATGCTGAAAATGATAAGTTTTGGATTAATGCAATACAAAAAAAATTGAACCAATTTGAAAGGAATGAGGTATGGCACCTTGTTCCTAGACCTTACAACCATCCAGTCAATGGAACCAAATAAGTCTTTAGAAATAAAATGAATGAGTCCGGAGTTGTTGTGAGGAACAAGGCAAGACTTGCTACTCAAGGTTATAACCAAGAAGAAAGCATTGATTTTGATAAAACATATGCTCCGGCAGCTAGATTAGAAGCCATTAGATTTTTACTTGCATTTGCTTGTTTTAAAAATTTTAAACTGTATCAAATGGATGTTAAAAGTGCCTTTCTAAATGGTTTTATCACCGAAGAAGTTTTCATTGAACAACCCCCTGGTTTTGAAGATCCGAAATTTCCTAACCATGTTCTCAAACTAACAAAAGCTTTATATGGTTTGAAGCAAGTCCCAAGGGTTTGGTATGAAAGATTAAGTAAGTTTTTTATTGAAAAAGGTTTCTCAAGAGAAAAAAATAGATACCACTCTTTTTATCAAAATAAAAAACAATGACATGCTTTTAGTGCAAATATATGTGGATGACATTATATTCGGTGCTACTAATGAGTAGCTTTGCAAAGATTTTGCTAAGTGTAAACTGGGAGAATTCGAGATGAGTATGATAGGCGAGCTCAACTACTTCCTTAGGCTTCAAATCAAACAATCCAAGGAAAGCATCTTCATCAACCAAGCCAAATACATCAAGGACTTGATCAAAAAGTTTGGCATGGAAGATGCAAAGCCTATAAGTACTCCAATGAGTACTACAACAAAATTGGATAGTAATGAGAAAGGTAAATCTGTAGATACTAAACTTTACAGAAGCATGATAAACTCCTTATTATATCTAACTGCTAGTAGACCAAATAAAATGTTCAGTGTTTGCATATGTGCTCGTTTTCAATCAAATCCTAAAGAATCTCATGTGATTGCTGTGAAAAGAATATTTCGCTATCTTAAGCACACACCTAACCTTGGATTATGATATCCAAAGGGTACTTATTTTAATTTGAATGCTTACACTGACGCTGATTATGCGAGGAGTAGAGTTGATAGGAAGAATACAAGTGGCTCTTGCCAACTTCCAGGCAACATGATTGTATCTTGGTATAACAAGAAATAAAATTCAGTTGCTCTATCCACAACTGAGGTTGAATATGTAGCAGCTGGTAGTTGTTGTGCTCAAGTGTTATGGATTAAACAACAGCTAGAAGATTATGAAATCTTGTTTGATCATATTCCTATTAAGTGTGATAATACGAGTGCTATAAATTTGACCAAAAATCATATTCAACACTCTCGCACAAAGCACATTGAAATTAGATATCACTTTATACGAGATCATGTGCAAAAGGGTGATATTAAACTTGACTTTGTATACACAAATATGCAATTAGCTGATATTTTTACTAAACTATTGAGTGAAGATCGTTTTTGCATGATAAGAAGAGAATTAGGGATGAGTGATCCTATGCATTAATACTTGTTAAAATTTAAATGAAATTCATGTTATATATGTTTTAAATGTGATTATCATTTATGTGAATTGCATTTCTTGAACTCATAATGCATTGCATGATTATATTAAAGCAAATTTTCTCTCCCAAATTGAAAAGACATCTCCTAAATTCTTCATACTTCACATGCCCCAGTCTGGTTGCATATGTCGACACATCACGACAGTGGACTTACATTATTTTGTTGACACGCATGTGTCGACACATGAATCGGGCATATACTTTAACAAAGCCTATTTTACAAACATTCTCACTCTTTTTCTCTACCTCTCCCCTGTTCGCACCAAACTCAACTGTCATCTTCGAACCATCACCAATCTTCGCTCCATTCCCTTTGTAAACCCTAATCGATCTCTTCCTAATCTTTCTCAATCATTCTTGATCCCTCAATGGCTCCCAAAACTTCTAAACTGAAAAAGACCTCAAAAGTCCTAGTTGTAGCTACAGTCCCTATTTCGCAAGGACAGAAGAGGAAATCAAAGGGGAAGTCTAGTAAGGATAAAGGGAAAAGAAAGAATAGTAAGAATGGAGAAACGGCATCCTCTACAGCCCTGGAACGTAATAAAATTTATTTCAGTAAGGACAATGCCCAAGAAAGGTACAATTCCAGTTTTTCACTTAGAAAAGTATTTAATGGAAGGTGGGTAGATTACAAATTTTTTGATCATCACAAATTTGAATTTGGTACCAAATTGGGAAACCTAGGTTGGAAATATATGACAACACTCAAGGATGATGTATATCTTGATCTGGTTGCTCATTTCTATGCTAATGCCGAAAGGGATCCTAGAGAGGTGTCTATCAAGAGTTATGTTAAGGGTGTTTCTTCACCTTAGATAGAGAAGTGATCAGACATATTCTTGGAATTAGACTTGCTGGAGAGGTTTATAGAGATAATGTCTCTAGGAAAGATCAATTAAAAACTCTCTATGGAAGGGATGTAGATGAAAGTATACAACCTCTTACCACTGATTTGCCTCTTAAATTAAGGCTAGTTCATCACTTTACCTGCACTATTTTTACTCCTAAAACTGAAAAGTATGAATATGTTTCGGAGAATGAGTTGTTTTTCTTGTGGGCATACTTGCTTGATTCAAGGATTGACTTGCCTTTGTTTATTCTGGATCATTTATACAAGGCTACCATCTTTAAAATCAGCTTGCCTTATGGAATTTTTTTGACAAAAGTTTTTAAGCATTTTGAAATTGATTTAAAAATTGAGAAGAAAAGAACCCCTAAGGTCATTAGTGATGAATACAATGAAAAGATAGTCAAGCGAATGGGGTATATTCTACAGAATAACAAGTGGACTCCAAAGAAAACTGGAGGAGAAAGTACTTCAAAGGGAAAGGCTCCATCTGGGAGCAGTTTCAGGCAGAGAAGCATAAAACAAAATTTGAGTTTTGGATTAGAAGAAAGTACAATAGATTTGAGTAGTTTTATGACTCAAGTCATGGAATCTCTGGACAAATTGAATAAAAAGGCCGATATTGCAGCTACAAGGATGATGTTTATTGAAAGAAAGATGAAAGAACTCAAAAAGGAAGTACAAATGTTAAGAACTGACAAATGCAAAATCTCAGAGGAAGAGGAAGAAGAAGAAGAAGAAGAGGAAGAAGAAATTGATGAAGATAATGAGGAGGAAGAATAGGAAGGAGAAGAAGCTAGAGAAGAGGAAGACTCTTTGGCCACCGAATCTGATACTCACTAGACTCTCCTTTCCTTATCCTATCTATCCCTATCTCTTTTCCTTCTCTCCATCTCACATTCCCTCTTACCTTATTTTTTTGCATTGACATGGTTATGTTACAATTTTTTTGTTATTACACATTTTGTGGCTATCAATTGTCAAACATTTTGTAATACTTTTTGAATGAATGAAATATGATCTTGCTCTGTTGCAAATTTGATGCCTTGATGACTTGGTTGCTTGTTTTCTTTCCTAATTATACACTTTATTTTGTTATAATATTTTTTTGCTATTATACCTGTCTGTAATTTTCATTTTCTTTCTCTCTTTTTGATGAATTGACAAAAAGAGAGAAAAGAATTGAACAAGAATTGGAGTAGAATTAAAGTAAAATGAACAATGAATATTTGATGAATTTGCATTGATTACTTGATTACATATGGCATTGAAATAAAATAACATGAAATGAGTAATAATTGATGAATATAGAGCATGTTCTTAAGGGGAGTAACATAAATTATTTCTCTCAATTATTTCCCTCAATTTGTTTTGAAACTGACTGATAAAAACCCCTTGAGAGTTGTTTTTGAAAAGTCTTTGGTCTCTTAAGCATCAGTTGTCCAATTATAAAACAAAAGGGGAGTTCTCTACTGGTATGCTATCTAATCCTGTCAATTTTATTTAATCGTTTATCAATTTAATTTGCAAAGGTTTTGTCATCATAAAAAATGGGGAGATTGTTGACTAAAGGTTGATCCCCATGTTGATTTTGATAATAACTAAACCTTGTGTTATTTTACTAATGCATTAGCTTAGTGTACAGATTAATAAAGATTATAATTTAGACTTAGAAGTTGACTTAAAGTCTAATAGATGTCAAAGTGGATGCACAACAAGTTAAGTTTAAACAAATGCACGAAGAGTCATGCAATGCACCAAACAGAACAATGACACCTATTCCATCTTCAAACAAATGATTTGCATTCGAAGAGATTAAAGGTGTTCAAAAGAAGATTTCATCAAGTATGCATAGACTCAATGAAGTTGATTTGATCTTGAAGAGATTGAAGATATTTAAGAAACAAATTCATCTTAATTGCAAAGTCTCTACAAATAATCCAAATGAAGATTTCATCCTGGATATGAAGAGTCAATGAAGATGATATGCATTTAAAGAAAATGAAGATGTTCAAGAGTAGACTTCATCAAGCTTATAAAAGACTCATCGAAGTGATTCTAAAGAAAAAAAATGAATTAGTAGCAAAGAGAAGAGATCGGCAATGAGACATCATGAATATGAAGCTTCACATAAATAAAAAAGTGATTTGTAGCAGAAAGAGAAAGCTCGGCAGTGAAAGAGAGAGCTCGGCAATGAAGAAGAAGAGCTCGGCATTAATGGAATGAAATTCTGGCAGTTTGGAAACTAAGAAGAGATGATTATTTAATGATAGATTCAATCCAAATTGGATAGATGACAACTTTGATGAATTGAAGACTTTGATCTATCATCATACCCTAAAGAGAAGACTCCTTGAAGATCTTATAGTATTGCTGAAGCTGAACTTAATCATTGGAGGAATGAATGAATATTTCTGGGCAATGTGTTGACACATGAAAATGAAGAGTCGACACATGAAGACAGAAGCCAAAAGTTTGAAGATTGAATGATCAATGTGTCAACACATGAAGACAGATGCCAAAATATTTGAAGATTGAATGATCAATGTGTCAACACATGAAGACAGATGCCAAAATATTTGAAGATTGAATGATCAATGTGTCAACACATGAAGACAGATGCCAAAATATTTGAAGACAGAATGATCAAGTGTCGACACATGGAGATAATGTGTTGACACATGGAGACAGTGGACAACATCTGAAAAATGTAGATCATATGTGTCGACACATGAAACCAAGTGTTGACACTTGGGAAATAACAACTAGTTTTTCTAATGTTATGACGGACTAGACTTGCATTAAATGAGCCCTAACAACCTCCAACGGACAAAATCAATATAGGGGTTTATATACAAGCTTCTAATTGCATTTATAAAGTGAGAGATACAAGAAAAACAAAACCACTTACTGATCAAGTTGAGAAAATCTGAATATTCCTTTTATCTTTATTTTGGCATTAAGTGAGCTTTTATTTTCTCATCCACTCTTTATAGAGAGTTTGTATTTCGTTTGTATAACAATTTATACACCTGTAAGTGAGAGTTTGAGAGTTCTCTTGTAGAAGAAAAATTCTTGTAAGTTGAAGTATATTTTGAACAAAACTACTTGGTAGCTGGAAGAACTTGTGAATAAATTCTTGTATAAAAGTGAGTTGAGCACTTAGTAAATCAGCATCCATTTGTAATTGGAGATTACATAGTGGAGGAAGATTTCAAAGGGATCTTGGGTGAGAATATAGACCACGAATTGTGGTTGAATTTCGATAATTCTTAGTGTGTCTTCTATTGCTATGTTTTCATTTCCTTTTTTATTGCATTGCATTATATATATCTTTATCACTGTTCTGTTAATTAGATTAATTTTAATTAATCTTAATTGCTATTAATTTTTAAAAAATTTAATTCACCTTGTCTTGGGTTAATGTTTGGGCTAACAATGTCAAAGGTTCATAGGATTTAAAATTAAAAATAGCTTACAAATTTTTAAAATGTAAGTTATTTTTTATCTTTTGATGTAAAATATATTTTTTTAAAAAATATTTTTATTACTTTTTTTGTAAATCAAACAACAAAAAATGAGTAAAATATTTTTTTAAAAACATTTTACGTCAAATCAAACAAAGCCTAAAAGATGTTATAAAACTTTTAGAGACCAAACAAAAATAAATAAATAAAAATACTGTTGTTACATTCACGTAGTTTCTAAAGTACTTTACGTGAAAGTACATCCAAGTAATTTATTTATTTTTATAATATCGTGAATGCACATTCAATTATTGTGAATATATACGTTGTAGTAATACATTACGTTCGTATAGAATACACGAATGTAACATCGTACAAGGAATTGCCATTTAATAGGAAATAAGTCATTTTTTTAAGTCGTTTCTTTTTTTTTTTTTAAGTCCAACCACTGCCTTAATTAAAAAAGTGACTTATTTGCATAAACTCTTTTAGCAAAATCTATTTAAAAAAGTAACTCATCTAAATACATTTAAAAAAAAAGAAAAGAAACGACTTAAAAAAGTAACTTATTTCAAGCTTGGTTGGGCTTAGTAACACGAATGTAACATCACCCAAGGGCCGTTTGGTTGGGCTTTTTTCAAATATTTTTGGCTTAATTTTTTTACTTATAACTCAAAAAAATTTAAAATTTTAAAGTTTTTTTACTTTTTTGCTTAACTTATTTAGTTAAAACAAAAAAAATTTAAAAAATATAAATTTTTTGTTTATAAACCAAAAAAGTAAAAAAAAAAATTATACCTTAATTAGCTTATGAATTATAATTTTTTTAAACTTATGTCCAAACACTACCTTAATTAGCTTGTTTTTTAAATGGATTATACAAAGTTAATAGATATTTTTCACTACTTGACAGTTGTCACTACAATTCCCGAGGTGTACTTTCTAAAAATTACGCGTATTGTACGCGCAGCCCAACTCCAAATATAGGTAGTGTACTCATCATCTTATCAAAGCCGGCCGTTGCAATTTGGCGGAGAGGGTTTACCTTGAGGAGGAGGGACAGCGACAGGGGGTTGGTGCTGGTTGTAATAACTCATATTTTGGGGGTTTGTTGAGGGATTTTGTGGTTTTGCTTAATCCTCTACTCCTGTTTTGATCTTCTATGTAGAAGATCTAATGGAGAAAAATGGGGAGGAGAGAGCCCAATATGATAGGAATATGGAGAGAGAAAGATGGATTTTTTTTTGACTTTTTATAGGGGGTGCCAGTACGAATTGTGGAGAAGATAGGAACTAGGAAAGGTTATTTGAGCAAATACAGACAAGGGGTAGGGTGGCATTCGGTACAACTGGTACTGCCAAAGTTATATTTTATTTATTTATTTTTTGTTTTTAACTAAATAAGATAAGCAGAAAAATAAAAAAAATCAAAATTTTAATTTTTTTTTAGGCTTATGAGAAAAAAACTATGTCAAAAAAACTTACAAAAAATCCAACCAAACAGCCTTGTACGGTGTTACATTCATGTAACTAAGCCCAACCAAGCTTGAAATAAGTCATATTTTTAAGTCGTGTTTTTTTTTTTAAATGTGTTTAGATGGGTTACTTTTTTAAGTGGATTTTGCTAAAAGAGTTTATGCAAATAAGTCACTTTTTTAATTCAGACAGTGGTTGGACTTAAAAAAAATAAGAAATGACTTAAAAAGATGGCTTATTTCCGATTAAATGGCGATTCCTTGTACGATGTTACATTCGTGTATTCTATACTAACGTAATGTATTACTGCAATGTATATATTCACAATACGTGAATGTACATTCACGATATTACAAAAAAAAATGCATTACTTGGATTTACTTTCACGTAAAGTACTTTAGAAAATACGTGAATGTAACAATAGTATTTTTATTTATTTATTTTTGCTTGGTCTCTAGAAGTTTTATAACATCTTTTAGGCGTTGCTTGATTTGATGTAAAATGTTTTTTAAAAAATATTTTACTTATTTTTCGTTATTTGGTTTACAAAAAAAAGTAATAAAAATATTTCTTAAAAAAACATGTTTTACATCAAAAGATAAAAAATAACTTATATTTTAAAAATTTGTAAGTTATTTTTAATTTTAAATCCTATGAACCTTTGACATTCCTATCTAAAAAACAAAATAACAAAAAAAACCTTTGACACTATTTTAATCATTTCACCACCACTTCCGCCACTGCCACCCACCACCATTGTCACTGTCACCCACCACCTTCCACCATAACCACCACCACCACTACTACCATCACCACCACCAACCAAACACCATTGCCATCTGCTACCGACGACCACCATCACAGCCCAACATCGCCGCCCACCACTTACCACTGCCGTTGTCGCCCACCACCACTGTTGCCCACCACCACCTCCACCCACAGCTGCCATCTGCCATAAACTCTGTAGTATTACTTTATCATTTTGAATCTTTTTTACTTTGCTTATGTCTTAGCATGGCCTGTTGATGTTGCCTTATGAATTGCGTTTTCGATATATCCAACCTTTACGAGTTTTTACAGCTATAGCTTGATTCTTTTTTTTCTTTTTCTTTTGTTCCGAGGAAAAATACGGCATTAAAGAAATGTGCAGGGACCAATGGAATTGGGCGAGGCAGAATCCAATGGGGTGCCAGTCCCAGGCTTGGATCGGCATTATTTGTGAGTGGTTTGTTTTCTATACGAACGTAATGTATTACTACAATGTATATATATATTCACAATACGTGAATGTACATTCACGATATTATAAAAAAAAATACATTACTTGAATGTACTTTCACCTAAAATACTTTAGAAGATACGTGAATGTAACAACGGTATTTTTATTTATTTATTTTTGTTTGGTCTAAGTTTTACAACATCCTTTAGTCAATGATATTGGTTCGGTAATGTATCAACTGATATTGGAAGTTGAGTTAAACTCTTCTGGGGAGGGTACATCACATTAAAATGGAAGATAGATGCGTATGGGTTCCACGTGGACCACTACGACCAGGTTTTTTGGTTGACCAAGTCAAAATATAGTGTCTTTCTTGATTAACCATTTATATAGAACCCAAATAACTAAGACTAAAGTTATATTCTTGATAAATTTTATAATTATCACAGTTGACATGCTTTGATTAGTTTGCAAGTGGTGCTGGTGCGTGAGTTGTTTTAATTAGCAAAGGTGATATCTAGTGCAACCCGTGGCTGTGGGTAGAATCGTTAGGACTTGGGGGGAATAATTCTTAAAGCCTATTTAGAACTTGGGAAAAGTGAGAGAAGAAAAGGAAAGGAGAAATCTTTACAAAATCAAATAAGGAAAAAAAAAAGTATTTATTCATTTTATGTTTTTATTCCATTTCTCCAAACAGGCTATTTTGTTTCAAATTTTAACCTTCTTTGATGAGCCACTCAAGACACGCATGATTCATCTGATCCATCGGTAATAGTGGGACTCATGAGTCCGGGGTTTATAGCACATAAGTGAGTTCAATGTGATTCTACTGTAGAGTGAGGGGTAATTCCTCATTAGCCAAAAAAAAAAAAAAAAAGAGAAAATAAATTGATATCTAGTGTTTATGTGCAATCTTTACTTAAATTCCGCCCAGTCTGTCCAGCTCATTCCTTAGCTCCATAGGCAAATCCAATGCCTCTTTGCTCTGTCAGACTAAAGCCCCTCCTCCAACAGTTGTTTCTTATGATTTTTCTTTAAAAACAAATAATAATAATAATAAATTCATAAAAAAACGGCAGCTCTCTTAGAAGTTTGGAAGGATTAGATATACGCAATGATAAAATAATAAAATATTCCGTGTTAGGTAGGCAAATCCAATGTCGAGATGTTTTTAATAAAATAATAATATATTTGTTATTTTTTTCTTAAAACAGCATGTATATATATATATATATTTATGTTTTTTGGGGGAGATGATTCAGGCTTTTGGGGGCTAGGATGCCTCATGGATAGCCAATCAGGGGATGCCACGTCATTGTGAGAAGGGATAGTTTTGTGACACATAAGTTAATGTTTTTTTTTTAGACACTTAGGTTTATGTAATCACTTGAATTAGTCACTTAAACTCTAACCATTTTGGGTAAACTTTAGTCCCCTG
Source organism: Euryodendron excelsum (assembly GCA_033060915.1). Lineage (NCBI taxonomy): Eukaryota > Viridiplantae > Streptophyta > Magnoliopsida > Ericales > Pentaphylacaceae > Euryodendron > Euryodendron excelsum. The sequence goes on along the minus strand of CM065379.1, from coordinate 50,522,378 downwards.
AGGTTGTAGTAAAAGAAAATTTTCGAAGACTTAGATGCTCATGATTATTTAATTTATGCTTGCTCTTCGATTTTTGGGTGGAAGATCATCTAACCATCTAAATATTCCGTATTAGGTAGAAAACCTTTGAAACGAAGGCTTGTCAAATTGGGTTTTGTGGAAAGTCCAAATGGGCTTACAAAATATTTAACTTGGCGGTTTGGAATTTTTGGGCAATCAAATTCCGGAGCGGCCGGGTTATTTAGGAACTAGTGAGGTGGATAGAGCAATTTTTAAAATATTTTACGAGAGCTTATGTTATCTAACTATTGTGGAATAGGAGAACAGACACATCGTAAGAGGTTGTTTCTATGACACCTAGGTCGCAAAACTAGGATCTGTTTAAAAGTGTTATCAGTTTTTATTTTTTGTTGTTTGTTATAAATGTGTGTTTTTGTTTTTTATTTTTTATGGTCTGATAATGATATTTATAGGTTATCGTTTTGCTAATAGTACCAGACCCATGTTTTGAAAATAGAAAACACATCCATTTTACTGTATTTTTATGTTTTTCATTTAAAAAAAAAAACAAAAAACAGAAACAGAAAACATTTACCAAACGAACCCAAGTTAAATCATAGTTGCTTGTTAGCTACGAATCAGAATACATATATAAGATATACATAATGTAATTGAAAATCCTTATGCAATTTCTAAATCCTGACCCACCTAATGCATCCCCCAAATCCTAATTCTGTTGGTTCTATGTTAGCTCAACCCCTTAACTTACTGGTCTAACCAAATGCAATTTTATGGACAAAACATATATTAAATAGAGTGTTGTTCAAGCAAATTGGTTCACTCATATGGTAACCTAATTACATATGGAGGGTGACATATATACATTTTCTAGGAAAATGTAGTACTCATAGATAGCTGCAGCATCTTGTGAAATGGAGATAGATTACAAATCTCCAGAGTCGTGAAAGAACTGTTTGGAAAGAGAGAAAAAGAACTGTCTTGCTTATAGCTCGGGAGAAAGAAAAAAAAATTCAAATCACTAGCTTTCTTGACCCTTCCACAAGTACCATAAAGGGTCGGAGTTGACACATGCGACGTGATTTATGTAACAACTAAACCAAAGTAAGATTTTTTTTTTTTTTTTAATCTCTGTAGGTTGAGAGCCGTTTTTAATGATCTTGATACCGCGTTGTTGGTCAAAGAGAACGGGTGTACTAACGTTAGAGGTGAAAATTGGATGGCTGAGCTCTAGTAGAGTCTAGAGCAAGATAAAAATTTTATTAAGTTTAAAATTAAATTTCAAGTTCCTCTAATTAAAAAAATTACATTATCAAGTCCATTCATGTAACATAAAATTTGTTTAGTATATAATTTTTTTCTCTATAAATAATATTGAGTAACATAAAATTTAATTATATATAAATATATATATATAATATTAAAATATATTATTTTTTTATATATATTTCGGACCGGCAACACTAGGCCGAGTTTTAAAAATAATTTTTAAACCGGCTCATTAAACTAATTAGACTTAAAAAAAATTTCAAGTTTTATAATTTATGAGTAAACTTATCGGGATCTCGGACCTGGAGCCACGCCTAACCAACATACAACTGGATCATAGGTAACAGTTTGGAAAATGGAAAGAACAAAGATATTAGAACCAGATACGTGAAATATGTAAGAGACACAAAAATATTAGAATACTTTTACGATTAACTAAAATATTACTGTTAAAGAATATTTAGAGACACTTGTAAAACCAACTATATATTATTATCAAAAAATAAGCTTTGGTAGCGTAAATTTTTATTTTTATAGAAATTGTGTTTCTAACATTTTTCAATAGCTTTTGACATATTTCTTTAAATTGTACTGAAGTTTTTGAAACATCTAGAAAACGGTTCTTAAAATTTCATGAGTTGTCTAATTTCCCCATTTTCCATATCCATTTTTTCCCATTTTAAATGGAACTATGACTTAGATCATAGAAAAATTCTTGCTTGTGGCAATGGAAAATGGGTTACGCCAAGCAAATAAAAGCATGCAATACACAAATATCATGTCCAATTTTCATGCTTGTGCTGTGTCCTGTCGCTCCCCTGCACACTTCAAAATGGAAATATAAAATCTGCCAGTGTAATCAAGAGAGAGAGGAGAGGAGAGGAGAGGAGAGAGAGAGAGAGAGGTCTGGACTCACGTTGTTGCTGAGGTTAGGTTGCTTTCCGAAGAATATAGATACAGAGAGAACGACTTGCAACTGCAAGAAAAAGGGTCGTTGGGTTCTTCGATCATAGTCACAACATCACCCGCCTAATCCTCCTCTCTCTCTCTCTCTCTCTCTCTCTCTCTCTCTCTCTCTCTCTCTCTCTCTCTCTCTCTTACTTCACGTTTTGTGCTCTCCTCTGATCCTCTACCAGCTTCATAGTTTCCTCCATCCAAGACATCCGCATTATGTGTGTATATATACATACATACACATATATAGAGAGAGGAAAGAGAGAGAGAGTCACAAACTCGTGTCTCTTGAATCACAGAAGCAAACAGAGAAAGAAAGATGGCCGCTCAGAATATATTTGTGCCACACCCAGTACAGGAACAATTACGTGGAATCGACTTCTGTGTTAACAGCAATCCTTCATGGCGTGCGTTCCTCTCCCTCCCTCCCCCCCTCTCTCTCTCTCTCTCTCTCTCTCTCTCTGTATATACGTACACGCATATACATTTTCGTCTCTCTCTGAACATTTCTCTGTTCTTTCTTCAACTTCTCTGTTATGGTTTGTCTGATATACTCTGTTCTCATTGTGTCTTGTCTATAATCATCGGTTGATCATGTTAAGGGCGCAGTATATGTATATACTGGGAAAACACAACTACATGTATATGCATGTGCATTTAGATATATGCGAACGATAATAATGGTCAATTGGCAAAGTTCTAAACTCATACTCTTCATTTTATGTTTCTTTGTTCCTTCTTTCTCCATAGCCTCCCTCAGAACTACTCTGTTCCCATTTGTGCTTTATTGATGATGGTCAATTGGCCAGGTTAATTTGTGGGTTTCGCTCGTAGTTGTAGATTCATTGTCCGTGAATCATTTTCCTGCGGTTTTCTCTATTCTCGTTGAAATTGTCTGGAATGTTTTCCTTGCATATGATCTATCACAGAACGCGTGACCTCATGTTACTCCAAAGGGTCTCCTATTCGGATTTCACGAGTTATTGAAGTGTTTCCATTAGATAACTTTGGAATAATGGTCTTCTATAATTTAGTTGATTAAACTCTGTTTGGCTTCTCAGAAAAGTGCGAAGAACAAAGGAAGGGAAAAAAAATTTTGAATATCAAGTTTTGCTCTCTTGGTATATGGAAATGGAAATAATCTCCTCAAATTTATAGGAATTATAGTCTTACCAATTTCATTTGAGTGAATTGTTTATGTTTTATTGAATTCTATTACCGGAAAAATTTTGATTCTAAACATCTTTTGAGTAAATGCAGCTGTAGCCATTATTCTGGGTTTTCAGCACTACGTAGTAATGCTTGGGACTACTGTTATCATCCCCTCCATCATCGTTCCTCTTATGGGTGGTGGCAATGTAAGAATTCTATGACAATTCATTGTTTAAATACACCATAAAGTGTATGTAATTCCAGGGTGTCTTATATTCCTTGTGCAGCGGGAGAAGGCTGAGGTGATACAAACTTTGCTGTTTGTTGCTGGATTGAACACTCTGTTGCAGACTTGGGTTGGAACTCGGCTTCCGGTGGTGATAGGGGGCTCATACACATTTGTCTTTCCTGCTTTTTTTGTCGTGTTAGCCGATAGATATAGCGGATACACTGATCCTCATGATGTGAGTTTGCTCAATTCTCATTCCCTCTGCCATTTAGTTCTGTGAGTGTCTTCAGTAATTGTTCATTCCTGTTCTTACATCAGGTGTTTGATTAATTTCTTCAGAGGTTTAAAAGGTCTATGAGAGGAATACAAGGAGCTCTCATGGTTGCATCCATTATCCCAATATTAGCTGGTTTCCTGGGTGTCTGGAGAATCATTGTGAGGTGGGGATTTTTCAGAAATGCCATGGTGGAAAAGCAAGTTGTTGTTCAATGTGTGCTTAATTTTATTCTTCACTTCCATTTTGTCTGCTGATTCTATAGGTTAATTTCACCCCTTTCTGCTGTTCCTTTAATAACGCTTGTTGGGCTTGGCCTCTATGCACATGGTTTCCCCCAGGTAGGAGTTCTTAGGCCTTTCTTCTGATATCACAATTCATAAAATAGGGGTGATTGTTAATTAATTCAATTTTTGTTTTGTTCTATTTATGCTTTAAAATAATTTTGTGTCTCCTAGTTAGCCATGCGGATTTGGGTAATGTAATCACAATGGTGAGACTTGATATTTTTTGTGAATCCGTAGAGGCCCGACGACTATCTTAATGAAATAAGGGAAACCTTGTCTTTTGGGAGTTATTATCCAGTGCTAGTTCAAAGGAAATCTTATGATCCATTACTGATGTTTCTTAGTAGATAACATTTTTTTTTTGTGCTCACCTGTTTACTTTGTGATTTTCATCTCTGGTTGATGGTTGTAGCTGGCACAATGTGTGGAGATTGGGCTTCCAGAGTTGATTATACTAATTCTTTTATCTCAGGTGAGCTGGTTCTTGATTACTGCTTTCTTTCAGTGAACTCCTATTTAATTTCTTGTAGTTTGAGGTGTGTGATGATATATATGTGTATATGTATGTGTGTGAATATATCTGAATGCCATATGATGCCCCATGTGGATGATTTGTGTGTGTCTGGAAAGCATTGCTGAATGAATAAGGGCCTTGGACCAAGCATGCAATGGAAGTTTGACCAATCAATGTTTAGAAGGAAAGTGAGACATAAAAATAAGGACTGAGAGTTAATGACTATCCAGTTTTGGTTGATCTTTTGACTAAATCCCTTCTGCACATCTAAATTTAGTGATTGGACTTTAAATTTAGTGAAGAGATCTGATTGTTTTGGGGTATGAAATTATTGATTTATTGTAAATCTTCGTATCTTAAGATATACTTTAAATGAATTTCTTGAGCTGATATTTATTTTGGTAACTCAAACTTTTGCAGTATATTCCTCATTGGATTAAAACCAAAGGAGCCATATATGAGCGTTTTTACGAACGATATGCTGTACTATTATCAATAGCAATTGTATGGCCATATGCAGCACTTCTGACTGCATCAGGTGCATACAAAAATAGTCCCCCAAAGACTCAGTTTAGTTGCCGTGTTGATCGCTCAGGGCTCATTGGTAGCGCTGCATGGTAAGCTCATTCCAGAACTTGCATTTGATTTGGTCACATCTCCTGGTATTATGCCCTTTTACATATACAATAAGTTTCCCATTCTAATTTACATTTTTATATTTCCATTTTTCAGTTCAATGTTTCTCTGCTTGAAATGCAGTTTCACAAAATGTCATAGCCTTGTCAACCTATACTCTATTCCCATGATTACTGAAAAATTGTACATTTATTAAGTGCTAGGATTCAGGGATGCCAAGCCATACCTGATGAATTTGATGTTAAGTTCTTCTGCAGATTGCAGGCAATAAGAATCTAACGAATTCATGCGTCAGAAAACAACAAACTCTTCAGTGTTAATAAGGCCTGGTCTATGTGTATCTTCTTCCATTATGATCAAATAATATTTGGCTGCAAATTAACATGTTGGCTAGTTAGGCAAGACAATAGAAGTGCACGAAGTTGTTTTGACATGATAATAGCTGAAACTAGCATCAAATCACAGAAACCCCTCTCTCTCTCTCTCTCTCTCTCTCTCTCTCAAGGTAGGTTAAATCCAAAAATTGTCTCAAATTGCTAAAACACCTAAAGTTAATCTCAAAATTTGAAATTTGAAGCACTGTATACTCAAGATTTTTGTTTCTAATTTCTTTAAGTTCCCACTCTTTTAGTCATTCTACTTTTGATCAAGGATTTACGTTCATGTTTCTAACCTCAGATGATGAGTTATCTCCTTCATATCACGTATTCCTGTCCATTGGTAACTTGAGTTTTATGCTTCACTTCTTACAAGGGCTTCTGTTACTTCTCAACGTGCAGGATAAGGTTTCCATATCCATGGCAATGGGGGACTCCCACTGTAAATGCTGGGGAAGCTTTTATAATGATGGCTGCAGCTTTTGTTGCTTTTATTGAGGTTGATTTATTCTACAGCATATTAAAAACCTTTTGTTTTCATAGATAGCTGCTACCTTGATTTTTCATTGTCCATGTATATGTCAAATGAGCTGGATTTGATGTTGTTCCTTTATTTTGAAGGTGAATTTGAGATACATACTAAACTAATTTCCGTACATGCTAAATTTTCATTCTTTCTTTGATTGTAATTATTGCAGTCTACAGGCGCATTTAAAGCAGCATCAAGATTTGGGGGTGCCACGCCTACTCCGCCTTCTGTTCTCAGCCGTGGTGCTGGGTGGCTGGTAGCAACTGATGTGTTATAGATTATTATGTATCTTTTTTTAGATAATTCCAAAAATCTGACTCACCTTTTTTTTTTTGTGGCTTTCAGGGAGTAGGCATTTTGCTGGATGGTTTGTTTGGTACTGCAAGTGGCTCCACTGTATCAGTGTAAGAAGTTAAATCTTTGAAGCAAAAGGCAAAACATTGCTTCGGTTGGAAGATAATTAGATGAATATATTTTGCTGTATGTTTAGTGAAAATGTAGGTCTTTTGGCTCTCACCCGAGTTGGAAGCCGAAGAGTGATTCAAATATCAGCAGGATTCATGCTTTTCTTTTCTGTACTAGGTGTGTTATTATTCCATATAATCATAATACATCATCCTTAATAACCAGGAAAATTTGGGATTGTTTCAAATTTTGGTCATTTATTAGATGGACTCATGGCATCATTATTCTTTTGTTGAAAACCAGGAAAATTTGGGGCTGTTCTTGCATCTATACCATTGCCAATCTTTGGAGCTCTGTACTGCCTCTTGTTTGCCTATATGTGTATGATTCCTTTCTCTTTTTAGGTGATAATACCCCTAACATTTCCTTTTTCTAATCTACATGTTTGAGCATACCTTGTTCCGTACATTTTAAGTGGTCAAGCAAGGGATTTTGACAAAGAAGCATTTCTGATTTTTGAAGGAGAAACTGGCTGTTTAATGATGATTAAAATTTGAATACAGACAAAAAATAGAAATTCAATAAAGTTTCAATAATTCAGTACTATAATCTATTTTTGAGATAAAAATGAAGACTAGGTACCATTGCCAATGACTTCTACATTATCCGAAACAAAATTTTATATCCTTCAAGAATTTATCCATTGGTGAACTTATCTAGTGAAGCAAGTAAAAAGAAAGAACTGTGTTGTGAAATTGAAATAACTCATTAGGTGCTAAAGATGTAGCACGTTGCAAATTTGAGTCATAAACTTGATTATTGCACTGAAACTTTGTCTTGGTACTGAAATCCTGGGTGATATTGATCATCAGTTTTATTGCTGACAACAATTGAAATTTGTTTTGAAATTTTGTTGATTATGAACATGAAAAATTGCTGAGTAAGGATTAGACAATGATTCTGGCTGTCTTGGGTTGGAATTAGAATTTTGGAATTGCATTTCGTTAAAAATATAAGTGCCTGTTTTGTTTTTACAAAACGACAAAGAGCTAGTGGTTTGACATTTATATGGTATACCATGGTGGTGCAGCTTCTGCTGGTCTTGGTTTACTTCAGTTCTGCAACCTCAACAGCTTCAGAACAAAGTTTATAATAGCGTTCTCAATCTTCATGGGTCTCTCAGTGCCACAGTACTTCAATGACTACGTGGTAACTTCTGGTCAGGGTCCTATTCACAGTCGTTCAGCATGGGTATGCACATGAAAATTTAGCTTGTCTGATTGATATTTGACTGATTAATTTTCAGTAGTTACCGAGAGTTTTATGTTTAAGGGAACTAAATCTGAGTTTTAACTGTTATATGCAGCTTGACAAAATAATGCAAGTGATTTTCACATCCCCGGCCACGGTGGCAGCTATTTTGGCTGTCTTCTTGGACAACACTGTTGGCCGGAAGCACAGCTCAACTCGAATCGACAGTGGCAGGCACTGGTGGGAGAAGTTCAGGCATTTCAATAAAGATCCCCGGAGTGAAGAATTCTATTACCTGCCTTTGGGCCTTACAAAGTACTTCCCTTCTGTCTAACATTTCGAGTTATTGCTAAGAAAAAAATAAAAAAACAGAAAATATTAGATCAATTTATTCTGCCATGCTATGGTATTGTTGGCAATGATGTTTTTTGAACTCAGAATACCAGGGCGAAAAACAGAAGCAATATACAAACACATTTATAGGAGTAGAGAGGATGGGAAAGACCAACTTGATCTGTATACAGGCATGGTTTACAAAACATAAAGCTATAGATGAAAAACTATTGAATGATATGCACTTGTTTAAAGTTTCAGTTTTTGTAGTTGGAACTACTCCATTTTGCATTGAATACAATGATTTGGCTTGAGTTTGCAACTTATTGTGAATTAGATTTTCTATGGCTCTGCTCAGCTTTTATATGAAGGAATTTAATGATATGGAATCATTCTAGTTTTTTTTGGTGATATGAATGCAGTTTTCCTTGAAATTACTTCATTCTCAGTAATGGATTTAGGGCTTCAATGCCTCGAGAACGGCTACGGTATCTCAAAGGTGTTGTGCCATGAGTATAGTTACCGCTTAGACTAATTAAAGTTACTGCACAATGTAATAACAGAATTTTACGTCACATTTATGATAATTGCAGCTAACATTTGTGACAATTACTAATTACATTTGTGGTAATTACTTTTTTTTCCAAACCCCTTAATTTTTTCAAGGAGTCCCATTCGGGAATGGTCGAACTTTTTTAGTTTTTGATTTAAGAGTTGAGAATGCAGGGTAGGATACCTGGAATTCCCTCCAAGGTAGACAAGTGGGGTATGTTGATTGAGAAGTGTCCAGATGCTGGATTCTGTGTTTGGGAATGATTTGTTTCAGTGAATGGAGTGAACTTGAAGGAAAAACAAGTACACAGCCTTGAATTAGTGAATGGAGTGAACTTGAAGGAAACACAAGTACTCAGCCTTGGGGAGAGGGGTTTTGCTTAGATTATTGTGGTGGAAATATTGTTGTGAAGTTAATAAAATTACCTGTTGGACCTGTGCCCAATTAGTTGGGTTTTGAGAAATATAATGCTGCTAATTAAGAATGTCTGAACTGACAATAGTCAGAAATAGAATGCAAGAAGCAACGTGTATTATTCAAGTGTTAACATTGCATTACTTTACATATATGCATTATCTACTAACTAATAGCCTGTTTGGAGTCTGGGGAAAGGGAGGGAAGGGGAATCGCTGTTTGCTATCCTTTTCCTATTTAGTTTTACAAAAAAAAAATGAAAGAAAAGTAGAGGAAAAGAAGAGAGAGAAAAAGATAGATTAATTTAAACTTTTTCTTTCTTTTTTCTTTCTCTTTTTCTACATTTTATCTTTTCTTACCTTTTTGTTTTCTCTTCCCCTCTCTCCCCTAATGATATGTTTGAAAGTTGTGAAAAAGAAAAGAAGGAAAGGGAAAGGGGAGGAGAGAGAAAATGAAGGAAAGAGGGAGGGAAAAGGGGGTAAAAGTTTAAAAATAATCTCTCTTTTTCTTTCTCTTCATTTTTCTTTTATTTTCATTTTAAAATCAAACAATGAGAGGATTCTAAATAATAACTTTCTCTTCTTTTCCCTTCCTTTCCACAAGTTGCAAAGCTACAAAAATCTTTAAATGGTTTAAATACCAGAAGGGACGTACATTTTACAGAATTAGTCATACATTGACTGGTGCATTTGGGAGCATGAACATCGCACGTGTTCAGAACATTATTCCTCAATTTCCTTTTTCATTTTGAGAAGCTCCCATTGACTTTCATCTAATTCTCACAGAAATTATATAGTGGACAAAACATAACTGTTTTATGAATTAAAAAAAATACTTGAAAAACCTAAATTTGGTTATGTAGTTAATAAGAACTAGCATTAAATCGTGCTATGCACATAATAAATAAAAATATAAATTTTACAAAGTTCATTAGTATAAAAAAATAAATATTGTCACATGTACCTCAACTATTGTATTATATTACAACCAAATATATTTGCAAGCTACTAATAGTTTTTTTTAGTGATAAAATATAAATATAAATATAAATATCATACTACATTTTAAGAATAAGTTAATTGCAATGATTATCCTATCTTGCATCAATATAATACTTAGACTTAGATTTGAACTATGATTTTTGAGTCAAGTTTAGAGCCAAAAATTTACAAATTTGAAAGTGCTATAAAAATATATAGTATTTGTACTTATCTAATCTATATTTTCTCAATGTAGAGCTAAATGACTAACTAATCAACCCGTTTGCCAGAGTTAAAAATCTTGGGTACACTAAATGTTAATTAAAGGATCAGGTCCATATGCTGAAGTTGAAAGAGTCAATCAACTCAAGTTTAATTACTCTTCATGTCCCATTATGACTGACTATTATTCATATAAATGCATGAACTTTACATAGTTCTTGTAGATGATGGCCCTGTATGAGCTCAAGAGAGTAATCAACGAAAAGCCTAAACACATGTAACAAATAAAAAAAATTAATGATAAGAAAAGTAAAAACCAAAGATTGAGTGATTTTAATGCAAAAAAAAAAAATGCTCAAAAAAATGATGCACATCATCCACTGATCATGCAACTCACTTCAAAATTTGAGAAGTTCCACCTGATCCTTAAAAAAAAAAAATTCATGAGCAATAAAATAACAATTGCGCACCTAATATGAGAAAGTAGACTTAAATTAATGAGGAATATATTGCTTATATATGAATGGTTGTGAATAGATTCTGATACAAAAATAAAAAATAAAAAAGGTTCTAGTATAATTTTCTTCAAGTTTTGGATAAGTTCGGGATAAAGCATGTTTAAATTTTGAACCCTATATTTATCTATAATTGTGAGTTAAATTCCTATTCTGTCTACTTATATATTTCATAAACGCTGTGTGTATATGGATGCGTCATTGATATTGTTACACCTCATAAAAATATAACATTGAGCAAAAGTTTAATGATACTGTAAATAGATTATAACACAATTATCTTCAAGTTCCAGATAAAGTATATTTAAATCTTGAACAAAATATCACTAATTGAGATCTAATCTACGTGAAGAGAAGGTATTGAGCTCTAAGAATTCCAATAGTGTAGGTAACTATAATGCCAGAGTCCTAATTATTTTTGATAGTACAGTGATAAGATATTTTAAATTAATTGAAGTGTTAGGTATTTTAAATTTGAATGGGCCAATCCATTTAAGTTCAAATATATTCATAGTGATAAGTTATTTTAAATTCCAATATATTATAACGTTTAATATTGTAGAGATAAGATGTTTAAATTTTTGTTAGTTTAAAAATAAAAATGGTATTGGTGTAAAAAAGTTGACCAATAGGATCTATTTGAAATAAAATTGACCAATCAGATTATTACATAGCATGTGACGTGTAATTAAGTAAAATATAGAAAATCTAAACATTTGAGAAAAGGTATTGAATGTTTTGGTTTTAAAGACCCAATAATGTTTTGCTATTTATAATAGTATAAATAAGTTGTGTGGATATTTTATCCACTTGTGCGTATTGATTTTAATACTCAAACCATAGTTGCCGAAATAGGAAGTGGAAGCGGGAGATGTTAGGGAAAACAAAAGCGAGAAGCGCGGCTAAAAAATATATGGGGAAACTGGAAGCGGGAAACAATTAGGAAATTTAATAGGAAACTTTTCTGAAACTCAAAGGAGACTTTTAAGAAACTTAGTGGAGGCATTAGGGAAATTTAGTAGAAACTTTGGAGAAACTTAGTAGAGATATTTGGAAAACTTAGTGGAAATTTATGCAAATAATTTCATAGATACTTAGTTAGAACTTAAGGAAAAAAAATGTATAAAAATTAACATTTTAAGTTTCCAAAGCGTTTTCCAAGAGTTTTTCAAACGTTTTTCAAGAGTTTTCGTTAAGTATCCAAAGAGTTTTGTACAAGTTTCCCAGGAGTTTTCGAAATGTTTTCCCTCTATTTTCGAAACGTTTCCCCTGCGTTTTCGAAATGTTTTTCCAAATTTTTGAAACAAGTTTCGTACTTGTCCTGGAAACGCGTTTCTGCCCCAAAAATAGATTTCCGTGCAACTATGACTCAAACCTAAATAATGTGTGACGATTTTATTGACTACCTATTCCAACTATGGTAAAAAAAACTTTTGCTTATAAATAACATTTTTTTTTATTTTTCTTCTTATCTATGAAATTTCTTAACTTTAGAGCATGTTTGGAACTTGGGAGAAGGAAGAAAGAGGAAGAGAAAATTTTAAAATTTTTCCTCTCTTTTCTTGTTTGATTTTACCTAAGAGAGTACGGGAAAGAAAAGGAGAGAAAAAAGAAAGAAAAAATTTTAAATTATTCTTTATCTTCTTTTCTTTTATTTTTTTTTACAAAATAAAACATGAAAGGGAATTTTTCTTTAGTTTTCTCTATTGAAATACACAAGTCACCCATTTCGCATGAATTGCTCCAAATAGGAGATGGATTGTAACTACCATCATAAATATTATATATTTGTCTTGATAAATATTACAATAAAAGCAAATAAATTATTTAAGAGATATTAGCGAGCATTATTGGTATATGTGATTGAAACTCAAATTTTAGGTAACCTTTTATATGACGCAGAATCATTTTCTTAAAACTTACCACTGTTGAGTACTAATTGTCCTATTTTCATAAACCACCAATGACTTTTATTTAATTCACGCTTTAATTACTAATCTTATCCAAGAATGCTGGTTTGAGACTAGTCCATCCCGAAAATCGAAGTTTGTATAAAGATGCGTACAGGCAGAGAAACATCACATCAAGTAGAGAGAGAGAGGTGATCAGGTGAACCGCGACAGACAGATCATAACCGTACAGATCCTCACACCACAGACTGTAAGATATTAATCACAGGCTACGAACGTCTCCAAGTCTTCTCTCTCTAGAGCTTCTTTCTGCTCCAGTTAGTGAAGAGAGAGAGAGAGAGAGAGAGAGACAGCGCGCTAAAATATGTCTTAGCACAAACCATAAGCGGCCATGTGTTTCTTCTCCACCAATCCCACTTTCCCAGTACAGGTGATTTCCGGTTGAAACAATGCCTTCGCCTCCGTAGCAACCGCCGCCTTTTCCGACAGCTGCTGCCGCAATGTCTAACTCTCCGGACCACTCGGCCGCTAGCTTGTACTGCACCGAGGACGCCGGCGACCTTGTCTCCTCCGACGGCTATGCCGACGCCTGGATCTCTGACCCCCAACCGTCCGGTCTCTCTTCACCGCCCGATGAAGGTGCCATCATTCGACTTATCGAGTCCGAGCTCCACCACATTCCCCAACCTGACTACCTCCGCCGATGTCGCGACCGCTCAATTGACCTCACCGCCCGCCAAGATTCCATCAACTGGATCCTCGAAGTATAAGCCCAAAACCAATACCTTTCAGATGATATATGTATTTTTCTGTGTATGTTTGTCCGTTATATTGACGTTATTGAATTCAGGTGCATGCACACTATCACTTCAGACCAGTAACGGCATATCTCTCCGTCAACTACTTCGACCGTTTCCTTTCATCTCATTCCCTTCCGGTACTGTGAATACACACATAAGCATATACATACATACATACATACATACATACATACATACATACATATATATGTATGGTATAGTCTGAGGCAGTGATTATTTGATAACAGCAGGCAAATGGGTGGCCGTTACAGCTGCTATCGGTGGCGTGTCTGTCCTTGGCGGCGAAAATGGAGGAACCGTACGTTCCGCTGCTCTTAGAGCTCCAAATGTTCGAACCCAAATTCGTATTCGAACCCAAAACGATTCAGAGAATGGAGCTATGGGTCATGGCTAATCTCAATTGGAGGCTACGCTCAGTTACGCCCTTCGATTACCTCGACTACTTCATCTCCAAGCTCCCTTCTTCCGGGTCCAACCCCGACTTCCTTCCCCGCGTTCTATCAATTTCTTCGGATCTCATTCTCAACACAATTCGCGGTAATTCAAACCCAAACCCGAAACCACACTGTTCTTTAATTAACCCCATCTTCATTGAATCGATTAAGGTTGAATTAATTTGAGCTATTTTTTCAGTAATCGATTTCTTGGGTTTTCTTCCGTCGACAATCGCAGCAGCCGCCGTACTCTCCGCCGCCGGCGAAAACGTCGATTTATCGGATACCCTTCAGGAGACAGCAAATAAAGTAATTTGTATTTTGTATATGTGTATCCGAAATGTGAATTACTGCATTTATTGGGGTCTTTGTGTAAACATTAGCTTTGGCGAGAAATTCGGAGCATAGAAAGTTGTGTTAATCTCGCGGTAATTTTCCTTTAATTTTTTTTTTGGGGGCAGGAAATGGTGAGAAGCTGTCACCAACTAATGGAGGAATACATGGTCGACACGTGTCCCTCAGCTGACAATAAAGACCCAACCGAACCGCCGCCTCCGCCAAGCCCAGTCGGCGTGCTCGACGCGGCGGCGTGTGGTAGCTGCGACACCCGTTCGGAGATTACAGTTTCTGGTTCCGGCTCCGGCTCCGGCTCCGGCTCAGCCTCTGTTTTGGAGTCAAGTCAAGCTGAGCCTCAGAACAAGCGGTTTCGTTCGTCTGCATCGGATGTACAGCAACTGTAACAGCAAGCGTAGACAAAACCCATCACCACCGCTCCTTTTGTCTACTTTTTGTTAGGCGGGGAGAAAAAAGCTTTCATTTTTTGTGAAGTCACTCTCTTTGTCGTTGATGACATACAATGAACCGGGGGGATCAGCCGAGAGTATGACGGTAGAGGCATTTTTATTTTTTCCTTCGGTAATTGTTATTAATATATTATTTAATTATTATCTTATATATAAAATGTGGTGATTGGGCTGTTGAATATTACTAATTATGGGCTCGTTGGTCATTTTGTCAGTGATGTGAATTAACTTTCATAATGTTTCAATTATATTCCCACAAACACTTTATTCGTTGGCTTCAATCATTTTGGCATGAAAACCAGTTATTTTTATTTATCTCTATTAAATTGACTAAAATGCCCCTCTCTGTATGGGTTTAAGTTTAAGTTAGCTTTGGTAAACACGTGTCTGACAAGAATCGGGTCCACCTGTCTCTTTTTGGACGTATTTCGTTCTTAGATCTCGAAATAATGTTCTTCCAAGAGGCCAATAGGAGACTATGAGGATGACAGGTCATTTTTCACGTTCGACCAGATTAGCCATCTGTTGCGTCCGGAAATTTCGCCTTTACGAAACCCTAGGTAGGCTTCGAAGAAGAGGGGGTTATCGTAATTTCATGCCTCATATAGACTACTAGTGTTGGGGAGCATTGGAAATCTCTGAACGTGATGACGTGGGCGTGAAGTCGGAGTGCCACGTAAGATGGCAGGTGAAAAAAAAATTAAAAAATGGCGCCAAAGGATCAGAGTAGGGTAGTGAGTAGTGCCGTGGGAGACAGCGAGGTGAAACCAATCTGCATCCTCCAGCTGTAAAATTATAGTGGCGCTGTGATTTGATGGGTCAACACCCTATGTCACATCATGTAAGGACTGTACGGGAACAAAGCGAACTGTGAGAGAGAGAGAGAGAGAGAGAGAAGTGGGTTCGTGGTTGCATATGGTTTATCACTTTTGTTTGTGGCCGTTCGATCAAAGTCAAATCTTGTTTTTTTGTTTTTTTTCCAATTTGACCTCAGAAGCAAAAAAATCTTAAAAAATCCAAAATTTTTTTTCCTTCTAAGTCAAATGAAAAAAACTATATTTAAGTTCTATAAATTCAAGTAATTTTGAACTTATTTATTGAATTTAAATTATTTATAAAATTAGAGTCTATTTGGTAATACTGTTAGTTTTTATTTTTTACTGTGTACTTTTACTGTATATTTTTGCTATGTGTTTTTTATGATTTGATGATGAATATTTGTAGATTACTGTTATGCTAACAGTGCTAGATCAATATTTTAAAAACAGATAACACATTTATTTTAGTATTTTTTTTTGAATTTTGTAAACAATTAAAAACAAAAAATTGAAAACAAACATTGTTTTTTGTTTTTTTCAAAAAAAATAAAAATCCAAAACAAAAAACATTTGTCAAATGGACTGTGTTGAAAACACAATTTCAAGACCTTAAGTCGTGCCTAAAGTTTTTGTTTATCTATGATTTAAAAGGTGCCTCAAATTTTTATAGAAGTTGTGCCTTAACTTAATGAGTAATTTAGGTTTGATAAATAAATTATAAACTCAATTTAGTAATTAAGTTGAAAAAACCAATCGACTTTAGGCATAAACTCTCGATTCATCTATTTTCTTCATCAATGCCCCTAAACCAATTGTCCTCCTCTTGGTACTGGTGTTTTAGAAAAAAGTACTAGACACCTTTGATTATGGGGATTTGGGTAGGCCAAGCTGATTAGCGGCTGAGATTTTCTGCAAAGTGGTCAAGGTGGGTCCTAGTTCCAGGCTGTAAGGACCTTTGAAGGTGGTACCCATTTTCACCTTTATCAAACCTCCTGCACTGCATCAACCTTTATCAAACCTCCTGCACTGCATCAAGTAGTAAATTATTGACAAAGTATACACACACATATATAATATATATATATATATATATATGAAGTGTAATGTACATACCAGTACATGTGAGACTTGCAGTGGGTTTCTAGAGTCTGGACTGAACAGTACAGACCCACACGGAGAGGGGCAAACAAATAAAAGAGGGGTAGTAAAGGTTTTGGGGTATGACCATTTGAGGACAAAGGGCTCCTAGGAAGGAGCCGAAAGAAGAGACAAAGCAGCATTAAGTTATTTAGGACACCCCCACTCACCTTCCCAAACAGCACCCACACATATACTCTCCCACAGAACATATATTGTTATCTCTATATGCGACCGTTTAGTCCACCTGGCAATGTCATGTCATTGTCTTCTCATCACTATGCTGATGCTTCTTACTTCTTTCTTCTTCTTCTTCATCATCATTACCACCTGCAGTTTGTAGGGTTTCAGGCTTATTATTGGCAATGTCTAGAACTGCTGCTATTATAGTATTGCTAAGTTTAGAATTTTGGGTAACCTCTTATTTTGCCCATCTTGCTTTGTCCATTTAGAAGGAGCATTTTTGGATGGAATGTTAGTACTAACTGAGGTAGGTGCTTTCTATCCTACATAAGGACCTAACTAGGGTTCAACTTAATTGGGACTCTCTCTGTGTGGATGTAAACGAACCGAGCTATTCAAGGTCTGATTGTGTTCTAACTTGTTAAAAATTTATTTAAGATCGATTGTATATATATAAATAAGTTAAATTTGTACATATTTTAAAATTTATTAAAATTTTGAACTAAGTTAAACTCATATCGATAAATTTATATGCTCTTTAGAATTATATAAAAAAGCAATTTATTTCTGATCAATTTGAAAAATAAACAAGTCAATTTTAAAAATTTTGAAACTCGTTAAGATTTTAATACAAATTTAAATAATTCATTACTCAATTTGATTCGACTTGTTTATAACCTCTGTCTCGCACGTGCAGGATGCACCTACTTCTTGCCTTTATGGTAGATAGGCATTTTGACAAGTACATGGTGGGCTGGCATTGATCTTGACCTCTTAATAAAAACATGTATTGAAACTAATGCAATTAAGAGGAGTGGCATTCGTCTTTACCTCTTAATAAAACATGAAACAAAAGGTAAAAGAAAGATCTAGTGGACCCCGAAAACGATTATTTAGAAACAAGTAAAGCAAAGCAAATGAGATTATTCCCATGGTTACACTCAAAGTGGAAAACTCCAATTTGTCAAAGCATTAAAGTTCTTTAGCTTTCGTGAGGAGTTTATTTAGCAAAACCCACATAGCCACATGACATTTTTTTCCTAGTTAGAGGTGTAAAGGGACAGAAAATCGCAGCCTTTTTAGAAAAGTAGAGGTGATTCAATCGAGAATATTAGTTGGGGGGCTTGTTCGATTGGACCAACTACAGATCTTAATGAGAGAAAATACCTAAGTCAAAATTTCTATAACCATGTAAACAGAATTTTTATATAAAATTTTCATGTAACGTTCTTATTCATAGTCATTTCATTTTAAACTAAAGTACTAATTGTTTTTATTCGTAATTTAAAAAATATTATTGACTCATCAATTTAGTAAAATTTTCTGTATAAAAATTTTTCTTTCGAGAAAGAAAGTAAAAATTGCAGCAATTCCAACGTCTAAGACAGACAGCTAGCAATAATAGCTTACATTCAGCCAAAAATTTGTACCTCGAAAAAGTTATGGCAAAATAGAAACAAAATTAATTTCTCTCCAAAGTGCTCTGCAACTGCCACTAGCTCCTGAATTACCTTTAGAAGCTGCTTCCAGGAACTATTATAGGTTGGAATGGTGGTTGTAAAAAATCCAAATCTTTCTTTTCTTTCACCAGCACAGAAATATTAGACCCCTTGTTATAGATTCATAGAAATGAAATCTAGTTTGGCCACAAGACTTTTCGAATGACTTTGTTTTCGGTGGAAATTAACTTCTTTGTAGTCTAATGAAACAATCATTGGAATTATTATCAATTTATAACTCAACTTTTGTAAATGCTAATACACTACATTCACACTTTTTCAGTCATTTTGTATGTAAATGGTCAGACATTTTTTTTTTTTACTTTTTTGATAGTATTTTCGAAATAAAAGTTAATTACGAGCATCTGAGTAGGTTTGCCATATATCGATGAGGACATTTTTTCAATAAATTAAATAATTTTAAAACATGGCATCTAAAGTTTAGTGATAATATGAAAGCTATTAAAGTTCAAATCCCATAGTCTATCAAAAAGAGAGAAAAAAAAAAAAAAAAAAGATGAGGGTTGCTAAGCACAGTCACGCCTGTTGGTCAAGTGCGACTGGATGCTTGAAGGTGATTTCAAAGCTTTGAGTGGGGATGAATGATAATGAACCGTGTAAAAATAAATATCCAACCGAATTTACACCGTTTGGGATAGCTGTCCTTGGCAAATTTCAGAAAAGATTTATGTGAATATAGAGGTGCTCATTGCTCTCTTCACCTCACATTCCTCAAATCCAAAGGGCTGTTATTATAGAGATGACCACTGATTCCAGAGACAGCCAAGCAGAAAACACAAAACTTCTGATTGGAAGAAGAGAAGGTACAATCAAACCATGTGACCAATCATCAATAGCAAACAGTTTTGGTAGGCTCCACTCTCCATATGATCATAAATGGTTTTTGCTATTAATTCTTCATACAAAGTACTTTGCAGATTTTCCATTTTAACTCAAATTTATTTATTTGTTGATTGAAGGTGATCTCAAAGTCTTGAGTTAATGAACAAGAAATCAGAATGTGAGTTGAAGAAAATTGCCCATAAAACGGTAGGAAATTGTGTTTTGTTTGAAAAAAGTTAATAAAAATTAAAAAAACTAGTTAAATAAGTTGGTAAATAAATTAATCCAAACGAGTTATTAATTATCATCAAAATATATTTATTTGCATTTTGTATATATATACATATTTAAAAATTCTCCTAAACCTAGTGCCAAAGCAGAAAAGGCTAGGAGGTTGTTGGTACAATTTTTTTGGATAATACGGTTAGGTATGTCCCAGTCAGCTTGCGTGCATCTTGACTAATTTTTTTTCCAGTCTGGTTAAAAGACAGGTCATTCACACCATAACTAAGAAATTCACAAAAGATAAATTTCCTATAGCCTGGCCCCAAGAGGATTGCTAAGGGTTCGTTTGATACAATTTTTTTTGACTTTGTTTTTTTAGATTATAAACAAAAAAAATTCAGCTTTTTTTTTTTTTGCTTTTATAAGCTAAGACAAGCAGAAAAACACCCAAAAAAAAAGAGCAAAAAAGCTAAAACATTTGGCTTTTTTTTTTTTTTTTTGCTTATAAGCAAAAAACAAGCCCAAAAAAGCTGAAAAAAACCGAATCAAATGGACCCTAAGTTTCAAATTCAGAAAGTTTGAATTTACAATTTATCCCTATCTCCACTGAGCTGCCCCTCGGAGTTTTGATACCCTTTGATGAAAAGGCCACTTCAAAGCTAGTTAGTGGCCCTCGTGCTACTTTGTTTATGTATATTACGCTAACCCGTTCGGCTTAGCCTAGTTGTTAAGGGGCCGAACTTTGTAAGAAACAGTAAATTCGAATGTCTTGTGTTTGACTCTTACTAGTGACTCTCCAACTAGTCTGATATATGTAATTTTGAGGGTCATCCTAGTTATTCAGAGTTTACTCTTTAGAGTTGCGTCCAATGTAATACATGTGACAAATATTAAGCCGGATATTAGTCCGGAGGAGAGTCAGGAGAGTAGTCGGTGTACGGGCCAAAGAAAGTGATGTCTTTTTTGGATTGAAATGAGCTTTTAGATGATTTGGGTCAGCTTTAAAAGAAGGGTTCAGGTTCAACTTTTTGGCCCAACTATATTTTTCCATGGTGTGCCATCACCTCCAACATAATCAAGAAATACATATTTTTTGTTCAGTTGGAATGGGGTGTAAAAATCAAGTAGGAAGGTAGCACCATGTTTGTAGGTACTACTTCTGTTTTGATTTTATCGTCTGTATATTTGATGGGTCTCGTACTGTAAAAATTAAATTTGAATAAAAGTAGTTTGATATTGCCATATCACAAACAATTTGTCTTAGTTGGAGGAAGTTCCAAATTTTTTAATTTTATTTTGAGAATTTTTGAGTCCCAACTGCTTGTTCTATCTTTAGGATTAAAAATACATCTATAACAAAAAATAATAATAATACATGTTATAAGAAAACTAATGAATCAATCATGTGGGCTATAATGAAATTGAAAAGAATATAATCCAATGTCATTTTTTGGGCCAGTTAAGCCCATAGACTCATTAGAAGAAACCCCATCCCAGCCCACAGGTAGGGCTCCCAAGTCCTAACTCCTCCAAGCATGCCCTGACAGCGGTCAAACCCTTGTTCTTGGACAAATTTTCAGTAGAAAGATAGTAATAACAAATAGATATAATACACAACAATTACAATGGGGACCCAACAAATAAGCAAAGGACAACAATTATAACTGATTAATACCTTAAAAATGTGGGTGCTTTCTATCCACTAGATTTTTTTTTCCTATCCCTCCTTTTAGGAGAGACAGTGGTTGTACCAATTGCTCTAATGCACATGGTACTACCTTCTCCATTCCTCCTACCTTCCCTTTCAATTTCGTTTTTTCTTTTGTCCCTAGTAGCAAATTGAGCATATATGTCTTGTTTCATTACCTTAACAAAGGTTTAAAATATTGTTACTTAATTTTTTGAAAATTTGGTTGAATTTCACCAAAATTTTTTCGGATCCTATTGCCCAATTCGAAGTTCTTTATCTGTCGTGTAGTGAATCTTTCAACCTTTTTTTTTTTTTTTCTTTTAAAATTGGGTCGTCTTCAAACTTTTAGCAAATTGTGAATTTTGAAGTTCTTCAATTGTGGAACCTATTTTTCATTTGAATTTTAACTAATTCAAATTTAGACATCTAGTTCGAAGTCAAATGTCCTTGAATATACTTTGCTTGATTCATAACCTCTCCGGCCTAACTTATAAGAAGAAGAGCTATGAAGATAGGTATAAAGGTTTTGAAATTAGCAATTTCTTTAAGATTATCTTTCAATGCATGAATGAAAAGAGTAAGAACATCTTTCTAATTCTTCTTTGTTTCATTTCAAAAGATAACATGTGAATTCAGATTATCTTTTCAAAGCGAAATGAAACTACCACATTAAGCGGAAGTTCCATTCTCACAATCATCGTTGACATAACATTCAGTAAAAAAGAAAAATAGACTTAAAATTTTACCATTTAAACCCATAGAAAGTTCTTAACAAATTCAAACACCTAAATTGCATTAGCATAAGAATCTTAACACAAGCTAAAATTTATTGTTTGGTTTAAGAAAACTTTAAAGCAAGGCCACAATCCCATCTCAATTTTTTTAAACATTGAAGTTTGTTAAATATAAAAAAAAATGACCACGGAAAGGATTTTTTCTAAAAAAATTAACCCTAGAGGAAATTCTTTAAATTGGTGTTGTATGCACCACCTTCTTAACACGTGTAATAGTAAATCTCAAATTTGTAAGCAGCGATAGTTGAAACCACACCCAAAATAATTACTTGTAGTCCAGACCATGAATGCTCGTGAAACTGCCCAAAAGTTGAACCGGCCAAGTGGGAAGCAAACCTACTTAATTAACTTAGACAGACCCGGGGGGTCAAATTGAAGTTTGTTTGGACTTTGTACAGGAAAGGAGAGAATTGAGAGTTTTGGGGGTGGGCCGTGGGCCTATTTTCTGTGGGGCCCTCTGAATGATTGACTGATATAAGAGTGGCATGTTGCGGATGCGTACGTGGCACTATGGCAGACCACACCGCGTGCGACGCCTCAGAAACTGCCCAAAAGTTGAACCGGCCAAGTGGGAAGCAAACCTACTTAATTAACTCAGACAGCCCCGGGGGGTCAAATTGAAGTTTGTTTGGACTTTGTACCGGAAAGGAGAGAATTGAGAGTTTTGGGGGTGGGCCGTGGGCCCATTTTCTGTGGGGCCCTCTGAATGATTGACTGATATGTTGCGGATGCGTACGTGGCACTATGGCAGACCACACCGCGTGCGACGCCTCAGACCGGTCGCTCGGCAGCGATCCAGTGTTTTTGGCGCTTTGGGTACGCCCGTCCGTACGATGTACTCCTCTACGCGACAAAGTCACGGATTGAATTTGGGGATAGAAGGCGTCACTGTGGGCCCCACATTGAGAGACAAACCACCTCCCATGTGGCGGCGACCCACATCACCGACCTAAAGCAAGAATGCTGTCCAGCTCCCCCCACGACCCCTTCGGCGGATTATTACCGCCACGCCTTTTTCTTTTCTTTTTTTAATTTGTTATTTAATTGTGATTAGGGTTAATTTATTTTAGAAATGTATGAGAGGAAGGAAAAAATAAAATAAAATAAGTCAAAAAATATATTTTGCAAATATAAATACATTTATTGCAATATATCAATTCGTTCTGTTTCATTTTTTTAATATAACTAAATAAAATTAAAAAAAATACTATTCTTTCAGAAAATTTACACAAAAAATTTCACCAGAATGATGTGACAATAACATTATTGTAATTAAAGACTATAAAAATGATTATTGTGTTTTAAAGTGAATGTCTCTTATCAAACTATATCATTCTGGTAATAAATGTTATATGAATTGTATTTTTTTTTATAACATTGCCCATAAAATTAATTTGTTTCATCTCATTTTCCTTAACAAATTCAATAATCCAATACATTATTAATGAATTTTGATTTGGTAATGAATATATATATGCATATATATACATATTTTATTTTCATCTAACATTGGGTTTTGACTTTGTCATTTGGAGTTGTCGATAACAGAGGTTTTTTCTCGAATTTAAGTCTAGCTTTGAAGGGTCGATGGGGCCGAAGGCTTGAAACATCAAGCAATTGTCAAATTTATGGGCCAATACATGAGCTGGACAGGACATTAGACACCTTTTAATGCCTCAATCAACTTGTATGTGTGTCCCATTTGTTTTTGTGTTCACCCAAAATCCCTTTTGTTACTATTTTTGTGCCCAATTTGTATCTTGGAATTTTCAAATAAAATAATAAGATGAAAATGGAATAATTTTATACATATTCATTTTTATTGTGTTTCTTTTGGTGAGATATGTAATCATTTTTTTCTTTTTTTTTAACCCAACCAAAAAAAGAAAAAAAAAAGTCCTTTCACTTATTTTTTTTAATTTTTCTCTGCAAATCTAATCTAAAATCTAAAAAGAGTGTTAATAGAAACAGATTTTGAATGCCCAAATTCAGTTCCTTTGCATTTGGCTATTTATAGCGAGCGATCCAAGAGGCAGAGCACATGGAGATAGAGGGGTTTTCAAGTCTTTTTTAGGTTTTAAACCTTTGACTGGGTCCTGAAAAGATTAATAATGATCATCATGTTCCTAATCATAATTACTCTTCTTGTATGGTGTTCCTATATTTGGTATATGCAAACCAACTGTCAAAAAAACAATGGCAAAAATGCAAAATTGGGCTATAACTCCACACTACAACATGATTGAAGTCTATATTTTTTACTACTACCCTACACAAGGAGATAAGAAATTTAAAGATTACAATTTTAGTACAGGGTAATTTTGTAATTTGATCTTTAACACAAAATTTGTAAGTTATTTATTTTACTTTTAAAATTATTTTTATATGAGAGTCCGTTTAGTAGAATTTTTTTTTTACTTTTTTTTATTTATAAGCAAGAGAGCTAATTTTTTTAAAATTTTTTTTTTTTTACTTATCATAACTTATAAAAGTAAAAAAAAAAAATTGTACCCTGAGATAAAAAGTCATGTTGGAATGGCCTGTTCTACTCTCTTTTTGTGGGATTAAATAAAGGATAAGGTCAGAGGTAAAAAAATGGGGAGTCTAGACATTGGAATTTGTTGCAAAGACCACAAAGCAAGGGGAACAGTACTGAATCTGTTGGAACTAAAGGTTTAACAGAGCATTTTAGATTGAAGTGCGTGCGCACGTGCACACAAGTGTAGCAGATCCCACATGCGAACCCACACGTGCCTACATGTGTGTGTGAGTGCGTGTATATGTCAATATATATATATTGATAGAGAGAGAGACTTCTGGGATTTTGGAGTGGCACTCTCTACTAGTTGACTGTGTATTCATGAATCCACATGCAATCACAACTCACTCTATCTCTGTCTCTCTCTCTAGTGAGATGGTAAAATAACCTGGTAGCTCGGCTTGTATTTCGTCTGGTTTCGTACGGATATTAGGTGAGATATTAACCGCATCGAGTTTGAGCACGAAGTGTAAAAACTCGTTTTAACTCAAACCCGTTTTGTTTATAATATATATTTATTTTTATATATATATATTTTATTAAAATATAATTATTGTAATTTTTTTATTTTTTATAATTTTGTCCCGTGCTTTATTCAAATGTATTTGAAAAAAAATACTAAAATAAAAAAAGCAGGCTAGGCGGGATGAGTTTGAGAAGGGATTAAGCATGGTGGAAACGGATTTGGGGGAGAGGTTACCATGGCCCCTACCTCATCTAGGGCTGATCACTGGGCGGGTTAGGCTTGCTCTACCTAATAACACCTTAGATAATGGTGCGATGTTCAAGCATTCACTTGTTCGGTCCAAAAAAAAAAAATCCCAAGCCCGCCTATTGGCCCGACCAAAATAAATATTTATTTATTTATTTTTAAACTAAATAAAAATATTTATTTATTTATTTTTGAACTAAATAAAATTATTCAGGTCGGGTCGGGTCAAGCTTTGGAATATAATCCCAAGCCTGGTTCAATCTTATGGGCCTAAATCTTAATCTCAATCCCTTAAAAAATTGGGTTGGGTTGGGCTGGGCAGGTTGATCGGGTTGGTCGACCGACGGCCACCCCTAACCTCATCCCATCGCGCCATGGTAACCCTCCTCTAAATTTGTCCCGTTGCTATGTCTGCGTGAAGGTCCATTATTTATTTTAACATAAAAAGGTAAAATAGTCTTTTAGGTAGTTTATTTTTTTAAAAATAAAATGATAAAAATATCCCTACAATACAGTTGCAGCTGATTTTAACATTTTTTTTGTCTATTTTGTAATTAAATCCAAATTTAAGAGGAGTTATATGTTTTCTTTTGAACTACAAGGTCATGTACTTTTTACTTATTTTACAGGACAAAGAGTAATTACCCCTCTTATTAGATTGTATTAAAAGTGTAGAGAAACAAATGTGAGGGCAAATTTCTTCTCTGTTTTGCAGTCATTTTTGAGAAGGATAATATTATGGGAGTATTTGGATGACTAGCTTATAAACTATAAGCTAATTTTAAAATGTTAATTTTTCAAATAACTTTTAAAAATAATAGTGTTAGACATAAGCCACTTTTTAAGCTATTTTTTTTAATCAACACTCAAATATAATTTAAAAAAGACATAAGTATAAGTCATAATTTACTAAATAAGCTAGGTTCAAACACTTATATCACCAAAAAAATTATAAAAAAAATGATATGATTTATTGTGATCTTATCGTTTCATAGCAAAAGGCCATCATCACTTGAGTTTATTATCTCATAATTGTGAATAAGATTTCGTATAATGATTTTGTTTGTATAACATCTTCTCTTCGTGAAATATATGCATTAGCACATCTTTGGAGAGTACATAGCAAGGATGCTATTAACATAGGAAGGTAAAATGACAATAATTAAATGTGACATTGGGGCAAAAATTACTGTAGTTTTGGTAACAAGTACTACAAACTACCTTCAAGATTGTGCGATTGTGCAAACCACAAGAAAGGCCCAATAATCGATTGCTCTAGGTATGAAATTTTAAATTTGATCATTTTTCATACTTACTTATGGCTAATTGTTATTTATGAAACGTATGAAATTCACATATGTGGTGGCCATGCACCAACTCGAAGAAATTGTCAATTGAATTAAACAAAAAAAAAAGAAGGAAAGAAGCAAGTGATTGAGCAGTTGAAATGAAGTTTTAATTGCTTTATGTGGAATGGAAATGTACTATTTGGACCACTGAATGGTTGGTTCAGTGAATAAGAATTTGAATTTTCAAACTCAGTGGTTGAGTTTGAGTCTTTATAGACGCTTCGTGGAGTTAAATATGCTACTCAGAGTCCAAAGAACAAAGTGAAATCTAAATTTTAACCCGACGTAAGTGTAATACGATCTTTTGTAGATAATTTTGTAGTACTAAGTAGCAGTACTTCCTTCCTAACGGATATGTGACTGTCTATCTGCATATCCATTTGTGCCAAAAAAAAAAAAAAAAAAAGGGAATGTACTATTTGGGTTGTTTTAGATGAGAAGTTACTATGCCTTTTCAGAGTAGAACTTGGTATGGTTTTTGGCCATAAATGAGGAAAAAGCATTTCGAAGTGCAGAGAGACACAGGCAAATGTAGTAAAAATTCTAGAAGGAAAATACAATGCGGATTGACAACTTGAGAGAGAGAGAAAGAGAGAGAGCTTTACTGTTCACGGGATAGGTGTCCAAGTACTGAGGAAGGGAAGATGGACGTGTACCCGTTTTTGTTAAGAGAGTACACAGTGCCTCGCTGTCTAGCATGTGAAGGAGTTGTGGCTCCGTTCCCACCTCTCTCTCTCTCTCTCTCTCTCTCTCTCTCTCTCTCTCATCTGCAATCTATACATATACATATAGATACATACATACATGACACACCCACAAAAACTCATCCCAACTGGTAGATTTGATTCATTCACATAGAGAGAGCCGAATGGGGCGAGTGAGGACAAAACTAGTCTAGGATTTGAGTCTGATTTGCTTTGGTTTTTTCCCACCCTCCATCCGCTCCACTCTCCTATATCCAGCTACTTGCTGAACTCTCTAAATATAGACCCATTTCACTACAACTCTGTTCTTCATAGCTCCATTCAATGAATAATAATATGTTGGCTTCTGAATGTAGCAGTGGTTGCGAGTCTGGTTGGACTCTCTACTTGGAACACTCTCTTCTTTCTCCATATCCTTCCCATGGAGGCAATGAGTTTGCCGATGGAAGGAGTGAAGAAAAGAGAGCACCAAAGGATAGAGATGAAGACTTGTCAATGGTTTCGGATGCTTCTTCTGGGCCTCCAATCTTTCATGAGGATGAGTTTTACGGCAATGCCGATAATGGGTTTTTCAATCATGCTGCCATTGATGATCCTACATTGCTGAAGAACAGCGGCAAGAGGAAGAAAACCAGAGAAAATCGGCGTCAAATGGTCGAAGAACACCCTTCTTTTCTTGATGATACTGCTAGCTCTCCTATCTTCAACTTCTCCCAGGTAAATTTTTTGCTTGATTGAATTTTATACGGCTTCTTCAGTTGAATTAACCAGTTTTTGTTCTTGAAATTTGACAGAACAATTACACACTCACCAATCATCAAGCTTCAATGGAGAATATCTTGGACTTTTCACCAGGGTGCTCCGCAACCCATTTTGAGGTATTGGGCCTATTTCCTTTGGGTGTTATCTATTTCTCTGATCTAAGCATTGGATGATCTTAGAATGTTTACCCAACAATGGATTCTTGCAGGGGAGATCTGCATTATCGGAGGCTTTAGGTTTCTTCCAGTCTTCTCTCTCTGGAAACCAACTGCAGCAAAACCAGTTAAGATTCTAAAAGTCCCAACAAATCATAATCTTGGGTTGGTTTTTTTCCTCAATTTGTAATAAATTTTGAAGTTTCCTGCTTTACAGGTGGTTTGGAGGGAAGAGAGGGATGAGATGAGGTGATGTTCATCAGCAATGCTGCTGCTGATGCAGACTGTTGGTGTAGAGGTTGCTTAGAGAGAGAAGGAATTGGATCTCAAAAGGGATCTTGTTTCCTTTTCCTTTTGTCGTCTTTTTTTCCTGTCAATGCAGAGGGAAACAACCACCTGAGAGCAAAACTGGGAAATAAGTTTCCTGTTTCTTAGAATTTAATTTTCTTGTCAATGAACAGTGGCTACATATGAGATCTAGTATTTTTTGAGCAGTCTCTGTGCAACCATACTCCAAGCATTGTTATTCATGGAGCCCCATGCTCTCTCTCTGTTTCAACACTTGAAAGCTCCAAACTTTATCTAAGCTAACTACATCATAAAGAATTAACAATTAGGCCTGCAAATAGAGAAATGATTCCTCCACTAAGAAATATTGAAGTTATCAGAAATAGATTTGCCAAAGCCAACCTAATTCCCAGTTCCAAGACTTGAGGGAAATGTTTCCATACCAAGCAGAGAAATCTCAAGGTTTATAGCTCATTCTACGTGTCTCTGTTTGTTTGACGTGTTTTGATCAACATTCTGTGTCATTTCCAAGCTAAATTCCTTATCATTTCCAGAGACAGAGAGAGACTAATTTGCATGGCTTGCTTGATGATGCTCTCTCTCTCTCTCTCTCTCTCTCTCTCTCTCTCTCTCTCTCTCTCTCTCTCTCTCTCTCTCTCTCTCTATATATATATATATATATATATATATAAGAACATCTCTAACAAGCTCTCCAAACTTGACTTGTTAGTTATTTTAGTTAGTTAAATCATCAAAATACACCTCCAACAAACTAGTTATTCCACTATCTAAAACAGCTAACACCATTTTGACTCTCTAAACGTAGAGAATCATTATTCAACTCTCTAAATTTAAAATATTAGTTTCTTCCTCAATTCTCCGTCTACCCCCTCCTCTTTCTTCTTTTTCTGAAGTGTATGCTAAAAAATAAATAATTTAATAAATGACTAATTAAAGTAGAGAGTATCATTAGAAAATATATTAAAAAATAGTTAACTAAAATAGAGATTATATTTTTTTTAATATATTTTGACTAGCTATTTTAGCTAGTAATATTGGTGATGCTCTTAAGATAACAAAATCTTCCAAAAAATGGCTATGGCTGTAATACGGACAAGACCTCAATGTCTCTCATTGTCCAGACAGGGATAGTCTTAGTTCTCATAACGAACCAAAATTTTAGTTTCAATATATATGGCTGCAAGAAATTGTGAAAGGATGATGACGGTGTAATAGGGGGGAGATGGGCAATCATAATCAGAGTACAGAGATGAGGAGGAAATGAGAAATTTAAAATGTTGGAATATTTCATATGCATCTTCATAACCTCTTTTTAAAAATTCAGAGATCCTGCCTGAGATCTTCCTGACCCAATGCAACATGCCCCCATTTAATTTAATATGGCCTCTCTATCTCATTTGGAAGGACCTGATTATTCAAATAATTTAAGTAACTTATAGATAGTATTTTGGCCCCCCACCTTCCAACCCTGTCTACTTTGAAGCTGTCATTGGACTTGGATGTCATCCACAAGGATCTGTTTGGCCCTTAGATTTCTTTATTCCCCAACTATTCCTAGTGAATTCCACCTCTTGCAGAAAATTCTTCTTTTCTAATTCTTAATTGTCAGGTGCAGCAATGGGAGTCTTGCATGCAGTCAAAAAAACTTTCAAGAAAAGAATTGAAAAGATAGCTGAAGACAAATTAAACAAATATACAAAGCTGATGATTAAGATTTGCCTCATTGCCTTCCATCATCTTGGATAAGGATCAAAAGGGTATGGGAAGATCATGGTTTGCCCTACCAACTACCATCAAAACAGAGCTCTCAATGCCCTGCAACACAGAATGGAGAGGGGGAGTCTTTTTGTGTTTCTTTACATTAAACTAACATCACTCCCTGTGCCCCAGAGGAAACTTTCACCTAGGAGTGTTCCCAATTCTTATGACAAGTCTCCGATGACAGAAATCTAATGTGGGCTTTAGTCCTCCATCTCTGCCGTTCTGTGTTTCTACAGAGAGTACGCAGATGGTAGGAGTGCTGCCACGATCTATTGAGATTTGGCCTTGGATCACACCAATGTATGGTTCTATCAGGGAATGAATCTAATTCCAG
Organism: Euryodendron excelsum; assembly: GCA_033060915.1. NCBI lineage: Eukaryota > Viridiplantae > Streptophyta > Magnoliopsida > Ericales > Pentaphylacaceae > Euryodendron > Euryodendron excelsum. The sequence continues at coordinate 50,491,684 of CM065379.1, read as the reverse complement.
TATGGCAATACTGGTTCCGGGTTGCCCATGATATTAGATTTTACCTTTTTGCCTCTAGGCCATGGAAGAAATCCGAATCGCTTATGGGAAAGAACAAAAAAAAAAAAAAAACCCTCCAAAACTGTGATTCAACATGAACTCTGTGTCTTTTCAATATAATAAGATCCTCCTACCCTGAGAAGAAATATTGAAGACATAACCATGCTAATCTGTGTGGTTAAATTCTTTACAAAAATATGCAGCAATGGTCCACATTGGTTTGAAAAGGTTGTGAAAATATAAAGATGTACTTCAGAAAAATAAGCTAAAACTCAAATCCAAACTTCTATTCAAAATAAATAATAAAAAAAAAACACAGTGACTAACACATAATAGGTCTCAAAGAGGAAATAATAATAAAAAGACAGTTATGTCACCATTTTATTGCATAACAAAGCCAAAAAAGCAGCAGCTCAATTCACATTTGTCCAAGGAAAATACTATTCTCATTAAAAATTCATACAAAATTGCTATACAAACAGATGTGATAGTGGCAGTGGCAATAGCAGTTTTATAATTCAAAATTATTATGATAGATATTTTAATGGGTGTTTTAATGGAAGTAAAGTGCTCTCATTAAGACACATTATTTTGTATAAATTTTTCTTTTGTATAACATTAACTCTGTCAAATACTTGTAACTGTCTTGAATTTGGTGGGGGAAAAAACAATTCATACTCCATTGAGACAGTTGGCACCCATGATAGAGTTCACTGAACTTAGGGCCTTCATGACAACCAAAAAAAATAAAAAATCCATAGGACCACAGGTTGGTCTGATAATCCAAGCACAAGTAAAGAGGGTGGAACCATCTCATGATAATGCATGGGCTGCCAGATGGCTCCAAAATCCCACCATGAGGGTGTTTGAAAAACTTTATAGAGAGAGCAACTAGCAGCAGCCCAAGGAAAGTTTTCCAGACACATCCCACTATTAAAGTATTGATGTGAGTATCACATGAAGAAAAGTGGGATGTCATTGTTATTAAGAAGGAAGGGAGACGTTTCCCAAGCATCTTTCTCTCAAAGTTTCCTCCCTCCAGATACAGTGAAATCAAAGATAATTACAATCCCTCCCAGCATATTTTCTGTCCCACAAAGCATAAGAGTAAATAGTAAAGGTTTCAATATACTTGACAGTAACTTCTTCATGTTAAGGAAAAGCAGTTGATACTCCTGCCTATTTTCAACCAACTCAACAAGCTTTCCTAGATAAGTGAAACCATAATTGTCGTCAATTTCCTCCCTGAAATCTATAAAAACAACAAACTGAATTCAACTTGTAAACTTAAAATCTGAGGGCTTCACTCTCAAAGGTTCACCTCTTCCATCCTTCCAAACACAACACCAATGGCAGAGAGGTGTAGCTCTCCAAACCGGCCTAACTCTCCTGCAGACCCTGCCTGCCTGCAACCAAAGCTGCCTCCACGTTTATCACTTATCTGAGCAGAGCCATTGGGTCTCAATTCTCAAAGAGAGGACTGGCCGTAGTTCTGAAGCAACCAGGCACTAGCTGCGTTACTAATAGATGAGTAACTGTTTTTTGGGTTCTCTTGTACAAACACCAGGGGTCAAGGTTCACAATATATGCTTCACTAACTAATGAGCTCCACAAGTTGGACACAGCATATAATTTTATAAGATATATCAAATGTAGGATTCACATAATATTACTAAAGTTCTTACCAGGATATGATTAAAACGAACAGATGGAAGTCATCAAACCAAGCCAACTTTTCTAATATGCTAAACATATAAAGTACCATGACGATACAAGTAACCATAGGAACCAAAAACAAAAACACACAATCACAGTATAACATATCTTACCACAATGTGTTCCCGTACGAAGCATTGTTTATGAGAAATACTTAAGCACAGACATTACTATAATTTCTACTTCAACAATTAACGTATCCTTCACTATGAAGCCATTTGATGTGTCATTTAGATCACTCAGCAACTTGAAGTGCGCGAGACCCCAGTCCTTGGCAGAGGCACAGAACCAGCTGCTTACTGCAAAAGAAAGTGGAAGTAAAGCTTTCATTTCAGTAAAGAAATATTGAAAAGAAGAACAAATAAAGGAAGATTCCAATCCTTTCCCATAAAAGAAAAGGTGTGAGTTGAAGGTAGCTTAGCTGGTAAAGTCTTTTTGTAGAACTATTAGTGGACCTGGGATTGAATCTTACCTTCATTCAGGGTGGGAGTTATGGTCATGGGGAGGCTTACCCCTGTTGTGTAGCCCATTACTATTTGACCACAAAAGAGAAGAAAAAGAGAAGAAGAAAAGGGAGAGACATATCCATGCTTATTGAACATAGCTCAGAGCACAAATATAGCAATCACCTTGAAATTCCTCGTGTTCACCATGGACCTGGTCCCTTATCCGCAGCTTAAATTTTGCATAAAATTTCCAATTAAGAGGAAGTGTTGCTCAATCAGCTACTGCCAGATATAGGGATAGACTTTCGCCTTTTGCTTTATCATTTCCTTTTGGGAAAGAGCAATAGCTTCCTGAATTCAGGAGGAAAACGCACAAGTAGAAACTAACCTTTTGGAAACACCAATGGAGATTTTTACTCAAGAACATCGAAGTTCAAACAAAACATGAATCATTGCATTCCACTTTTGTCCCCCGACTGCAAATTCGTCAGAGTAAAGAGATTCCTTATTAATTGCTGAAAAATTATGAACCTTCCACGTATAAGTATTGTCCTTAGGCTCCTTTATCATGGACAAACACTCTCCTTTGCCAGAATATTTAATTACAAAAACCTCCACTCCAAATACACAAGAATCATCAAGGAGGTATCCATTCGACGTGTCCTGGAACGTATCCAGGGAAAGTAATTGGGCAAAACCCCATTCAGTCTTCATCGGATGAAAACGCTTTGTTCTACTTTCAGAATCTACATAGTTGGGAACGTGATCAAGTAATATAGTGCTAAAGAAGATTGTAGTGAAGATATGTTATGAAGAAATTATTTACCTTGGATGGTTAAATACTTTTCCCGTAAATGGTCAAAGACAAAGAACTTGAACTGGACGTCAACCTCCCAACCATGAGGAAGACTGTTGGTATCCCTTATTACTAGATAGAGCGAGATGTAACCATGGCTATTTCTGTTCTTATTTCTATTTGGATATAGGCATAATCCCCTGAAACCCATTAGAAAGAAATTGATTTTATGATATATGCTTATTTCTGAACTAGAGAGCAACAACAATATTCAAGAGTGTAGAGGAAATACAAAAAAAATACCACTTATAGCCGCCAACTTCAAAATCATTTGAGTCATATTTTTCAATGTTTTCTTCCAAAAGTATCGAGAAAGATTCTATCTTGAAAAGGTAGTGAGCTGGTTGGGCATCTCTCATTGATCTTGAAACTTCTGCACAAAATTGAAATCATTCACATGACATGACAGGAGGAAAACATAATGTAATTACTATATAATTAGTGGAGGGCTTGGTTGTGCAATATAATCACAAAGTGGAATAAGATCAAGTTTCACATATAGAAGAAAAAGGATTTATTTATTTTTTTACCGATTATAAGAGACTGAGAGACATACAATGAGGATGAATTGATGATCGAGATTAACACTTGTATATAAAGGGAACAAGAGCACAATTCACATACCAATTGCATCTTTGTTGTTAGACATCTCTTCAGTTAGCTGTATTCTTTGTGCTGAAATTGTTCAGAACTGTAACAGACTAATCAAAGAAAAGGAGCATATATCCATCAGAGTTGAGCCTGATGTATTTTACTAGCTGGAGACTTTGAAGGCCAGGCAAAATAAGTATAGAATCAAGAAAATCCAAGGAAAGTGAGGAAACAAAAGTGTGAACAACCAAGCAAACAAGTCAGGTAGCATTAGCAGCTACCAAAACTCGTTCAATTACATATGTGAGTGTGTGTAACATCTTACTGAAATACACGAAACTATCAAGTACATAGATATCAGATTATTAGCTTGCTGCATCTTCAAAAAAGGTCTGGTTCTCTCAACGGCCCTTCTCTGTTTCTTTCTTTGTTCTTCCTCTTCTTTTTTCTTTTTCTTTTTTGTTTTTTTTTTTTTTTTGCATGTCCTGAAGACCAACATTTCCAGACCAAGAAAACAAAAACAAAAAAGAAGATCCACATTTTCTTTATCTTTTCTTCAATTTTCTTGGTGACCAAAAGGATTCATGCTCAATGTCTGCTAATTTTTATCTCCCTTGCATCTAAACTATACACTGCCAGAGCATTCATTACAAAAAGAAAATCTATGAAGTGGAAAATTATTCATTCAGTTGTAGTGAGAGAAGAGGAATACCTGGCACCCAACTCAATGAATGGTAAGCTTCTTGATCCTAAACTCCTGATGGTTTTGGTGTCCAAGTTTGCATAGGGATTTGGGTTTTGGAGGCAAAGTAATGGAGGAATCTTGCTTTTTCTCTATTTTTTCCCCCTCTCTCTCTCTCTCTCTTTTGGGTTATGAGTCATGAGCCAGGACTCCTTGCTGGTTAAGAAACTAGTTCTCATAATCTCATTGGCTTGTGAGGGACTTGGGGTTGACTTGTTCGGCCCTTGCTTTTCAATAGTTCCTGTGTTTAGGTGGTGATGGAAAGGGAATATGCAAGGGCTTGTGCTCTTTTTAATTTGTTCTTTAATTTTTCTTAATAAATTCGATTCCAACAAGTAGAAAACTTGGAAAGGGGGCAATTCTACTATACTCTTTTTCAAGGTTTCAATTCGTTTGATGTATCTCCTTTATACTATGTTTAGAACTCGGACTTATTACGTTTTGTTTGCAATCTAAATTTTCGGTGAGAAGAGAAAAAAGTGAACAAAAGTAAAACAAAATGAAAGACTAATTCTGTTCTATTTTTCATTATTTATTTTTTCTTTTACTTTTTCAACCGAAAATTCGGATTCCAAACGAAGCAAAAAGAAAAAAGTAAAGAAAAAAAAATGCGGAACAAAAGAAAACAAAATGAAAGAAATAAGAGAACTGTGGATGAAAATTAAACTCTTAAAAAAATGTGGGTTAACTTTCTTATTTAGTTATTCAATGATAAATTTAAAAACAAAAAGTGAATAGAAAATACATTTCTTGTTTGGTTTTAAAGGAACGGAAAAGAAAAATAGCTTGCTATTCTATCAATTTGTTAAGTTAAATCTGTGTTTTCGTATAGTTTTGAAGTAAGTTATCACTTGATTGGTGCAATTGGGTTTTAAATGTTTATTTGAATGGTTAGAACTAAATGGCAATCTAGTGCATGAAGTTGCTCTGCTGGAAAAGTATGCATGCATTTTTTTTTTTCCTGCGTTCAAAGGGTTTTTTTGTATTTCGAACCCATAATACCCGATCACAATGAAGCAATTGCAGCCGTCAATGGCATTGTTAGAATTGAAGTCAATTAATGAAGGGCTCCAATTTTGACCTCAATAAAACTTGGTAGGTCCCATTCTAGGAAGTTTCTTTCCATCCAGGGTTCATGTGATGAGACATATAAAGTAAGAATTAAAATTTTGTGATATGGTTCATGAGGAAGAAATTTTTGTGATGTTTGGTATTGCCACAATTTGATTGAGAAGGTTTTGAAGTTGGGAATATTCTGCATCTATTTTTCTACAAAATTTCCAGTTTTTACTCAAGTTGGGAAAATCAGAATCTCTTTCTGATTTAAATAGGTGGGCTAGTTTCATCCCATTTTGATGCATTTCCAATTGAACTAATAGAAGATATTCAAATGTCTTTGTTTTGTTCCAACAAATAATGAGTTTCTAATTTATGCAGCAGCCGACTTAATTTGTTGATGCTGGGTGACTTGAACGGATTTATTTTATTACATCTGTGCTCCTAAATGCAGACAACAATATTCACAAAGAAAATTGTTTGTTAAATAGAACTTTTATGTTTCCTCTTTTTTGTTTCCTTATATATTCTAGTTTTTATCTGCAGAATGCATTTTTCTGATTGCAGTTTTGCTATCGGATCCAACTACTTACTAATTTGGTTTAAAAATAAAAGGAAACAATTGAAGTAAGTATTACACAGTTATAATAAACACAATTGGTTAAGAAACTTTTCAGATGGAATGCTGAGAAATGTGGAAAAATAACATCTAAATTTGAGTTGGGCTTGGGATACGCTGTAATTATAAATTTGGAAGCAATTTCTAGTATGCTAATTATAATCAGTTTGAATTCCAGAGAATGCTCAGAATTACCCCCATGCCACCTCCAATCAAATAACCATAAGCCAGAGCATATAAAACCAAAATCAAAAGCATATAATTACAAGATGACATTGTTAATGCACTTGAACTGTGTTTCTTTTCACTATAGTATGATCCTCCTACCCTGAGAAGAAATATTGAAAGACACAAGTGTAGGTATGAGTATCCAACTCTCCTCTATACAGGGATATTCAAATGGCTCATCACCCCTCCGTACCGCTCCTTCTCACACACTTGGCTCCCATGGCAGCCATCGAAGCGACGCGTGCACAAAGTCAGCTCACTCACTGAGAATAGCGCGAAGAGCGCCCTCTCCAAGTTAAAACATCGAGAGTTCTTCACCTATAGGTAATCTCGGGACACCTCCTTCGCCAGATGGCTCCAAAATCCCACCATGAGGGTTTTTGAAAAACTTTATAGAGAGAGCAACTAGCAGCAGCCAAAGGAAAGTTTTTCTAGACACATCCCTCTATTAAAGTAGTGATGTGAGCATCACATGAAGAAAAGTGTGATGTCATTGTTATTAAGAAGGAAGAGAGATGTTTCCCAAGCATCTTTCTCTAAAAAGTTTCCTCCCTCCAGATGCAGTGTGAAATCATAAATAATTACAATATCTCCCTGCATATTTTTTGTCCAACAAAGCATAAGAGTAAATAGTAAAGGTTTCAATATACTTGACAGTAACCTCTTCATGTTAAGGAAAAGCAGTTGATACTCCTGCCTATGCTCAACCAGCTCAACAAGCTTTCCTAGCTAAGTGAAACCGTAATTGTCATCAATTTCCTCCCTGAAATCTACAAAAACAACAAACTGAATTCAACTTTTCGACTTAAAATATGAGGACTTCACTCTTGAAGGTTCACCTCTTCCATCCTTCCAAACACAACACCAATGGTAGACACGTGTAGCTCTCCAAACCGGCCTTGTAAGATTCACAAGAAGCATGTATATGAACATAGAAATATCAATCCATGTATTTAAGATTGTAAAAGTGTACCCGTTTGTTTCATGATCTTGAATCTGAATAGAAGCAATCCAATCCTGAAATCAAACAATATATTAGCTTTACATCTTCCTCTCTATCTCCAAACTCCTTACGACAAATCTTTACGAGTAGAATACTGTTAATTGTGGGAAGAGATGTGATTTAACCTATATATATTGAACTATAATGGACCCTTCCATAAAAACCTCCCAAATAAGTTCTCTTAAGCCTATACTATCCGTCTAACCACATCAATTAATGAATAGGTGTATACAAGCCTAGTCCATGTGGATCACCTCTTTATTGGGTCTATTCTATATGTCTCAACTTAACTTGGGTTCAACCCATTTTATTAAACCAAAATCAATTAATGTGTACGCTCAATTCAAAAAATTTTAACATTCTCCCACTTAAGCAAACATTAATTGTAGTTATAATTTTGAAAACCTTTTAAAAAACGACTCTCAGGTTGAAAATAATAAAAATTGTATGTAGTCACATTTTGAAAAACCAAGTAAAGTTAAGAGACAATACCTAAAACAATTCGGTCCAACAAGGCAATCAATATCGAATCAAGATAGTCAATACACAACCAATTCATGTAAGACCACTCATGATCACAAATACCAATCTCTTCATCGACATGGGTCAAATGTGGTCGTGTGGCCAAAAATAACACTTCTTAAGTGATCTTATAAATGTGTTATTCCTCCATCAATCTTCAAATTTTCTTTAACTGTATATCTATTCCATAAGCAAGAGAATTTCAAAAGTTTGCAATGAAACTAATATGTCTTACATACATATCTCGAGAAAACTTTACGGTGCAAATACAAGACATATTCCTGAGTGCTCAAGTACACCAAACTTGAGACTTTTCTTTATACCTGAATCATGAACATATATCCATCCATATATGACATATGAAATATCAACAAAATATATATATTCATGCATAAATGGCATCAAATTAAAACAATCAATAACTATCTATAATCTTTATGATCAATAATAAACTGAAAAGGTCTCAACATGTAATAACTGTCACATCATGTAAGGAAAATAACTCTCACTAACCAAGTATATCAAAAAAATCCAATAACACCCATGTTTGAAACATGAGTACTAAACATAACAGGTTTAAGTCCCTTGATCAAAGGATTCGCCATCATCTGTTCTATGTCAATGTGCCCAATAATAATCTCACCTTTCCTTACTAAATCTCTAACTGACAGATACTTGATCTCAATGTGCTTAGACCCACTAAAAGATTTGTTATTCTTGGAGAAAAACACAGCTGCACTATTATCACAAAAAATCCTTAGTGGTCTAGCAATGGAACTAATCACCTTAAGTTCCGAAATAAAGTTTCGCAACCAAATAGCCTAAGTAGCAACCCCAAAACAAGCCACGAACTTAGCATCTATAGTGGAAGAAGCTGTAAGAGTCTGCTTGACACTCTTCCAAGAAATAGCTCCTCCAACAAGCAAAAAAATGTATCCTGAAGTAAATTTTATGTCATCCACACATCTACCAAAGTCTGAATCTTAATAACCAACTACTTCAAGATCCTCAACTCTTCTATATACAAGCATGTAATCTTTCATCCTCTGCAAGTACCTCATCACTTTCTTTGCAGTTACCTAATGGTCCATGCTAGGGTTTAAAAAATACCTCCAAAGAACACCTATAATAAAAGCTATATCCAGTCTAGTACATACTTGTGCATTCATGAGACTACCAACTGCACTAGCATATGGTATATTCTGCATTGATTTTACTTCTATGTCGTTCTTAAAACTATGATTTTTATTAAATTTGTCACATTTGGTAACAGGAACATCCCCAGGTCTACAATCCTGCATATTAAACCTCTCAAGTACACGATTAATGTATCTTTTCTAAGATAGCCTCAACACACCACGAGATTTATCACGAATGATCTTAATGCTTAAAACAAAAGAGGTCTCTCCAAGATCTTTCATGTTGAAAGTGTTGGATAACAGCATCTTAGTCTCATGTAAAAGATTCAAATCACTGCTCGCATGTAGGATATCATTAACATAAAAATAAGGAAAATAAATGTACTCCCACTGACCTTGAGATATATGCACTGGTCAACCTTGTTAGCCACAAAACCCAAGAAAGTGATAATCTCATCAAATTTTAAGTACCATTGGCACGATGCTTGCTTCAAGCCATAGATAGACTTTTGCAGTTTGCACACCATGTGCTCCTTACCTTCTACCATGAAGCCCTCAGACTGTGCCACAGAAATCTCCTCATCAAGATCACCATTCAGAAAAACAGTTTTGACATCCATCTGATGATACTTTAAGTCATAATGAGCTACCAAAGCTATGATAATTCTAAATAAGTCCTTAAATGACACAGGAGAAAAGGTTTTATTATAATAAATACCTTCCTTCTGAGTGAACCCCTTAGCAACCAATTTAGCCTTGAACGCTAAACCTGTCCCTTAGAGTCCTTCTTGGTTTTGAACACCCATTTACAACTAATGGGCTAACAGCCAACTAGAAGATTAACAAGTTCCCATACTCCATTATGTGCCATAGATTACATCTCATCTGTCATAGCATCCATTCACATGCTGAACTAGGGACTCGAGATAGCACTAGCATAGGTCACTGGATCAACCATAGGACCCACATCAAAATCACTCTCATCAAGATACACAACAAACTCATCTGCAATAGCCAATCTCCTCTGTCTCACAAATATCCTCACAGGTACTGCTAGAACAAGCTCAGTAGGAGGCTCAATAGGATCAGGAGCATTAGATATGACTGCATCAATCCCCAACTGATCATGATCAACAACCTCCACGGGTATAGGCACAACACTACACTAGATAGCAAGCAAGGAAATAGACATCACCTCGTTAGGCCTATCCACACCAATATGCAATGATATCTCTAAATCAACAGTATCAAGCTCTAAGAACTTAGCTGTATGAGATTCAATAATTTTGGCACCTAGTACAAGATAGTAGAACCTATATCCCTTACAATGATCTAGATACCCAATGAAATAACAACGACTGATTCTAGGGTCAATTTTTCTCTCAGAAGGATTATAAATTCTAACATTTTCCAGACAACCCCAAATACGAAAATGATTAAGACTAAGCTTTCTACCATTCCACAATTCAAAAGAGGTTTTAGGAACAGACTTGCTAGGAACCCTATTGAGAATATATAAGGAAGACTTAATGGTATCACCCTAAAGATACAAAAACAAATTACTACGACTCATCATACTTCTCATCATATCCTTAAAGATACACTTCTTATATGCTTTAAAGGTAATCAAGCATAAATAATAGGGTAGCCCAGCGCATCATTGTCATTTCCCCTTTGGGTAAAGAGTGCAACATGTTATAAAGGGTCTCTTTCGACTAACTACCAAATGAGAATATCTAAGTATCTAAAAAGTTAGTTCTCTTTATGCAGACAAAACCTCTTAGAAACCAAATATTTTCAGGTCAGTCACCGAATATCATTTGTGTCATTAAAATATGCAATAATCTCCTTTAGACAGATAATTGCATGCAATAATACAATGAATATAATCATATAATGTATTAGATATCCATAAATGTATTCTTTTGGATAGTAGCATCCACATCAATCCATTCCTCCTTATTATGACATCCGTTTGTTAAATTTTTTCATGTTATTTCTAGCATTCCTAAATCAGATATGCTCACAATCACATCCTTATGGGCATTTGTATAACCGAATATGCCCAGTGATCTCATAAATAACATATATATTGTGCAAACTATGCATAATAATTTTCGTTACAGAAACTCACATAAAATGACGATTTTGGCTCTCCTATGGGTGATTATGTGAGAGAGTGTAATGTACAGAAGAGTACCTATGAAGAGTACTCAACGTCATTAGGTTCATGAGGTTGAAAACTTGTTATCTATAAAAAAAAAAAAAAATTACCCAAGAAGTACACGGTTTTCAAAAAAACACAAAAAAAACCCTTAAAATAAGCTTAAATATGAATTTCAGAAAGTAATTATTATTTTCTGTATCAAACCAGAGAGAGTACAATATGCCATGGTGTTTAGAATGTCAAAAATATGTTACCTATAAAAAATAACTCAAAAATTGCACACTGTTTTTGAGAAAATGCAAACATAAGCATGATTTTGGCATCGAAAAATACCAATGTCCAAAAATTATGAAAAAATATTTTATGAAATCCTCGAGTCGAGAGGAATCTTGAGAAATTTTTCATAGCCCCAAAAGGGGCCCCTTGCCCCCACACTCTCTTGACCCGCGAGTGGGGATCATTCTGGCCCTGGCTGGATCATCTTCTTCACCCAACTGAACCGGCCTAACTCGGTTCTCTGCAAATCTGACCCGATTCGTTGCAAAACCATTCCAGCCCGTTTTTGGCCCAAAAAATTGACTTTTTTTGCAACAATTGTTTAGATCAAACACCATTTTGAAACAAAACGAACATTAAGGAACATGTTTTTAGTAATTTAAAACCCAAAAATTAAAGTTTTAATAGGTTTTAAGAACCCTAAAATCATCAACGGCTGTTAGGGTTTAAAAAACAACCAAAACTCAAAATTTCTTACACAATACAAAATTTCTTCTAAAAGCTAATTTCTGTTCTAAAAGCTAAATCTTCTAAATCAAAGATTCAAGACAAAACCAATAATTTGAGTTATAAAACCTCTGTCAGAATTTCGGGTAAATCAGGTGATCGGATCAATTAGATTCTAGACCGTATTAAATTTTATTTAAAGTCTAGTTTCATAATCATCAAACTCCCAAAAACATCTATTTTATTTTGGTTACCATTTTCTGCAGTACTTGTCTTATTCTCATCGGTACTCTTCAAGGTGAAATTCAAACTGGTCGACTTAAATTCCAACTGAAGTCATTACAACACTACGGTGTTTCGCTTGACTTAGTGGGTATGTAATTTTTTACCGTAGGTGAATTTTAATACCTAATTTTGCATATTCTGTTATCCGTTCCTTGTGGATCGACTTCGGTCTTACCAGATTTTATTTATTGCTTCGCTACACCTGCACTTGGGTGCTAATATATTGCTATATTCTGGGCGTAGTCAGGTGGCAACTCCAAACTTTTTCTAAAAACTCGTATTCAAATCAATTTCTAATTCAAACTTAGTCGCACTCGTCCTTCTAGGAGGACAAGTTCTAACAAGAGAGTACTGTGTTTTTCTCATTTGTTTTCTCGAGTGCGAAAATCTGGGGCACGACACTTTCCTCCTCTTCGAGCGTATCTTGGAAAGATCAATCGCAGCCACGAATTGCAGAGTAAAGAGACTTATCCAAGACGCGCACCTTTGTTAATTTAATTGTCTCAATCCCTCAGACTGGATCTTCCATTTTAACACCCACCATCCATTGCTTTCTTCTTTGGGCAGATTCTAATACACTCAATCCATCCACCTGCGCACCTAAAACTTTCGACCATGTACTCCTGCGTCTGTTGCGTTTGCGTCATAGCAACTCTTGCTTTCTTTGTATACCGTCATAAACCCGTACTACTATCTTATGTTTGACAGTAGCTCCACTTATCACAATATTCTCCACCAGCCTATACAGGTTGCCAATTCATCTAACCAGGATCACGTCGTCTGATTGATGAATGGCCTTTCGCCATTGTAAGTACCCCATTTTTACCCGCTCGGCAATCTCTGGCTTGACCGAACTCCCTTTCAAAATTCCGTAAGCACATTCAAGCCCAAATCAACTTTCAAACCCCTATCCAATCAGTCAATTGCTTCTCGAGCCCGCCGAGCCCAATAGAGGCCTAATAACCAAATCTGCCCCTTGGGCCTCCAGGCACGTCTTAAGAAAGTTTAAAATCCTTCAAGACGATAAGTTCACCCTTCTAAAGTGTTCCTAGATAGTTAGGCGTACTCAATACGCCATCCTATCCAATTTCGGTCTAGTTCTGGCCAACTCCGGTTAAAATGATCGTTTTGCCCCTCAACGCCCCAACACAGTACAAATTCCATCTAACAGTGAAAAACCCTTCCAGGATCATCCCTGAATGACTTGGCACGCTTAACATAACACTCCAACCCATTCCTGACCTTTTCAACCAAGTCCGGTCAAAATAAACATTTTGCCCCTAGCAACCCAAACACACCCTAAAACTACACCGGTCCTAGAATAGTGAACGGCGGGTCTTGTCATACACCCCTGTTTAACCTAAGGTGGACCTTACGACATTAAACACACTTGACTCAACAAAAGTCCCACTGGAGCGTTTTGCAGATGCTCCGCCAAGATTGCCTTTTCTCCCGATTCCTTGGTTATAATGCACCGTCTAACGACTAGAGAAATGCGTAAACCAGAAAATTCCCGAAAGCTCATTCATAGGACTTTCCATCGATACGGCTTGATCAGATAGATCGCTTCCCAATGCCCCTCATCGCATGGCTCAAAAACTACTACTTTCAACAACCCTTAGAGCGTCTCACAAACGCTCCGCCAAAGCTCTTTGATTCCCTGATTATAACGTACCGTCAAACGACTTAAGAAATGTGTAAATTAGGGAATTCTCAAAAGTATTTCTAGAGTACTTTCCATCGATACAGTCCAATCAGAAAGATCGCTTCCTAGAGGCCTTGATCATGCAACACACAAACAGCTACTTTTGAACCCCCACGGAACATATCATAGATGCTCTGTAAAAATACAATTTCATGCACACTCCTCGAGACGATATCTCGCACTTTTGAACACCGTTCAGACTTTACTCAAAAGTTCACGAGAAACCCTAGGAGAATGTTGTGGATGCAACTGATTCCTCCAAAACCTTCCCGATTGGCACAATTATTGAGAAAAAGTTTAAACGAACACTCACGCCAATGGAGTGTATGCTACATGCGCCCAGATTTTGATCAGATCAATCAAACTTCGCTTAGCTCTTAAAATTCAGCCAGTACAATGGGTGCCACATAGCATTCTACCAATGGAACAGTATCGGAGCATGTAGCACATGCGCCAGGGCAAATTTTGCCCAGTACATGCGCCAGGTCTCTCCAGAGTTGCCTATAAATACAAGCCTCCCTCTTTGCATATTCTAAAATCGAAATTGATAGCGAAGCTCTGCAAAAACTGCTCTAGATCCTCGAATTCCTATATACATCCCACACCTCAAACACTTAGGCTAGATTCTACCTCCCCCTAACCCATACACTTCACCTATATAGCCTTTTACACCATATAACACCTCCTTCCATCCCCTCAAGCACACTTAAAGCCCTCCTAGCTCAAACCAAAACATCCATAGATGATTGCAAGTATATTGAAGGCAAAATGTGATATTTCTTTTATATTTTTGTCTCTTTAACTCTTCTCTTCTCCCTCCTATAATCCCCATCTTCTACCCTCTTTTCTTGCATGCTTGAAGTAAGAGGGCTCTTAGTTCATGCCTAGAGGAAAGTTAGTGAGAGCCACCGGGTAGGGGGATCTCTCACTAACCTACTTAAAAATGGCATGGCCTTGGAGCCCCTTGATTATGTGGTGTAGCCTAAAGCCTTGTATTAATTTATGACCCCCTTGCATATTGCTATCTTGTTCATGTCTTGTATGCTTGGCTTTATTTTTATGTTTATAACCATATTTTTCAAAACTTACACTATTCCCATTTACATGCCATTTTCAAGCTCAATATTCCCTTCAAAATGGTTCTAAGAGTTGGTCTTTTGAAGCTTAGAATGAGCTTCTAGAAAATTATGCATTAAAAAATCCCTCCATTAACCCCTACATCACATTTTTGCGTCATTACATTCTAAATTGCATAAAAATAGTTTTCAAACTTCCTAATTCCCAAGGTTTCTATTCTCTCAAGTTTAGTGGTTGGAATGACCCCATGGAACCCTCTCTTGAGTGGTCTGCCTTTGATATTGGCCATAGGAGTCCTAAATTGTTAGAATGGTTCCCTCCTCTTTCTATTCTTGCACCAAAATGATTTTCAAACTCTTTGATTTTAAGGTTTCTATTATCTCAAGTTTAGTGGTTGGAATGACGCCATGGAACCCTCTTTTGAGTGGTCTCCCTTTACATTGGCCATAAGAACTATTAACTTGTTGGAATAGCTCCCTTTGGAAAACGGTTTTCAAAATCTTCTTCTCAAAAATGATTTTCAAAAGTTCATTCTCTCCATCTTTGCATTAAAAATGGTTTTCAAAATCTTCTTCTCAAAAATGATTTTCAAAAGTTCATTCCCTTCATCTTTGCATTAAAAATGGGTTTTTAAAAAATCGTCGTCATTGTGTTGATTTTTGAAATCCCTACTCTTTTCAAGATAAAGGTTATAATGGTCCTAAGAAAACCTTCTTTGGAATGGTTTTCAAGCACCAATCATATAAACCATATTCTTGGCTAAAGTCAAAATTTTCTTGGAAATGATCTTCAAAAGGGTTGTCTAGCAAAGTCCTTTGCATAACATGATTTGTTTTTCAAAACTCTTTTCAAAAAAATGCATAAAACCACCTTTTAAAACCATCTTCCAACTCAAACCTAGGTTAACTTAACTCAAGTTGTCTAACCCTAGGATAACTTGACCCTAGTTGTCCAACCCTAGGTTAACTTAACCCAAGTAGGTTAATCCTAGGTCACTTTAACCCTAGGTTAACCCAACCTTAGTTAGTTAACCCTAGGTTACCTTAACCCTAGGCCATCTTAAGTCCAGGTTAACTAAACCCTAGTGAATTAACCCTTGTCCAACTTAACCCAAGTTGTCCAAACCCTAGGTTAACCCGACCTTAGTTAGTTAACCTTAGGCCACCTAAACCCTAGGTTAACCTAACCCAAGTTAGTTAACCTTAGGTCACCCTTAACTTTGGGCCAACCCCAACTTAGGTTAGTATACTTCAAGGTTCCAACTCGCGGATCCCTTTTAAATGATCTTTTTATTTAAAACTATTCTCATAACCCATTTTTCCAAAATCTCCTACCTTCTTGAGATTTTAAAAACCAACTCCATAACCTTTTCAAATACTCCTACACTCTATCTTTAAATTATTTCCAAAAATATTTTCAAGAACTCACAACCCTAAGGTGTCCCTGCCCTTTCTATAGTTAGGGATTCCAACGGAATGTGATATATCAAGAACAACTCTCAAGGTTGTCCATATTAGGGTTCCAAAGCCCTAAGTATTTTCAAAAATCACTTTCAAAAAGTTTTTTTGAAAACAAGTTCACAAAAGTATTCCCAATCCCAAACTCTACCTCCAAAGTTTTCAAAACAAGATTCCAAAACTTTTCTAAAGCTCCATTGAGTTGTTTTAAAATCACTTAAAAACCCCCCTTTGATTCAAATTCAAAAACATTCAAAATTATTTTCAAATCCAATTTCAAAACATTTCAAACATCTCAAGTCCTATTTCAAAGGCCTTTTTCTAAAACTCTCAAGTTCTCTTTTTCTAAAGATCACAAAGTGTCTTCAAACTTTTCCAAAGACATCAAAGTGTCTTCAAACATTCTAAAGGCCCTAATGCGCATATTTTCTATTAGGCTCTTGCCCGAAATACGAATGACCTGATTCTCACCAAATGAGATACGTAGGCAACCTAAAATGGTGCGGTCATAACTTTTATTTCAACTCAAGTCCTTTTTTTAAAACTCTCTATCAATTCAAGATCCCTATTGTAAATTCTTTCAAAACTTCCACGTTTTCAAATATTTTTTTCAAAACTTGTATCATGCATCATTCATTAAAAAAGTAATGATCTAACCCCATTTTCAAAATTCTAAAGTGGATATTAAGTGGATAATAGTAACCGGCTATTCAAGTGAGTGAATTAAGGGTGATTAGACATGTAGGTACCGAAAGAGCAGAATAGGGTAATGATCTTAGGATATCTTCCCTACATGTAACCAACCCCTGGACCATAGATTTCTTTTTTCGAAAGACCAAAACGGAATTATTTTCAAAAAGGGCTTAAATGTTTTCAAAGGTTGTCAAACAACCTATTTTCTTAAAAATCCTCTTTAAGGAAGTTTTCAAAATCTTTTTCGAAAACCCTAAGTTTAATCTTCAGATTAATACTTAGTTTTAGGTGATCTAACTTACCTTAATCAAGTTAGGTGGTGACTCCTATTTTTCTAAAAAGCCCTTAATCAAACAAATTTCAAATTTAAACCTAGTCGCACTCGTCCTTCTAGGAGGATGAGTTCTAATGACAGAGTTTCGTATTTTTCCGAGCCAAAATGACTCGGTCCAAAAATCAAGGCGCGACAGCCGTTGATTTGACCCAGATGCTTCTGATCATTCTTGATCTTCGTTTGATTTGTCCAATCCGACCAAACCTGTGCAAAAATCATCAAAACAGCACCCACCAGTAACTCCTGAAAACCTTACGGACATCTCCTTTCTTGAATTCCAAATAACTTTCGTCAAACCATGTTGCCCCCAAAATTCTTACATTGAACCAGCTAATCATAATCCTTCACCAAAAGATCGTGCCACACAAGATCATTGCCCAAAGTAAGCCAGAGCAAACTGACATTCCAACAATTTTCTTTGTCTCCTTATCTTTTAGTCTAGCCCCACCACTTTAAGATGAGAGAAAAGATTTTTGTCCGTTACTTACCTACTTCTACAAAACTTCACTTGCAATGATAATGGCCCCACTGTTTTCAAGACGTCAGCACATTGTTCTCCATCAACCCGATTTTTTTTTTTTTGGTCTTGTTCTGTTTTTGTGCATGAAGAGTACTTTCACTAGAAAATTCCAATCTATTCGTCGAGATTGAAAAAATTGTGGATCTCTACCTAAGTCTTTGATACAGACTCTTTGCACTACCTACAAGCAAGCTCACACCTTGCTTTGAGCAATCAGAGCTTTGATACCACTTGTTGTGCATAGCGGAAGTAAAAGAAGCACTAACAACAAAACACCGATTTACCATGATTCAACCAAATTGCCTACATCCACACCTCAGGAGAAATTTTACTATTCACACTGAATATACATATAGAGGAGTTATATAGAGCAGGAGGAGGTTTTAGCTCTCTCTTTATACTCAACTCACCAACTCAACTCTCCGTCACGTATCTCGCCCACACTGGCTCATCTTCCCCTGACTCGTCCCCCACTAGGCTTGTCCTAGGCCTCTCAACGCCTACTTTAACATGGTGGAAGTTCTCAACGTACCCGGCGTACTCGGCACCATTGGCATGTCCAGAGTACCCGGCCTACTAGACCTTTTCAACACCTCACATTTCTGGCGTACACCAAAGCCTATGTTTGAAGGAATATTTATAGATGCTCTTTCTACTGTATATTTCTGTCAAAATCCAATCCTAATTTGTTCGATGCCATGTGCAACCTGAAGAAGAAAAAAAAACTCCAACGTCTTTGAAAAAGAAAAAACAATACGACTAGCAAATAAAAAAAATGGCCGACTGTGTCGCCTAAATTTTTCATACTCGAGGAATACTCACACAAGTGAAAAAAAATGCTGTACTCTCTCGTTAGAACTCACCCTCCTAAAAGAATGAGTGCAACTAGATTTGAATTGAGAATTGATTTGAATAAAGGGCTTTTGAAAAAGATTGAAGTCGCCACCTAACTTGATTAAGGTGAGTTAGGTCACCTAAAAACTAAGAATAATCCGAAAACTACACTTAGGATTTTTGAAAAAGGATTTTGAAAATATCTTCTCAAGAGAGGGTTTTTAAGAAAAACAGGTTGTTTGGCAACCTTTGGAAAACATTTAGCCCTTTTTAGAAAAAATAACTCCGTTTTGGTCTATGAAAACAGTGATTCTAAGTTCAGAGATTGGTTACGTGCAGGGAAGAGGCACTAAACCATCGCCCTACCCCGCCCTTTCGGTACCTACATGTTAATCTAGCCTAGATTCACCTATGAGAGTCTTCAACTAACTAATGTTCAACCCTATTCACTTTAGAAAAATAATGTTTAGAAAAACATGATGCATGACATGCAAGTGCAAGAAAAGAGAGAGTTGGAGAATAGATTTGGAAATAAATTTGAATAGAAATTGCTTTGATTGTAGAAGGGAGATTTGAAAGGGATAGATTTGAAATTGAAAAGTTTTGGAAATTAAAAATAGAGATTTGAAAATAGATTTTTGGATTTGGAAATTGGAAATAGAACATAGAATTGAAAACTTGAAAAAGATTGTAGAATTGGAGATTGGAAAGAAATTATAGAAATAGAAATTGAAAGATGTTGTGGAATTTGAAACTTAAAAAATGTTGTGACCGCACCCATGAGGGTTGCCTACATATCCTTTTGGAGGAATCAGGTCAGTCGTAGTTCGGACAAGAATCCGATTGAAAAGAGATTGAATTGGAATTTAGAATAGAAGATTGGAATTCGGAAATTGAAATTTGGAAAGATAGATTTGGACTTGTTTTGGAAAGACGAAGGTTTAGGAACTTAGACTTAGGAAAGACTTGAGGTTTAAGGAAGATTTGACTTGAATATTAGATTTGGAAAGATCTTGGAAGATTTGGAAACTTGAAATTTAGGAAAGATTTGGATTAGGAAAGTTTCGAATTAGGAAAGTGTCATTTTAGGAAAGTTTCAGAATTAGGAAAGTTTTCAAATTAGGAAAGTTTCGAAATTAGGAAAGTTTTGAATTTGGAATGTTTCAACTTAGGAAAGTTTTAGATTTATGAAAGTTTTGAAATTAAAAAGTTTCGTTTTAAGAAGGGTTTTGAAATAGGAAAATGTTGAATTTAGAAATGTTTTGAATTAGAAAAGTTTAGTTTAAGAAAGGTTTAGAATTTGGAAAGTTTAGAATTTTAGAAAGATTTTAAATTAGGAAAGATTTTAGAAAAGGTTTGAATCAAGAAAGTTTCAACTTAGGAAAGTTTTGAATTAGGAAAATTTCAACTTAGGAAAGTTTTGAATTTGGAATATTTAGAAAACAAAGAAGTTTTGAAAATAAGAAAGTTTTGAGTTTTGAAAGTTCTGAAATTTGGAAAGATTTGAAATTTAGAAAGTTTTAGAGTTTGAATTTTAGAAAAATCTTGAGATTAGAAAATGTTTGAGTTTTAGAAAGATTTGAAAACTTAGGTTTGGAAAGTCAAGATTTGGAAAAGGGTAGAATTAGGAAAGATGTGGAAGTTTTCATGTTTAAGAAAAGATTTGAAAGTTTTAGGAAGCTTATGGTTTAGGAAAGTACTAAATTAGGAAAGAGTTGAATTAGGAAAGATTTGGATAAGGAAGGGATTGGATTTTGTTTCTAAAAGGGAAGGCTTGATTTTGTTTCCAAAAACGGAGGATAGGATCTAGTTTCCTAAACAGGGAGATTGGATTTGGTTTCCTAAAGGGAAGATAGGGTTTGGTTTCCTAAAAGAAAAATGAGATTTGGTTTCCTAAAGGGAAAATTGGAGATGACAAGGATTTGGAAAGGGAGGTTTTGAAAACCCTAGATTCAGAAAACTATAGTTTTGACGTAGAAAATAGGTTTTGGGAAATATATATAATTTTGATGTAAAAAGGAGGGTTTTGAAAACCTAGGTTTTAAGGCAAGTTTGAAAACCATGTTTTTAGAAAGAAAATTAGGGTTTCCTAATTGTGGGTTCTAGGGCTTGACTTCGGCACCAAAAAGAAGGATTTTTGAAAAGCGCATTTTTGGAAACACGTTTTTGAAAGGAAATCCTAGAGAGGAGTTTCTAGAAGGAAAATTTTGGAAAGAGAGTTTTTTAGAAAGATTTTTGGAAAGAGATTGTTGGAGAGAGTTTTTAGGAAAGTGAATTTTGGTAGAAGATTGTTGGAGAGAGTTTTTAGGAAAGTGAATTTAGGAGTGTTTTTAGAAAGTAGATTTTGGGGAGTGGATTTTGGAAGGAGTTGAGAAAGGGAATTTTGAAAAATAGATTTTTGGAGGGAGTTTTTGAAAACAACTTTGGAAAGGATAGTTTTAGGAAAGTATGTTGAAAAAGAAGATTTTTGGGAAGAGATTTTTGAAGAGAGAGTTTTTAGAAGGTGTAAAAACATTTCACTTTCCTAAATCAATTCTAACCATAAAAGGACTAGAACCACTTTAGGAAAGCGGTTTTGAAAACAACAAGATTTGAAAATATAGACCTTATTGGTCACTTTAAATGTAACACTTTCCTAAAGCAACCCTAGCCATGAAAAAGCTAGAATCACCTTAGGATTGTGATTTTGAAAACAAGTTTTTGAAAAGGAAATTTTGATGCAATTTTGGAAACAAGTTTCAAAACGATTTTGAAAACGAGTTTGAAAATGATTTTTGGAAGATGCATGATCATGATATGCACAATGTAATTTTGGGGTTGTAAACATACAAGGTTAAGGCTTCACCACATAATCAAGGGGGCCGAACCTACGTGGTCTCCGGTTAGCCTAAAGGAAAGCCCCCGACACGGTGACTCTCCGATAGTTTAATCCTACACATGGACCGGGAGTCCCCTTGTTTCAAGCATGCAAAAAAAAGGGGGGGGGGGAAGAGATGGGGGATTAAAATAGAGAAAACCCAAGTAGGTTAGGAGAGAGAAGAGAGGGGGGGAAGTGCAGAAATTTAAAGAGAAAGCTTACCGTATGTCTTGTTTATTTTGCGCGCCTTGCTTGTCTTCGATCTTCGTCTTGATCTTTGTCTTCAATCTTCAAGAGTTGTCTTCAAAATTTAGATTGCAGCTCTTCAAGTCTTCAAAGGAGGGTTGAAGGCTAGTGTATGAGTGTATGGGAGTGTGTATGAGTGTATAGGAGGCTAGGGTTTAGTGTATGGTGGCTAAGGTTTGGAAAACCTAAGAAGCTAGGGTTTAGGGAGTGTTCGAGCTCTGTATATCGAATTATAAGATTTTTAGACTAAGTTTGCGGACCCCTTTCACGTTGGAGGAGGTTCTGTATTTATAGAGAGAGGAATACACTAGTGCCTGTTGCAGTGGCGCCAAGCCATTTTTTGGCTTGGCGCCACTACTAGGAAATGTTTAAGGTCGGCAAGCAACGTATCTTTGACTAGATTTGGGCGCCTATACTAGTGACTACCATGCAATTTTGAGTCTGGCTTCACTAGGAGTGGCTCCGGAAAGTTCGGGAATGATTTGAAGAGACCGGGAATGACCCGGAAGGCCGGAAAAGAGCAGGAACACTTAGAATAGTGTCCCAGAGGTATTTGACTTGAAAAAAGAGGATAGGATGTAACGGAAGGGTTGACCGGGCCTTTAGGGGCAAAACGGTCAATCGGATCGGGAAGCTGCCGGGACAGACTCGGACTGTCCCGGAAGAAGACTTGGGATTTGGAAACATTATTTAGAATGTTCCCAAAGGTTTCCGGTTTGATATCCAGAACCGATGTGGTCAGAAAAGGCGACCGGCCCTCTAGGGGCAAAATGGTCATTTCGCACCGGGTTTACCGGAACTAACTCGGAATGATCCGACAAGTTAAAGAAAGGTTGAGAGTACTATAAAAAGCATTCTCGGGAGGTTACCGGTTTGATACCCAGAGCCGGTGTGGTCAGAAAAGGAGACTGGCCCACTAGGGGCAAAACGGTCATTTTGTACCGGGTTGGCCAGAACTGACTCGGAATGTTCCAGGAAGATAGCAAAAGGTTGAGAATACTATAAGAAGCAATCTCAAGAGGTTACTGGTTTGATACCCAGAACCGGTGTGGTTCCCGGGGCGTTTAGATGCCTAGGGGCAAAATGGTCATCTTGACCAAAAAGTTTCAAAAAAGGCCCAAGGGGCAGTTTGGTCATTTTTTCATCGAGATGGGCTAGCAGGCACTGGTAATGACCTGAGTTTTAAGTGTTTCCACCACTCTGACGGCGGTCGTCGTGACACAGGGGTTTGTTAGCAATTCCCTATGTCGACCTGTTTGCGAGTATTTTCGCTACTCTAACGGTTGTGATGTTTGTGAGTATTTCCGCTACTCAGACCGTCTCGAGGAATAAACTGTCTCAAGAGAAGGATTGGAAAGGGGTCTTATCGTCTCTGAAAAGACGTGTCTGATTTGGGACCGTCTCGAGAAATAAACTGTCTCGAGAAAGGGATTGGAAAGGGGACTTACCGTCTTCGAAAAGACGTGCCTGATTTGGAACCGTCTCGAGGAATAAACTGTCTCGAGAGAGGGGTTGGAAAGGGGACTTATCGTCTTCGGAAAGGCGTGCCTGATTTGGAACCGTCTCGAGAAATAAACTGTCTCGAGAGAGGGGTTGGAAAGGGGACTTACCGTCTTCGGAAAGGCATGCCTAATTTGGAACCGTCTCGAGAAATAAACTATCTCGAGAGACGGATTGGAAAAGGGACTTACCGTCTTTGGAAAGACGTGCCTGAATTGGAACCGTCTCGAGGAATAAATTGTCTCGAGAGAGGGATTGGAAAGGAGACTTACCGTCTTCGAAAAGACGTGCCTGAATTGGAACCGTCTCGAGGAATAAACTGTCTCGAGAGAAGAGTTGGAAAGGGGACTTACCGTCTTCGGAAAGACGTGCTTGATTTGGAACCGTCTCGAGGAATAAATTGTCTCGAGAGAGGGATTGGAAAGGGGACTTACCGTCTTCAGAAAGACGTGCCTGATTGGAGTAGATTGACCGTCTCGAGGAATAAACTGTCTCGAGAGAGGGATTGGAAAGAGGACTTATCATCTTCGAAAAGACGTGCTTGATTGAAGTAGATTGACCGTCTCGAGGAATCAACTGTCTCCAGAGAGGGATTGGAGTTGAAATTGGAAAAGACAATGCCCCTAAGGACATTTTGGTCATTTTGCCTCTATTTGGGCATGACGGGCCCGCGAAGCGATGGACAGACAGAATTTAGACTTAGAAAGTTGATCTCAATTGGAATATGTCCACAATGACTTGAACACAAGTCTGAACGAAGTGTAAACTGTCGAGCGGTAAAAAATAAGGTGCTTACGCCGACACCTTGCACTCTTTTTCTTCCTTCTTTTTTTTTTTATTTTAAAGGTGGAGGCGGAATGACTCAAGGTTAAAACAAATAATGGCTGGTGAGCACTCCATCCACATGCTAGTGGAGCCCACACCAATCATTTATATGTCTTTCGTTTTTTTTTCAACGGATTATGAGTTTCTAATTTATGCATTTGAGATTGGGTGACTTGGAAGGAATTATTTTATTACATCTGTGCTCCCAAATGCAAACACCAGTATTCACGAAGGAAAGTGTTTGATGTATAGAACTTTTATATTTCCTTTTTTTTTTTAATATACTAGTTTTTATCTGCAGAATGCATTTTTCTGATTGTCGTTTTGCCATCGGATCCAACTACTTACTAATTTGGTTTAAAAATAAAAGGAAACAATTGAAGTCAGTATTACATAGTTAGAATAAACACAATTGGTTAAGAAACTTTTCAGATTGAATACTGAGAAATGTGAAAAAATAACGTCTAATTTGGCTTTGATCAAAATTTGAGTTAGGCTCGGGAAACGTTGTAATTATAAATTTGGGATAAGAAACACAAAAAATGAATGTTAAATTAAAGTTCATTTAATGACAACTCAAGATAGTATAAGCAGTTGAATAGGAACTGGAGAAGCTTGATGAGTTTGTGACTAATTGTACCATTAATTAGAGAACAGATCATTAAATGACCAAACCAAGCAATGTATAGGATGCTAATTATAATCAGTTAACTTCCAGAGAATGTTCAGAAGTACCCCCACCTCCAACCAAATAACCAAAAACCAGAGCATATAAAACAAAAATCAAAAGCATATAATTGCAAGATCACATTGTTAATGCACACGTTTATCCGCGTAATTTATTACGCGATATTCTTAACCACAGACATTACCATAATTTCTACTTCAACAATGAAAGTATCCTTCACTATGAATCCATTGGATTTGTCATTCAGATCACACAATTTCTTGAAGTCCCAGTATCCCCAGTCCTTGATCAAGGCAGAGAACCAGCAGCGAGCTGCAGGAGAAAGAGTTGAAAGAAAGCTTTTGGTCAAATAACACAAAGATTGACACTAAAGAAAAAGAAAAGAAGGCAAAAAGATTCAAATCCATTTCCACCAAAGAAAATTTTCTAGTCATATCCATGATCATCCAATACAGCTCAGAAAAGGAATATGCTATTTACAGTACCTTCTCTTTCAAAGTGCCTATTGAGAATTTGGTCCCTTATTCGCAGCTTGTATTTTGCATAGAATTTCCAATTACGAGGAAATGTTTCACAACCAGTCACGACTAGAAACAGAGATAGACTTTCCAAATTAAAACCTCTTCTGGGATAGAGCAGTAGTTTCCTGAATTTAATAGGAAAAGCCACCACAAAGCTTTCCTTATAAATTAAATATAAAGGATTTAAATGAGAGCAGCAGAATTCCAGTAAAGTTATGAAAGATTCCATACCATTTTCGTTCCCCGACTATGAACTCCTCAGAGCGAAGAGAAATTTCAGTAAGTGCTGAAAAATTATCAACTTTCCAAGTAAAAGTATTGTTCTTAGGTTTTTGAATCATGGAAACACACTCCCCTTTGCCAGCATATTTGATGACAAAAACCTCTGCTCCAAATACACAAGAGTCATCAAGGAGGTACCCATTTGATGTGCTGTTGAACGAGTCCAGAGGAAGTAACTGGGCAAAACCCCATTCAGTCTTCCTCCCATGAAAGCGCCTTATTTTTCCTTCAGCATCTACATAAATGTGTATGTGACCAAACACTATATCATGACAGAAGATTTTGTAGCTAAGTTATGAAGAAATTAACTAACCTTGGATGGTTAGATACTTGTTTCGTATTTGATCAAAGACAAATAATTTGAACTGGACATTAACCTCCCAACCACGAGGAAAATAATCTGTACCCCTTATAACCAGGTAGAGCGAGATGTGACCTTTTCCATTTCTTTCCTTATTTCCATTTGGATAGAGGCACAATCCCCTGAAATCCATTAAGAAAGTAATTACGGTGTGCTTATTTATGAAGTTGAGAGCAAAAAGCAATACTGAAGAAATAGAAGCAATTTCAAACACACCACTTGTAGCCACCAGCTTCAAAATCATCTGACTGATAACTTTCAATCTTTTCTTCCAAAAGTATTGAGAAAAACTCTATTTTGAATAGGTAGTGGGCTGGTTGAACATCTCTCACTGATCTTGAAACTTTTGAAACACAATCAAAGAATTCCCACAACATGACTGCACCTCATTAATATAAACTTGTGTCAGAAACATATGCAATTACTGTAGGGCTAGGTGTAATATAATCTCAATGTGGAATAAGATCTTCCACCAAGTTTCTGACACAGTTATCAACACTTCAGGGGGACGCAGAGTGTGAGAGGGATATTATGATGATGATGATGATGATGATGATGATGAAAAGCATGTACATAAAGGGAAAAGAAAGATAACAATGCTTCACGTACCCACTGCACCATCTTCATAAGACATATCTTCCTTTACTCTTCTTCTCTTTCCAGGAATTGTTTGCTACAGTAATGGATTAATCAAAGAGAAGCATTGTTTATTCATCACGATTGCAGCCTATATAATAATAATAGTGAGAGACTAGTAAACTAGGAATCACATGTACAATATAGAGAGTCAAAAGGCATGTAAGGAAACAAAATCTTGAACAAACAAGCAAACTAAATCATATGGCATCAGCAGCTACAAAAATTGGTTCATTTATTTAAGGGAGTATGTGTATGTGTTATGTCTGTGAATGCTGCCCTTTGCTTTATAATGGCCAGAATTGTAGCCCGGCAACTTGCTTACTGCCATACTAGCTTTAAAGAGCATCACATAGGTGAAAGGTCACTGACTGGAAATGGAACGAAATACAAATTTGTTGGAACACTGCCTTCTGGTTCTTTTCCCATTTGGGTTTCCTTATCTCAAGTAATCTATTTTTTCTTTGTTCCATGTAAGTGGTAAGAACACCAATGAACAAAGGAGCGCAAACCAAGTAGACATGAAGTATGCAAAAACAGAACCCAAGGTGGGGTTGACTGTAGCTAGATCAGATATTCCCCAAATTATATTTTATTGACCAATTAGAATTAACTCCTAGAATCTATAATTGCCTCAAAAGATATATATATATATATTGAAGAACACTCAATTGTGGACATCTCTAAAAAGGGAAGGATAATTACATTTTGCACCACTGCACTTTACACCAAATCCCTTTTCAGGACATTCACTTTCAATTGTAACAATTAAACGCTTGCACTTCTAATTTCTTGTAATGTCACTTTAGGTCACTAGAAAACAACAATGTTAGCTCTCTCATTCAATATTTTCCAATATGGTAAACCTCCTCTACAAATGCATACATTGCTTACCTGCTCAACCATTTCCAAATTCTTGCCTACTTAATAATAGTTTACATGGAACTATTAAGCAAAGGCAAAACTACCTCACATATGTCATAGCCCAATAAAATATCATATTTTTTATATAATGGAGTATGAGTGATACCCAATGTCTAAGAAATAATTAGTTTATTTTTCTATTCTGAAAGTTGATTTTATTTTTTCTTATAGAAATTTAATCTTGCATCCTAATACATTTTTCATGTTTCAACTTAGAATTATGCGCAAAGAAAAATTCAAACGTAATAATTATATTAATAAATAAAAATCTGTGTTTTAAGTTTTGGCACTCCAAAACAAAATACTCGTCCGCCCTTCTGTTCAGTGTATTGATACCATAATTATTAGTCTACTCAGATTACAGTCACATGACCACTATAAATAGAACTCCATCTCTGCAAAATGACGTTCTAACTTTTTTGTCCTTTCTCTTTTTCTTTTCATTTTGACTTCTTGAAGGCCAACAGTTCTTTTCCTTCTCTTCAATTTTCTCAGTGACCAAACAGAAGGCTTAATGTCGGCTAAACCCAAATTTATCTCGACATTTGAACTATAAAGCGGCAAAAAAATCTGTAGTGTCATAGTCTTCATTCAATTCACAATGAGAGAAGAGGAATACCTTGTACCCAGTGCGTCTCCAATCGAGAGATGATGTGCTTCTTGCTGTGAACCTACTCATGGCTTTGAAGGTTTAGGGATTTTAAGGGCAAATTATGGTTTCAGAACTAAAAGCTCACTCCTCGCTAGTTCTCTTTGTTATTAGGTGAAGACACAGCAGAGGCGGGAGCGGATAACGGAAACGGAAACGGAAACGACAAAAGAGGGGAAAACGGGGGAAAAGAAACATATGGGAGGAGAGGATGAGCGGTGAAATGATTAGTGAATCGAATTGGAAATCTAACATCCTGTTTGGAAAATAAAGGGAAAGGTGGGGGAAATTATTTTTGATTTGGTCTGGTTTTCGATTTTTTGAGTCAAAATATGGCAAAATCAATAAATTCGATTGGTTATCAGCTAAGCATTCTTGATATCCGAATCAATTCAAGATCCTGTGTACGTTACAAGATTCTCTGTACATATTATTATGTAGGGGTAATTATATTATTTTTATAATTTAAGTCAAAATTAAATGACTTCTATAATTTAAAAGTAAATATATCACCTTATATGATTTGAAATTATCTTTGCAAAATACATGTAAACTATTAGATTTAATGAAAGTTCTGTCATAGAAATATTTTTGTTATTTTATATCTCTAAATTAGAACATCAAAAATGATGATTTGATAAAATAACAAATAAAATTTTTCAAAAGATAGCCCTTTATTTTCGCTTAAAAGGGCCAAATCGTTTAATTCATCAGCATTGTTAATTCATCAGGATTGCAGCTTATATATAAATACTAGTGAGAGATTAGTAAACTACTAATCACATGTACAATATAGAAAGTGAAAGGCAAGTACGGGAACGACATCATGAACAAACAAGCACACCAGATCAAATGGCATTAGCAGCTACAAAACATTGTTCATTTATTTGGGTGTGTGAACCGTGGCAGACTCAGTTTTCTTGTTGAGGGGCTGATAAGGTAAAATTTCTTGAATTTCTTGAATTTCGGAGGCCAACATCATAAAAAATAAACAATTAGGCCTGCAATAGGGAAATGATTCCTCCCTAAAAGAATATTGAAGTTATCAGAACTAGATTTGCCAAAGCCATCCTGATTCCCAATTCCGAGACTTGAGGGAAATGCTTTCATACCAAGCTGAGAAATCTCAAGGTTTATAGCTCATTTTACATGTATCGGTTAGCTTGACATGTTTTGATCGACATTCTGTGTCATTTCCAAGCTAAATTCCTTATCATTTCAAGAGAGAGAGAGAGAGAGAGCAACAATCATTATCAAGCAAGCCATGCAAATTGGACTCCAAACACAGGTTAATTTATATGCATTACTCTCTCTCTCTCTCTCTCTCTCTCTCTCTCTCTCTCTCTCACGCGCACGCGCGGGCACGCTCAAGTGAGCAAGATCTTTCAAAAAAGGCTACGTGTCACGAGCCGCCTTTTGACATCTCATGACGTATCATTTTTGTGTCCAAACCTCCTTACTAAAGGAGCCACAGAATGCTCAACTAGTGGCCAAAGGGTTGCCAGCACTCCAGTACCTGCGCACCCCAGCGCCCAGCAACGCCTCAGTGCCCCAGCACTTGCGCGCCTCTGTGCCCAACCGTGCCTAACAGCCAGCCACAGCAGAAGGCAGCAACAAGGGCCCCGTGTCAACAGGATGACTCGTGCATAATTTGCCGCACAACACGGGATAAACATTGCATATAGTTAGGACTTTTTGGCCTAGCAAGCCCTTGATGTAATTTCCTCCAAGCTATGAGAAAGGCCAATGCCAAGATTTGCACACATTGCACCTTTCTGTCAAACTTTGGCGTGACATTTCTCCAAGCTCCGGAAGGCAGATTAAGCTAGGTTTTTTTTTCCTTGTATAGCTTTTATCATTTAGTTTTTCATTCTCAAAGCTTGTAATTTTTGGATTTCGTTTAGATTTTCTGCCGAGACATTATAACTCCTCAGCCATGTTGATACTTTCTCGTACCAATTTTGTAATGGCTCAGAATGCTATATTAGGGGGGGTACATGTATTGACCACCTCCTACCCGGTGAATTGTAAAGCTTTCAAGCTTTTTCTTACTTGCTTCCTAACATTGTAAGCGTTGTAAATGTTGCCTTTCAATT
Source organism: Euryodendron excelsum (assembly GCA_033060915.1). Classification (NCBI taxonomy): domain Eukaryota; kingdom Viridiplantae; phylum Streptophyta; class Magnoliopsida; order Ericales; family Pentaphylacaceae; genus Euryodendron; species Euryodendron excelsum. The sequence continues at coordinate 50,461,347 of CM065379.1, read as the reverse complement.
AATGAGAATGTTCATATTCTAGTGCCATTTGTCTTAATTTCTGTGCAACTGTTGTAAATTGTGGGGAGTGTTATAAAGCTTTGTTGATTGGCGGGCTTGCTCGAGAGGCGTAGCAAGCGCCACACGTGGACGTCCCTAGCCGGTAACAGACATACATGACTCGCTAAAGTCGTCCCGTGACAGTTGGTACTAGAGCCACAATGTGACTGTGGCCTAGCAGCTTTCGTGTATCCAAAACAATTTCAGCATAGTGACTTAAGCACAGAGAATTGACATTTTGCAGAACAAAGTCGAGGGATTTTCCGGAGTGGTCTTATGATTGGAGGAACGGATTAGGGCAATGTAGGAACAGAGGGCTGAAACAAGGGCTTCAACCAGCTCTACCCCATCCGGGGATGTCGAAGCCCTTCGGGCGAAGATTGTTAGCCTTCGGCAAGATTTGGAAGATGCAAACAACTATGTCAATGTGGTGACACACCTCATTGCCTTCGGAGGCGACAACGGAGGAGATAGCAACCATGGCCCAACGGTGGTGACGATGTTTGGCACACCTCGCTTACGAGTGCCGGAGCCTTGTGCCTACAGGGGTGCCAGAGATGCCAAGAACTTGATAAATTTCTCTTTGACATGGAACAATATTTCAGAGTTATTCATGCTAAGGAAAAACAAAAAGTTTCGATGGCCACAATGTATCTCAGTGGTGATGCCAAGCTTTGGTGGTGCACTAAGTATGATGAGATTCATCAGGGAATGTGCACAATAACAATGTGGTAGCAGCTGAAGGGGGAGCTCAAACTACAGTTCTTTCTTGAGAATGTGGAGTACAATGCCAGGCTTGCTTTATGCAAATTGGCACACACAGGAACCATTAGAGACTATGTCAAGCCATTTCCTGCCATGATGCTTGACATCCAAGACATGTCAGAGAAGGATAAGCTCTTTTATTTTCTTGAGGGGCTGAAGCCTTGGGCTAAAGCTAAATTACACAGTCTGAGGGTGCAGGACTTGTCCAGTGCTCAATCAGCAGTGGAATGCCTAGTTGATTATGTTGCTAAACCGCAACGTCAGCAAGACAGGAGTTCTTCTAGCAAGAGGGGGGCGGAAACAAGTCAGTTGGGCATGGTAAACCCTAGAGTGGGGGAGCCGATAAAGGGTCTTTCCACAAGGGAGATGGAAGCAAGGGCAACAACAATTACTCCAAAGGACAAGGGAAGGACTATAATCGAGACAAGCCCAGGGGGCCAATTACTTGTTATCTATGCCAAGGGCCGCACAAGATAGCAGACTGTCCTCAGAAGAAAGCACTAAATGCCCTTCAATCTTCTGGTTCTGATCTATGTCGAGAAGAGAGTGAGGACAGTGGCAACGAGAGTGAGGGGGGCACTAGATCGAGGCGTAGTGGAAAGCATGGTTCGAGGACGGGCTCCAGAGTATGGGCATTTCACATGGTGAATGCAGTGAAGAAACAAGCTTTTAGTTCTAAAGTCAGAAAGAGTAAAGGAGTTAATTCCAAGATTAGACAGATTGAGGAGCCAAAGAATCCCGTTGAGGGGAAGAAGAAGAAGGTCACCACCATGGGGCTTATGTTTGTCGACATCAAAGTCAATGGCAAGCCCATCCGTGCACTTATAGACATTAGAGCCACCCACAACTTTATGGCTGGTACGGAGGTGGAGAGACTGGGCTTGTCCTTGGAGAAGGACACAAGTGGATTAAAGCAGTGAATTCAGCGGCCCAACCAATCTATGGTATTGCCAAGTCAGTCGCTGTTAAAGTGAACTCATGGGAAGGGCGCATAAACTTCACTGCGGTGACCATGGATGATTTTTAAGCTATCCTTAGGTTGGAATTCTTAAGAGAGACCATGATAGCAGTGATGCTATACAATCATACTATGTGTATAATGGGAAAAAAGCCATGCCTCATTTCCATTATGTCAACCAACAATGCTGAAAAGTTCATTTCAGCCATGCAGTTAAAGAAAGGGGCCAAAAGACATGAACCAACGTGGATCGCTGCCCTATCTGTTGAGGAGTTTATGGAGGCGGGGCCTATTCCCAATTCCATTGAGAAGGTCTTAAAGGAGTTCAAAGATGTGATGCCTGAAGAACTTCCCAAGAGACTTCCGCCTAGGAGGAGCATAGATCATGAGATCGAGCTCTTATTAGGGGAAAAACCACCAGCACGTGCATCATATCGGATGACCATTCCCAAGTTGTAAGAGTTAAGGAAGCAGCTCTCAGAGTTGATTGAATCGGGTCTCATACGGCCTTCCAAAGCACCATATGGAGCACCTGTGCTATTTCAGAAGAAGCACGATGGTAGTTTAAGGATGTGTATTGACTATAGAGCTCTCAACAAGATTACCATCAAGAACCGGTATCCTTTTCCTCTTATTGTAGATTCATTTGATCAGTTGAGCGAGGCAAGGTATCTCGAAGTTAGATTTACGATCAGGCTATTATCATGTGAGAATCAAGGAGGGGGATGAAGTGAAGACTACGTGTGTCACTCGGTATGACTCATTTGAGTTCTTGGTCATGCCGTTTGGCCTCACAAATACTCCAACCACATTTTCTACTCTCATGAATGAAGTGTCCGGGAGTATCTCGACAAATTTATGGTGGTGTACCTTGATGATATTGTAGTGTACAGTTCAACTTTAGAAGAGCACATAAAGTATTTGAAACTTATATTCCAAAAGCTAAGGGAGAACCAGTTGTATGCCAAGCTAGAGAAATGTTCCTTTGCCCAGGAGTGCATCAAATTCTTGGGACATATTGTGGAGCGGGGGAGAATCCGGATGGACCTAGACAAAGTCAAAGCGATCCAAGAGTGGCAGGCTCCTACAGGTGTTTCTGAGCTAAGATCTTTCTTAAGCTTAGCAAATTACTACAGGCGGTTTGTGGAAGGCTACTCGAAGATTGCCACCTCATTGATAGAATTATTGAAGAAGAACAACGGGTGAGCTTAGTTAAAGAAGTGTCAACAAGCCTTTGATGAGTTGAAGCGGTCTATGGCTAATGACCCCGTCTTGGCTCTTCCGGATGTCTCCAAGCCATTTGAAGTACAGAAGGATGCTTCTGATTTCGCACTTGGGGGAGTCTTATTACAGGGGGGGCATCCAATGGCTTATGAAAACCGAAAGTTAAGTGATGCTGAGCGGCGACGGCACACGAGAAGGAACTTCTAGCTGTAATTCACTACCTCAGACTGTGGAGGCATTATTTGTTGGGACAGCGGTTTATGGTGAAAATCGACAACACAGCTGTGAGTCACTTTTTGTCGCAACCCAAGCTCAACGCAAGACAAGCTAGGTGGCAAGAGAAGCTAGCAGAGTTTGATGTTGCCTTAGAGTACAAGGCCAGCGCCACCAACCATGTGGTAGATGCGTTGAGTAGGAGGGAAAAGCTTGGCTCTTGCCAACGTGTTTGCACAATTTCTACACCAACAATTCGAATGCGTGACCGCATTCATGCTCACCTCAACAAGGATCCTATAACTTAAAACCTTATTAACCTTGTCAATGAGGGCAAAACTCGTCAATTCTGGATGCAAGATTGTTTACTCGTGTCAATGGGCAACAAGATCTACGTACCAAGGGCTGGCGGGTTGAGAAGGGCACTCGTGACAGAGTGTCATGACACAAAATGGGCAGGTCATCCAAGGTCTGAGCAAACTTTTGCCTTGCTAGAGCAGGGATATTATTGGCCCCACATGCGAGATGATATTGACGAATATGTGCGCACTTATCTCATATGTCAGCAGGACAAGTTGGAACACAAAAAGAAAGCTGGTTTACTTGTGCCTTTGCCAAAGCCATCCAGACCATGGGAGAGTGTCTCATTAGACTTCATCACCCACTTGCCCAAAGTTAGAGAAATGGGGATAATTCTTTCAATTGTTGATAGATTCTCCAAATATGCAACCTTTGTGCCTGCACCCAAGTACTTGTCGGCTAAGGAAACGGCCCATCTCTTCTTTAAGAACGTGGTCAAATATTGGGGCATGCCAAAGAGCATTATCAGTGATCGAGACTCGCGCTTCACCGGCAACTTTTGGTCGGAACTTTTCAAGCTTCTCGGTTCACAACTTGACACATCTTTGAGTTTTCACTCGGAGACTGATGGCCAGACAGAGCAATTCAATAGCATGTTGGAGGAGTACCTACGTCGTTTTGTTAATGCCAACCAACATAACTGGGTCCAACTTCTCGACATTGCACAACTATGCTTCAACGCCCAAAAGAGCAGCTCAACTGGGAAGAGTGCCTTTGAGGTGCTCATTGGCCAACAACCATTGTTGCCCCACACAGTGGCGGGACCCTACACTAGGAAGTCACTAAGAGCCTTCCAATTTGCAAAAGATTGGCGAAGGGATGTTGACATTGTCCGAGCTTACTTGAACAAAGCAGCAAGCAACATGAAGAAGTGGGCAGACGAAGGAAGGAAGCCATTAGAATTTAAAACGGGGGACTAAGTTTTAGTCAAGTTCCTACCTGAGCAACGAAGCTTCATGCGGGGGTGAGACAAAAGACTTAATCATAAGTATGAAGGGCCGGTCACAATTGCCAAGAAAATCGGGAAGTGTGCTTACAAGATCGACCCTCCAACTTGGATGAAACTTCATCCTGTCTTTCATGTAAGTCTTTTCAAGCCTTATCATGCTGACATGGAGGACAGCTCCAGCAATGTCTCCACACGGAATGCCATCATGGCCAAGCCTCCAAAAAAGCAGGTTGAAGCAATCCTTATAGATCGAGAGAACATTGCTTCAAGAAAGACATTCCTTGAATACCTTATTAAATGGAAGGGACGAAGAGACTAGCTGGGAGAAGGCCACTGACTTGATGGATTTTCCAGATGCAATTGAAGCCTATCTAGCCCAAAAGTCATCAAGGACGGTGACCCTTCGAGCGGGGGAAAATGTCACGGGCCGCCTTTCGACACCCCATAACGTCTTATTTTTGTGCCCATACCTCCTTGCTAAATGGGCCACAGAATGCTCAACTAGTGGCCAAAGGGTTGCCAGCGCCCCAGCATCTGCGCACCCCAGCGCCCACCAGCGCCTAGCACTTGCACGCCCCAGCACCTGCGTGCCCCTATGCCCAGTTGTGCCCAACAGCCAGCAACAACAGGAGGCAGCGACAAGGGTCCCGTGTCAACGGGATGATTCATGCATAATTTGCCACACAACCCAGTCCAAAAAATTGTATATAGCTAGGACTTTTTGGCCTAGCAAGCCCTTAATGTAATTCCCTCCGAGCTATGAGAAAGGGCAATGCCAAGATTTGCACACATTGCACCTTTCTGTCAAACTTTGGCGTGACATTTCTCCAAGCTCCGGAAGGCAGATTAAGCTAGGTTTTTTTTTCCTTGTATAGCTTTTATCATTTAGTTTTTCATTCTCAAAGCTTGTAATTTTTGGATTTCGTTTAGATTTTCTGCCGAGACATTATAACTCCTCGGCCATGTTGATACTTTCTCGTACCAATTTTGTAATGGCTCAGAATGCTATATTAGGGCGGGTACATGTACTGACCACCTCCTACCCGGTGAATTGTAAAGCTTTCAAGCTTTTTCTTACTTGCTTCCTAACATTGTAAGCGTTGTAAATGTTGCCTTTCAATCAATCAGAATGTTTATATTTTAGTGCCATTTGTCTTAATTTCTGTGTAATCGCTGTAAATTGTGGGGAGTGTTATAAAGCATTGTCGCTTGGCGGCTTGCTCGAGGGGCATACCAAGTGCCACACGTGGACATCCTTAGTAGGTAACAGACATACATAACCCGCTAGAGTCGTCCCGTGACACTATGGCTCTAACACAGACAAGACCTCAACGTCTCTTAGTATCCAGACAAGATTCTATACTAATTGTTTTAGTTCTCATAATGAGTCAAAATTTTAGTTTTAATATATATAGCTGCAAGCTAGGAAGCACGGACACTTTGTTGGAGGAGTCATACCCGTATCGGACATATGTTGGACACCAACACTCTTTGGATACTTGCGGACATGTGTCAAACACTCTGTTTTACGTGTCCAATTTTTTATTTTTTTATTTTTACATTGGACAAGGCTTGGACACACGTGTCCCATTTTGGACACTTTAGAGACACAGCGGGGGTTTGACTATAAATTTTAAAATTAATTGTTGAATCAAAGAAGAAGAAGAAGAATAAGAAGAAAAACAAGTATGCTACTTATGTTGGTGGTTGATTTGTTTTAAGTATTCTTTACGTTTTTTATATTAAATGATGATAGATGATTGATGAAGTGTAATAACATTTTAATATTTTCAGTAGTTTATGACTTTATAGTATTATGTATTGATGGAACAACTTTTTTGTTGTTAATTTGTTTGCTTACTTTATCATTTTTAATGGAATGTAACTAATTGTGAATGATTTGTTACCGATTAAGCAGTAAAATATATTATATTATTTATTTTAATTAGTGTTATCTTATATATTTTTTATTTTCTTTGTAAAATATTTATATATATGAGATATACAAAATATAAAATATATATATTCTTTTGCTGTGTCCTTGTCGTGCCGTGTCTTTGTCGTGCCATGTCTTGAATTTATTGAAAATTGCCGTGTCGGCGTGTCCGACACGTAACGTGTCAAACACTCATGTCTGTGTCCATGCTTCTCAAGCTGCAAGAAACTGTGAGAGGATGATGAAGGCATAATGGGGGGAGATGGGCAATCATAAGCAGAGCACAGATATGAGGAGGAAATGAGAAAGTTAAAATGTTGGAATATTTCATTTGCATCTTCATGACCTCTTTCAAAAAATTCCAGAGATCCTGCCTGAGATCTTCCTGACCCAATGCATAATGCCCCATTTAATTTAATATGGCCTCTCTATCTCCTTTGGAAGGATCTTATTATTCAAATAATTTAAGTAACTTATAGATAGTATTTTTGCCCCCCACCCTTCCAAACCTGTCTGCTTTGAAGCTGTCATTGGACATGGATGTCATCCACGAGGGTCTGTTTAGCCCTTGATTTCTTTATTCCCCTAACCATTCCCAGTTAATTCCACCTTTTGTAGAAAATTCTATAATCAAAACACCTGCTTTTTTCTCATTTTTAATTGTCAGGTGCAGCAATGGGAGTCTTCCATGCAGTGAAAAAAACTTCCAAGAAAAGAATTGAAACGAAAGCTAAAGACAGAGCAAACAAATATACAAAGCTGATGATTAAGATTTTCCTCACGGCCTTCCATCATCTAGGGTAAGGATCAAAAGGGTATGGGAAGAACATTGTTTTGCCCTACCAACTACCATCAAAACAGAGCTCTCAATGCCCTGCAACACAGAATGGAGAGTGGGAAGAGTTTTTGTTGTTTCTTTACATTAAACTAAGATCAGTCCCTATGCCCAGATGAAATTTTCACCTAGGAGTGTTCCCAATTCTCACGACGAGAGTCTCTGACAACAGAAATCTAATGTGGATTTTAGTCAATCGTCTCTGCCATTCTGTATTTCTGACCTGGGTGTAACTCAAAACTCTGCCACGATCTATTGAGATTTGGCCTTGGATCACACCAATATATGGTTCTATCAGGGAATGAATCTAATTCCAGTATGGCAATACTGGTTCCAGGTTGCCTATGATATTAGGTTTACCTTCATGTCTCTAGGCAATGGAAGAAATCCGGACAAAAAACCCCTCCCCCCTCCAAAAACTGTGATTCAACATGAACTCTGTTTCTTTTCACTAAAATATGATCCTCCTACCCTGAGAAGAAATATTGAAGACACAAACATGCTATTCTGTGTTGTTGTGGCAAATTCTTTACCAAAATATGCAGCAATGGTCCACAAGGGTTTGAAAAGGATGTGAAAATATAGTGATGTACTTCAGAATAAGATAAAACCCAGCTCCAAACTTCAATTCAAAATCAAACAAGAACAGTGACTAACACATAATTGGTTCCAAAGAGGAAATACTATAAAAAAGACAGTTTATATCACCATTTTTTGCTTAACAATGCCAAAAAAGCAGCAGCTCAATTCACATTTGTCTAATACTTGTTGTAAGTGTCATGAATTTGAGAAGAAAAAAAAAAGTTCATGCTCCTTTGAGACAGTGAGCACCCATGATAGAGTTCACTGAACTTAGGGCCTTCATGACACCAAAAAAAATAAATAAATAAACACAAAAACAATCCATATGACCACAGATTGGTCTGATAATCCAAGCACGAGTAAAGAGGGTGGAACCATCTCATGATAATGCATGGGCTGCCAGATGGCTCCAAAATCCCACCATGAGGGAGCTGAAAAACTTTATAGAGATTGAGATCAACTAACACAAACCCAAGGAAAGTATTCCAGACACAACTCTCTACTAAAGCAGTGATGTGATTGTCACATGAAGCAAAATGGGATTCTCAAGCATCCTTCTCTAAAAGAGTTCCTTCAGATAGTTGAAGTCATAAATAAATACTATCTCACCCTTCTTTCTGTCCAGCAAAAATCTAAAAGAGTAAATGGCAAATGTTTCAAGCATCTCTCACCAGCATTCACTTGAATTAGTATTTCAACGTTTGCTATATATTGTTTTTCACCATGTGTGTGTCATTATAATCAATACCAAAGAATACTAGCATAGTTAACAGTTCAGAAGCATCCCCAACTCTTTGTTTTAACCGAAAAACCAATGCATTTAAAGCTAAAAGCAAAGCATATAATTTCGAGATGACATATCGTTAACGCACACAATTTATTCCCGTAATAAGTTACGAGAAATTCTTAACTGCAGACAGGACCATAATTTGTACTTCAACAATTAAAGTATCCTTCACTATGAAGCCCTTTGATTTGTCATTTAGATCACTCAGTTTCTTGAAGTTCTGGTATCCCCAGTACTCCATCGAGGCAGAGAACCAGCAGTGAGCTGCAAGAGTAAATGATGATGCCAGATCAGTTGTGCTAACCACTAGTCTTCTGCTTTTTTAACCACCTGGGCATTACATAAGTGGGTTTTCTGAAAAAAAAAAGTGTGTGAATCTAATAGTTTTAGAAGGTCAAGTTTGTGATTTAAATTAATTTACATAATTAAGTTTTGGTGCTTGGTACTCCCGTAAAATGAAGAGTATATTTATTTCAAAAAATTTCTTTACATAGAAAGATGTTAGGGGAAGTAAAAGTAAAGAAGATAAATGAACTTTGGCATATGTTAACATTTGCCTATGTTAAATAATAACATAATACAAAGATCGAAACTAAGGAAAAAAAAAAAAAAAGAACAGAAAAAGATTCAATTCCATTTCCACCAATGAAAATTTCTAGTCATATCCACAATCCTCCAATATAAGCTCAGAACAAGAATGTGCTGCTTACATTCTTCTTCAGAGTGTCTACCGTGGATTTGGTTCCTTATCCTGAGCTTGTACTTTGCATAAAATTTCCAATTGAGAGGAAGTGTAGCAGAATCAGCCACAGCTAACAGAGAAAGACTTTCATCTCCTGATTCTGCAATTCCTCTGGGATAGAGGTCTAGCATCCTGAATTTAATAGGAAAACCACCCTAAAGCTTCCCTTAGAATTTGAACATGAAGTATTTAAATCAAAGCAGCAGAATTCCAGTAAAAAAATTAAAGATTCCATACCACTTCCGTTCCCCTACTTTGAATTCCTCAGAGCAAATATAATTTTCAGTAATTGCTAAAACATTATCAACCTTCCAAGTAAAAGTATCGTTCTTAGGGAGTTTTATCAAGGACAAACACTCCCCTTTGCCAGCATTTTATATGACAAAAACCTCTGCTCCAAATGCACATGAATCATCGAGGAGGTATCCATTTGACTTGTTGTGGAATGAGTCCAGAGAAAGTTACTGGGCAAAACCCCATTCCGTTTTCATCCCATGAAAGCGCCTCATTTTTCCTTCAGCATCTACATAAATGTGTATGTAACCAAACACTATATCACCGTAGAAGATTTCAAGCAAAGTTGTGGAGATATTAACTACTTTGAAAGGTTAGATAATTGTCCTGTATATGATCATATACCAGGTAGAGCGAGATGTAACCATTCAAGGTAGCTCACTAAATATAAACTTGTGTAAGAGCCATATGCAATTAGTGGACATCTTTTTAAGACATCTTTTTCATTACTTGTTTACAGTTTCGTGTCAGTGTTTGCTACAGTAACATATTAATAAAAGAGAAGCATTGTTAATTTATCAGGATTACAACTTATATATCAATAGATTCAACATCAGTGAACTAGGAATTACGTTCAATATAGAGAGTCAAAGGCTGGCAAGGAAACAAACCTGTGAACAAAAAAGAAAACCAAACGAAATGGCATTAACAGTTACAAAAATTTGTTCATACATTTTGTTTGTGTGTACGTGTGGTATGTCTGTGAATGATGCCCCCACTCTATACTTCCTAGAATTGTAGCCCGGAAAATTGCTTACTACGATCCTAGCTTTAAAGAGCATCACACAGGTAAAGCACTGCCTTCTTATTCTCTTCCTATTTGGACTACCTTACCCTCAGGTAATCCATTTTTTTATTTGTGCTATATAACTGGAAAGAATACCAACAACCAAAGGAGCCCAAACCATGTAGACATAAAGTATGGAGAGAGAGAAAAAAAAAAAAAAAAACAGAACCAAAAGTCGGATTGACTGCAGCTAGATCAGATATTCCCAAAGGTCCCAAAAAGAAAGAAGGAAGAGAAACCTTCCATGAAACCTATTAAAGCATCAAGCTAAGCGTTACAATTTGAATTTTAATTGTGGAGATCTCTAAAAGGTTTTGGGGAATATGAGTTTCAAGGAGTAACTTCTATGCTTTTAGTATATCTTTGGATCTCCAAGTTATTATCATGCAGCGCATATCGATTTCATTGAGATTTTTCTTTACCATTTAATGCACGCACAAAATAGAGCCAGAGGAGCTCTATACAATTCCATAGCTTGTCATCCAATTATTTTCTAATTTGGTAAACCTCCTCTACAATTGAAATACATTGATCACCCATTTCCACATTCTTGCCAACTTATTCATAGTTTAATGCCCAGTATAAATTCAACTATATCTTTGCAATTGACAACGTCAAAATGGTTCTTTTTTCCTGCCCCTTTCTTTCTCTATCTTATTTCTTCTTTTTTTTCCTTTTTTTTTTTTTTTATTTTTGGTTGCTCGAAACCCAACATTTCTTTTTATTCTCTTCAATTTTCTCAGTGACCAAACAGAGCCATGCTGAATGTCTGCTTAACTTTATCTCCTTTGCATTTAAACTATAAAGTGGTAAACCATCCACCAAAAAAAATCTATAGAAGTGACAGAGCATTCACTCAGTTCATAGCGAGAGAAAAGGAATACCTGGTAACCAATGCAATGAAAACTGAAAGATGAAGCTTCTTGATCTTAAAACTCCTGATGACTTTGGCTTCAAAGGTTGCATAAAGTTTAGGGTTTTTGGGAACAAATAGGATTTCAGAGGCCTGAAGACTTTGAACTTCTTGTTGGTTAAGCAAGATTTTCATTGCCGGTAAGGCAATGGAAATGGACTAGTCCTTCTCATTTTAGATTTATTATTTATTTTTATTGTAGTAGTTTTATATGTAGAAACCATTATATTGATTTTTTTATTATATTTTTCAGTTTTTATGTAAGTAAATTGCTTGTTCTTTTATAATAAAACATACTGCTTAGTTTTCATTTAATATCAATATACTTATTTTAGTAATGTATTTCTATTTGTTCATCTGCAAAAATAATAAAAACTTACCTTTAAAATTAATAGAGTGATTCATAATTGTTAGGCATAAGGAGAGTAATGAAGGATACTGCTAATACTATTGCTATTTTCAATAGAGTAAGGAAGACTTAACTCTTGTATGTACTATTTCTTTTATAAAATATTATAATTACTAGGTGTCAACCCGTGCAATGGACAGAGTAAGAGTTGTTCAAATATAAAAAGCTAATATAAAATTCACAATAATTAATTATACAATCGTATCGTATCTTTAAAATATAAATAGAGATTGACATATGTGGTATTTTATTTAATTATAATCACATTTTTAGATATTAAGTTCAGAAAAAGTCTAGACAATCTGATATTATATATATATATATATATATCTTATTTATCTCACAAAACTAATCTTATCTTATATATATATATCTTACAAAACTAATATATCGTATCGCATCTCTAAAAAATGTAAATAGATATTGAGATATATATAATATTTTATTTAATTATAATCAATTTTTTATAGATATTAAGTTCAGAAAAAAGTTTTAACAATCTAATATGATATATATGTATCTTATCTATATTATAAAATTAATCTTATCTTATCTTATATATATATATATATATATATATTACAAAAATAATACAATAAGTTTAATCAAATAATAAATTCAATAGTTATCTAATAAATTGCCCCTGTAACGTGATATTTTAAAAGTATCTGAACATTTAGAGCGCCATGTAAGAGAGAGACAAAATATAAAGGTAAACACAACTTATATATATATATATATATATGATTAGTAAGTCAAACATTTGAATTAATAATTAAAGAAGTTTAGGAGATAATGGAAGTAACTTTCACTTGAATATTTTAAAATTTTGAATATAATGTAAGGTGGCATAAATTTTACTTATTTATGAAGAGTACATTTTTCCCGGAACTGTTTTTAATAATTCCAAGAGCATAAAAATATAGTAAATTACTTCTCAAAGTTTGTGTTGAGTTTAAATGGGTTTCATCTAAAGTGATTTTAAAAGTTATTTGTTTTATTAATTATTTAGCAACTTGCATAGAGAACAGAGTCTCAATAGGAAAAAATTTTAAAAAAAAAATATTAAAAGCATAATAAGCCACGTTTTGCGACTTTAATCCCATTTTAATGAATTTCCCAGTTGAACTAATAGGAAATACTAAAATGTCTTTTTTTTTTTCTTTCTTTCTAACAAATTCTGATTTTCTAGTTTATGCAATAGATGGCTTTAATGCGCTGGTAGGAATCATATATATATATATATATAAAAGTTGTGTTTGCCCTTATATTTTGCATTTCTCTTACGTGGCGTTTTAAATATTTAGATACTTTTAAAATGCCACGTTACAGGGACAATTGATTAAATAACTATTAAATTTATTATTTTATTAAACTCACAGGATTAGTTTTGTAAGATATATATATATATATATATATAAGATAAGATAAGATTAGTTTTGTAATATGGATAAGATACATATATATAATATCAGATATCAGATTGTCAGATTCTTTCTAAACTTAATATTTATATTAAAAGTTATTATAATTAAATAAAATATCATATATATATATATATATATCAATATCTATTTATATTTTAGAGATACGATACAATATATTAGTTTTGTAATATATATATATATATATAAGATAAGATTAGTTTTGTTAGATAGATAAGATAAATAGATAATATCAGATTGTCAGGACTTTTTCTGAACTTAATATTTAAAAATGTGATTATTATTAAATAAAATACTATATATATCTGTGGGGGAATAATTCCCGGCCCAACCCAATGGATTAGGCCCAATCTGTGCAAATCAGAGTTGGGGCTGCTTTGCTAGCCCAGATCAGAATTAGAGGGAAGGCCAGACTGCCGACCTCCTTCGCAGCGCGGTCCAAACCACGAAAGGCGGGCCCAAACCGCTAGCAGTCTCTGCGCATTAAATGCCGAGATGACTCGCATTAAATGCGCATGCGGCTGCCTACGCGACGACAACGTGCACATCCGGTCAGCCGGAATCCCCCGCGACGGTGCGCCAGGCCCTGTGGATAATCAAGCAGCGCCAATGATGACGCCTACCCAGCAAGCCATGAGAGCTTGCTGGTAGGCTAAGGCAGAACATACTCCCTCAGGGGTTCTATAAAACCCCAAGGCACCGAGAGCCAGGTATGGACAATTAACCCCCAGTATTGACCACTCTCATTCGTCTTCATCGATTAAGCTTGCTGACTTAATCTTCGGAGTGTGATCGGCCCGCTACGGGTCGACCCATTCTAACCTCTTCGTCTTGCAGGAGATACCTGGACTCATCCATTTTTGGGCTTGAGAGTTCGGCCCAGCCTTCCAGTAAAATCTCACTTACAATATCAATATTTATTTATATTTTAAATATACAATACGATTGTATAATTAATTATTGTAAATTTTAAATTAAATATGTATGATTTGAACAACTCTTACTCCCGTGCATTACACGGGTTAACACCTAGTTGCTTTATCATACCTATGCAACCAAATGCAAATACCAATCACCACAAAGAAAATTGTTAGATAAATGAAATTTTTATAGAGAACTAGGTGTTGACCCGTGCAATGTACATAAGTAAGAATTGTTCAAATTATAAATAGTTAATTTAAAATTCACTATAATTAAAAATATAATCGAATCGTATCTCTAAAATATAAATATAAATATAAATATAAATATAAATATATATATATAAAATGGTATTTTATTTAATTATAACTTTTTTTAGATATTAAGTTCGAAAAGAGTCTGCCAATCTAATATTATATATGTATTTTATTTATCTTACAAAGCTAATTATATATATATATATATTTTATCAAAATAATACAGTGCGTTGAATAAAAGAATAAATTTAATAGTTATCTAATCAATTATCCTTGTAATGTGGTATTTTAAAAATATCAGAGTATTTAGAGTGTCATGTAAGAGAGAGCCAAAATGTAAGAACGAACACAATTTTTATATATAAATATATGATTCGGTGTCAACCTACAGGAGTGAAGCTTATTCACGATAAAAGTGTTAGAAGAATAAAAATAAAATTGAAAAGAGTTACTTAAAATATGAAAAAGTTAATTTGGATAAATAGATAAAAGAAAATATTAGCTGAAAGTCCTCTAGATTAGAATTTTGAGATAAACACAAACGTACCATTAAGAAGAAGACTATCTAAAAGTCTTCTAGAATTAGAATTTTAAGATAAATACAAACTTTATAAATTTTTAAATTAAAACATTTTAAAAGTACAAGAGCATAGAATAAAAGACTCACTACATAACTATAATAAGAGTAATACTATATAACTAAAAAATTTATGTAAAATTCATTATCAAAATGATGTGGTCGAATAAGAACCATTTATTTTGAAACAAAACACCAATCCTAATGAGTTTTAATTACAAACATGCTATTGTCACATCACTTTAGTAAGATTCTCTGTACAAATTTTTTGAAAGATTAACATTTTTTTTATAATAAGCGTGATAATACCAACTACTGTCATTAAAATATAAGATTCATAGAAAGGGACCTACAAAATAAATCAACGGCAAAAATCATCAACAAATTATTTCCACTGATGTCTCCGTTGGATCCATGACTTCATTAACTCATACGAGTTTGATGGCATACACAGGAAGAATACAAGAGAGTTTGCTACTGGAATTTATGTGAACTGACAAGATGAAATTCTGGGGGAGGAGCTGTTTGGCAGTATAATTTATTTGTTACTTTCTAGCCAGTCAAGAATGCCCTTCTCTGATTCAGAGAGCTGCTCTTTCTTCCCCTTCAGAGACCCTTCTACAAATCCAAAGTAATCCTTGTAATTTCGCTTGTAATAGCTATCCAATCTCTGTTATACAGAAGAAGAACACAGAAACAGAGGAACAGACTGTAAGGTGAGTCATTGACAATAGATACATATTCATTCAAATGCTTAAGCCATCAAACAGTAATGATTTACCTCCTTATCATTCTTGGCCTTGTTTTCTTCTGATTTCTTCAGATACCCTGATCATAAGTTTCTCAATGGGTTAGATTATCCATTTAAGCAAGAGTAGATGTTAGGTATCTAAGAAATGAAAAATGTGTAGCAAGAGGCTCTGAACAGAGAGAAGCTAGCAGAGGTGATATATTTACTGTTAAGAAGCTCAGTCTTGGAGTCATTGACTTGGGAAGCTGCAACCACAGTTGATAGAAGCAGGCTTCTCCTTCCCATCTCCATCAACCTTCTTGTTCTTCCTCTTCCATCTCTGTTTTCAGCTGGAGCCACATTATATGAAGCAAACTTGCTTACAGTTGCTCTTAGCGCCATTTCCATTCTCTCTCTCTCTCTCTCGCTCTCTCTCTCTCAGCCACCAGTTTATGATGATGATGAGATTCCCTTGGCCCAAATTTGTTTTCTTTCTTGTAAGTCACTCTCAAGTCTTAGTGACTTTGTGCAATCGACCTTCTGTAACAGGTGGTCATGCTCCATTCAGTAGTTCTTGCCAATATGACTGTTTATGGTAATATAAGATTCACTGTATGATGACATATACAAGGTAAAATATTTTGGAAAACTGAAAATTGAAAATTAATTTTGGAAAACTTTCAATATTTGATTTCTGAGTTCGAATTTGAAGGGTCACAAAATTTTGACCAAAGCGAAAAATGAATTGATAGCGTATAAGTGACAAAACACTAGGAGGCAATATCATTATATTTATATATATGTGTATAGATATTTATCGGAATTATTATTGATATTTGATCAACATAGATATTCAAGAAGTTTTCTAACACAATTAGCACCATTATAATTATTTGTATGAGAAATCCTCATCGACCCACTGACGGAACTTAAGTTCAAATATTACAGAGAATCCTTCAATCTGATGCCCTTTATTTCATACATATATATACACACACATATATATATATTGTGTGTAATAATAAGTAGTACTACTGAAAGAAGCGTTTATGCTTAAACCAGGCTATAGCGAGGAGATACAAGAGTATGCAGACAGCAGTGCTGCCAGCACCGATCCAGAGGAACTGTTTGGTCGCATCTTCTTTAAGAGAGAAAGCAATATCGATGTTCATGCTGAAAAATCCAGTGACGAGAATAGATACATTGGCCATAAGGGTTGTCGTTATCAATATAATCCGCATCTTTAGGAGATTGTTCTGCTTGTCATCCAGCATTATGTTTATGTAGTCCTCTGTGTCGTCTACGTACTCCCTCAGCTTCCAGCACGAGGGGAAAAAAAAAAAAAACACACATTATACATCTCATTAATGGGCATGAATTACGTACCCATAACAAAATATAATAGGTTAAATGAGAGTATTTCATTTTAAATTAAAATGTTCCTTATGACTCGTGGCGGATTCAAAATTTTTTTTTCAATGAAGGTTAAAAATATTATTAAATAATTACTTATAAATAAGATGATAAAATTTAAAAAATACAAAAAATATGATAAGATTCAAAATGTTATATATTAATATCAAATATTTATTATACAAAATACGGTAAATTAATATATCGAATGTTCTTTTCTTAAATTGTCTTTTCATAAGAGCATTTCTAAGTGGCTCTTTTAATTATTTCTGAGAGCCAAAATTTTAAAATGGTCCTCCAACCGAATATGACTGTCTTATTTAGAGAGTTTCATTTTGACTCTCTAAATGTAGAGAGTCAAAAGTGGCTCTTTAAATTTTAATTCACAAATCTCTCTCCTTTTTTTCTCTCTCTTTTCTTGGGGTAAATGTTAAAAAAAAAAATAATTTATGAGATGGCTAGCTAAAATAGAGAGTATTGTTGAATCATTTTTTGAAAAATGGCTAGCTAAAATGAAAAATAAAATTTTTAAGTATATTTTGACTAGCTATTTTAGATAGTAGACTTGGAGATGCTCTAAGTGTATAAATATAAATTGCAAACAAATGTTCATAAATTTTAAGACAAGATAATATTTAATCCAAGAATTAAACAAGACAATAAGGAGGAAAAAATATATATCTAATAATTGAACAAAAAATCTTTTACAAAAGACAAACAATTAAGAGATACATATATTAACAACAGTTAAAGCATTACACGAGAACATATGCAATTTTAATTTTTTTTGTTAAGCAAAAAAAAACAAAGAATAATAGTTAACAAAAGTTGAGGAACTCACTAATAAATCAAATGGGCATTGGATTTGGGTTTTGATTTGGCAATGACCATTTTTAAATGGGTCAGGTATTTTTTTTTTTGGGTTTGAGTGAAAACGGCCGACCTTGCTCGAATAGAAATAGATTCTGATAGCTCTTAATGTCACTGCCAAATCAGCAATTGCCAACACGTTACCAACACGTTACCAGTGACAAAGAGTTATTATTGTTTTTCATCGATGGACGGCCAGATTTTGATTGATTAAAGTGATATTGTGATGTTTAAGTTTTTTTCCTTGGACTCGTACCAAATTGATTCACAAATACCCGTCTTTGTATTATTTTGTGCACCCAATCATATATATATATATAAAAGTCATGTTTGTTTTTATATTTTGTCTTTGCACTTTAAATATTTAGATACTTTTAAAATGTCACGTTTCAGGGATAATTTATTAGATAACTATTAAATTTATAATTTTATTAAACTTATTGTATTAGTTTTGTAATATATATATATATATATATAAGATAAGATAAAATTAGTTTTGTAATATAGATAAGATACATATATATATATATTATATTGTCAGGACTCTTTCTGAATTTAATATTTATAAAAAAAGTTATTATAATTAATAAAATATTATATATATATATATATTTATATTTTAGAGATACGATACGAAATATTAGTTTTGTAAGATATATATAAGATAAGATTAGTTTTGTAAGATAGATAAGATATATGTATATTTTATCAGATTGTATATGATGTGTTTATAATTAAATAAAATACCATATATGTCAATATTTATTTATATTTTAAAGATACGATATGATTGCATAGTTAATTATTGTGAATTTTAAATTAACTATTTATGATTTGAACAATTCTTACTCCCGTGCATTACACGGGTTGACAACTAGTAAACAATATCACAATGTAATCCAAGTTTGTTTCTTGTGCTTATAATTTATAATTTGTTTCGTTAATATTGTTCTTATAAAAAGTCTTTAATATTTTTTGATAAAAATTAAATGTTATATACCCCGTTTGGAACGCGTCCAAGGCATGCGGGTTAAAATAACATTTTGAGAAGCTTTTGAAATGGGTCAATTTTGCAAAATGTAAAAAAATTTAAACACCCGATAATGGAAAAAAAAAATCCCAATCTTCGTCTTGAGACTCGAGAGAGGGAGAGAGAAGAGAAGCCGCCGGCCAGTCCGACTATATAGATATTTCGACCGGCGACGAAGAAGAAGCGAACGACGCGTTCAGTGGTTCGATCGCAGAGAGAGAATGCTCTTCGATGTCGTCGAACACTTCTGTCCCTCGACCAGAAGAAGAGGAGGAGGAGATGGATCGACGCAGGCCCATTGTCTTCGTGGACGCTCCTTTTACCCTCAACCCTCTGCTCTTCAATCTGAGGTATGCCCCTCGACGCACTGATCAGCTTGTATATTATGCACTCTTATATGTATTACTTTGTTGTGGTACAAGATATTTGCAAAATTTCACGTTTATTGTTCTAGGGTTTTGTTTTTTTATATTTTATTCTCTCTCTTTATATGGACTCTGTGAATGTAAACATGTATAAACGCTTTTATTTGATCATTCATATCACTTGTTGTGGAATTTTCCAGTAGTTACATTTTGTGATTACTTAAATAGGTCTATTAAAAGCCTGTTAACATACTCTGTTTTCTTGCATTTTTTTTTATTATGTTTGAATATGTGTTAATATATGTGGCATATAAACAAAATATAAAAATATATATCTTTGACCCGTTTGCAGACCCGTGTCATGTTCTGTCCATGCCGCGGATCCGTGCTTTCTCCTTAGTGCCATTGTCATTTAGGATTTGTTCTTTAGAGAATAGATAGTTTAACTAAGGATAGCAATTACCAAGCAAAATTTAAGTAATTCTTAACAAGAAGAAAACACAATCAAGTTGATAAAAACAAAGTGTAAAGGAACTTTAATGCTAGGTTGAGATGCATACCGTGGATAGTTTATTCAATGTACCATCAATCTGAATGAAGTATGCTTCCACTAGCCTTTCAAGCTCCACCACATCAGGATGCTTGTTCACTGCACTATGGGTGGCACTCCTGTGGCTCCCATGGTTGTCTCTGCTAATTACGTTAGGTGCACCATACGGCTGTTCTTTGGGGTTCTCTCTTTCATAATTGGTGGAACTCGCATTACCGTCCAATGAAATTTCAGTAGGAATCCTGATGTATTGCAAGAAAATATTTCATGCACATGTAATTGCGATAGTAAACCTAGGGAAAGGGAGATAGTACGTGCCTGTCATCCATATCTGATCGAAGATGATCATTGTCATCATCTGTGCCATCTTGCGATGATTGAGAAGATTTTTCATGGATTTGTTCCACCATTTTGTCGGTCAGATACATCTCGGCCATATCTTCATCATCATCTAATAAGTGTTCTAATTCATCCCTTACCTGAGAAAGAAATGCATTCATCTTAATCAGAAAAAAATTAGTAAGGAACACATTCGATAAGAAAACCTAGGAAATAGAGTTTGACAGCACAGGTGAGTAGGCTAAAGCACTGAGGTATAAAACTGCAACCATGTGATCATGGAGTAATACCAGCTTGCATTATGGAAAACTAAGCTGGTATTGCTGTTGCTTCTGAAACATTTCTGAAACATAATTTCAGCTAGCAAATGAAATCATGTATGAAATTCTGCTCATTCAACACAAATAGCTAATGTAAAGCAGACACCACATAAATACAAATATTTTTGGGTGTTAAATGAGATGTAAATGGCCCAGCCTCATCCTTCATGATGCCAATATCTTAATAGCGTCATTGTCAATACAGCCTCCAAATTCATAATTAAATAATTAGTAGAAAAGAAGTTGTTTCAAAATTCCAATATTCCAATATAAGTAGCTATATATTACCAATAAAAGTAACAGATACCCAACTGCATGAATTCTAAACAGCAATATATGTTATAAGGATGCAAAAGAAATCTCACTCTTTAAACATCATACTCCACTTGCCTTTGTTCCAATTACTTGGGATCATCTATCCTCATGAGGTTTGATTATTAGTTTTACCTTGGCTGTCAACCATCACACCCTTCTCCTTTTTCTGACTTCTGTAAAATATGAGATGCTAAGCATGATCTGGGGGGAGTGAAATAGCCATTCCCCAATATGATCTTCAAAATCGAGGGTGCTGGGAGGATAAATTGAATACAAACCTAACCTTTGGCATAATATGCATGCAGTGGCTGCTCTGACACTTGAACCCGTATTCTCGGACTTACCAGCTCGAGCTTTTACCACTTTTACTAAGCAAAGGTAAACAACATACTGAGGGCTATATTAAATGAAGCGGTAGAAATACAAGTACAAGCTACAAACCACTTGCCTTTTGAACACGACCAGTTATTGCAACCAAGCGGCTTTTAATCTGACGCACACTTTCCAAATTACCACTACTGATTTTTGAAGTCAGCTTTTCTAAGTCTGGATGAGCTTCTTGTTCCAATGTGCTTGCCTGGATTAAAATTACAAGGGAAATCAATACAACGAAATAATGTTCCAAGTGTGGTACATGTCTAAGTGTCAAATTCATCTAATTTTCATTAATACAACAAAATATTTATATTTATTAACATTCTTCTTTCTATTTTAGGATAAAATGATATTTACAAAGTGATATAGATAGTTTCATGGAGCATAAGAGAGTTTTATGTATAATTATATGGTAGACTTAAATTAGTAGACATGCTTACTAGCTGAATGTCTAACTATACATTTTGAATACACAGCTTCTACCGTTATCCAAGTGTGTGTCTCGACAGGGTACTTCAAACATTTAAAAGAGCCCGTGTAAGAAAAATAAAAGAAATCAACAATATGAAAGTAAAGAAAAAAAAGAATAATAATGATGATAACGATGACAATAACAACAACAATAACGAATGGATGAATAAATTAATAAATAAAGTTCTTACTTCTTTGTACCCAAAAAAAAAAAAAATTGGTTCTTACTTCTCTGTCCAAGCAGCTGCAAGCAGCCTGAAGGCAAGCCTCCAAAGCAATAAACTCAAATGGAAGAACTTTCAATCGACCTTGGTTGTCAAGAGATTGTTTCCCATCACCCTTATCTTCCTCATCTTTTCTTGGTGGGAAGCCTCCGGAAGGCTGTCGAGGGCTATTTGACCTTGACTGTGGCTCTTCCAAACCATACAACTCCATCTGGTCTGTACCATCGGCATTGACCCCACCCTCCTTTCCAACCAGTATCACAGCACATGAAACAATCAACCAATTACAATACATAAAATTGATAATATGTATAAATGTTACGAATTCTGAAGATTAAAGCACATAACTTGAAAACCACTAATTACCACAACACAATCAGAAGTCAATTCAGATTTCAGAGCAAAATAAGGAAAGTTGAAGTTTTAGCCCTTAGATCACCAATGGGTGTTTACCAAATGTCAGTAACAGATAAACATATCATTAGGACACAATCATATATATTTATAAAAGTTGTGTTTGCTCTTATAATTTGCCTCTATCCTACGTAGCGCTCTAAATACTCTTATATTTTTAATGTACCACTTTATAGGGGCGATTTGTTAGATAACTATTGAATTTGTTGCAATTGGTTAGATAACTATTAATTGACAACACTATTAATTTTATAAGATATATATAAGATAAGATTGAGATAATTATTAAAAATAAGATACTAAAAAGAAAAAGAAAGGCAGGACTCCAGAGAAATAA
Source organism: Euryodendron excelsum (assembly GCA_033060915.1). Lineage (NCBI taxonomy): Eukaryota > Viridiplantae > Streptophyta > Magnoliopsida > Ericales > Pentaphylacaceae > Euryodendron > Euryodendron excelsum. Next base: position 50,438,601 of record CM065379.1, on the reverse strand, counting down.
ATTATTTGCAGGATTTATGATTTATAGGATAGTTATGACATCATAAATCATAAAAAAAAGGGTGGAGCAAAGCATAATAGTTAGCAAATCAATGATGTCACAAGTTTTTGAGTTTTATTAAAGTATATGTATCTTTGTCAGTTCAGAATAAAATACCTAAAATTCTAAGATTAAGTTTAAAAAAAATTACTAAATCAATTTACTATGACTAAATAAAGTACTATCAATTTTTTCTTTAATGCAGAGTATTGAAAAAAAAGTTCTATTGCGATTAACTCACCAGAGTTTTTATAAGTTTTTTTATTTTTTGCAGCATTATATTACCATAAATCAAATTAGTATTGTCAAATTTTAAATTGTATACTTAATTATTTTAGATTTTAAATCAATTACTTGCAACATATAAATACAATCACTTTTCTAAATAATTTTTTATCCATCCTTCCATGGTAAAAGATAATGGTACGCAAATAGTGGATTTTGAAGAATACTTACTCTCCGTACATTGTACGGGTTGACACCTAGTGATTTATATGTATATAGATATACAGATACACATATATATAGATAATTCTTTTTATTACTAGAATATCTCCACCTTCGGGGAACTAATCTCCTGGGACACTTGAGCGCGCACACCAAAATAATCCCAATGAACTGGCCACCTATAGAGAGAACCGAACATGTGACCGTTCACACTAGAAAGTCATGTCTTCTGAGTGCAAAGCAGTTGAAACCACCTCTTATTAGTTCATCAATGATTTATGCGTTAGTTTTTTTTTTTTTTCCCCTCTCTCTCGTTGCTTGTTTACTAAAATATTATAGAAATTTCATATTACATTGTAACTTGGTTTTTCATCACTAGAGGTAGTCTCCAGATTTTCCTCTACGGAAACTGCTTGATTCTGCTGCAGAAAGTTTCAAGCTTCGTCATCAGTGTGAAAAGTAATGGCACAAATTGTAAATTGAAGGGAAAAATATTAAACATCTAATAGATCCCAGTACACATACTTGCGTATAAGCTGATAGAGAAAAAGCAAGCTAGTTCAACTCTTATCTTTAAAGAATGATGAGAGAGATGTTAGAGAAAAACCTGGGATTTAGTGGCGTGGTGGTGGCGCAAGATATGTCGTTGAAGCTCCTCAACAAAGGGTGACACAGCGGGGTCTTGAGAATTGAGCAGCAGAACCTCATGGGTTGTGATTATGGCTTTGATGTGCTCGAGATTGATCACGATGGCCCGTTCACGGCCCAGCATAGTGGGCGGGTATGAGAGCAGCGGGTCCAGGACCCGGAGATTGCGGGCTGGGAGGCCAGTGCGGCGCATGATGGCGTGCTTGCCAGCCTGTTTGACCTGGGCCTGGCCAGTGGCATCTAGGAAGAGCCACGGCTGCACTCCCGTCACCTTCTTCCGGGACCCAACGCTGCCACCGCCTGCCTGGACTGTCTCACACTCGTCTTCCGGCCGAGTGAAGCCCAGCTTTGGTGGCTGTGGGTGAGTTCCCTTCATGGTTTGTTATCTCTGTCTGTCTCCTGAGTCTCCCTCTTCACTGCTATCGTAGATGTCTTTATTAGTTTAAGCTAGTTAAGGTGCCGAGTTTTTGGATTCTAAGGCACGAAGACTAATTTGTCGGAAATATTATATTACATTATCTGGATATTTTGTTACTACATGAAAGCCCCCTGGTTTTGCCGAAAATACATTAACTTCATTTCATGTTTGATGTAATTGTACAAAACTCCCACCTACTTCATGTTCTTTTCCTGCCCATTTAGGAGGAGAAAGGATTATAATAAGATCACAAAAATTCATTGAAAATCTGTAGAATTGTTATAAAATTACAATAACTCAATTAGTATAAAAAACTGTTATTCTATTAGCACATACCATTACCATTCCTGTAGTCCAGTAGCACGAATTGTAATGATACCTTCAAATTTATTTCCTGTTGCTAATTAGAAATTAAAAATATCCTTTAGATAGATTAAACTCACAAAAGCTTATGAATATTTAGATCCACACACACACTCATATAGATAGTCGAATTGGTATATATAAAATCATGCTCATATATAGAAAATAACAGTAAGAGACTTATGTTGCTGCATCCACAAAAATTATTGAAGTGCTTGGAACTTGTGTTAAAATCATTTATCCCTTGAATGTGTAGTTCCAGCTAGATGCATGTTCTTGTTTTTTTCTGCATACCCAATTCTCTCTCTCTCTCTCTCTCTCTCTCTATATATATATATATATATATATGAGGAAAGACAATAAACTTGTGATCAAAACTAGTTCAAAACAATGTTTGCAAATTATTCATCATTCTTAACTAAGCATGAGGAAAGACAATAAACTTATGATCAAAACTAGTTCAAAACAATGTTTGCAAATTATTCATCATTCTTATGATTTGAGAGAGAGAGAGAGAGAGAGAGAGAGAGAGAGAGAGAGACCCATAAATATAATATATTCTTTGCCCATGATATATTGACATAAATACATGAGAAAGCATGCAGCATGACTGACTTCGGATAGATTTATTTGAATGTTAAAGACTGAGGTCATACACATTGATTGTGGAGTCATAACGGATTATGAGAAAACCATGGCAAAACTTTTTTTACGCTTGTAATCTGGGGTTGTGTGACCTGCTCCCCACACAAATAAAAAAGAATAAATATATACTAGTTCCCTTTACTTATTGCTTATTTTAAAAGATGATTGGATCAAAAGAGCTGAAGTCAAAAGCTATTATTGTCTTTACTGTTGCAAAGGTCAGGCCGCATCTATTCTTGATGTACCTCTGTGTATCTATAGAAAACAAATGGTACTGTAATTGTGAGAAGTAAAATTTTGAGGTTAAAACATTAAAATAGTCAAATTCCACTAAGGTGATCTAATTTGATAACACTTTAACCCTCTAGGTTTCGTTGTCCAAATTTACTTGGTCCTGGAGACTTAATTTGATAAACTAAATTTTAAGTCATGTGAGTATGTGAGTGAGTCACATGCTCAATTTTCACCCATCATCTCAACAAAAACTGGCAGATGGTTGGCATTAAAACTTGATTGGAATTGTAGGGTTTGACTGTTATAATTAAAGGTGTAAGGATAAAACTAAAATTAACATAAAGTGGAGGGTGCAAATTGTAATTTACTCTTAGTTGCCAAACTCTGCAAAAATTTAGAAGCCAACCCCGGCAACTTGACTGCCAATAAACCATGGTCTCCAGTGATATTCAGTAGTAATGTTGAGAGACCTTATCAATGATTGCGTACCAATGTACGGAACAAACAAATCATGATCCACACCACTGTAAGGAAAATTACAGATTAGTTGACCATCTTCTTCTTTAATCACCCGGCATTTTTTTTTTTTTGAACCACATCACCCGGCATATTTAAAGCGCTCTGATGGTGAAATGTCAAAAGTTTCTTGGACGGATAATGGGGGTGATAAAGACTTCATCTTCATCTGGTGAGATTTATTTTCTCTCTCTCTCTCTCTCTTAATGTAATGTAGGAAGAGTTGTTTGGTCAGAGTGGAGAGAATAAGTTGATGTGTGTATAAGTTGACCTGTACATCCATAGAATAAAAAAAAAATATATATATATATATATATAAAAGAAGAGTTGAAATGAAATGAAAGAAATTTGTTAACTAATATGAAGTGTTCATCTCACCAAATGTCAAGTTTCTTAATAGGATTCCATTGCATCCTTCCAATCTGTTATTGTTCCCTGAATGACAAACAAAAGATTATAGAGGTGAATACACTGGGATTAAAACTATTGCATGCTGTAGTTTATAGTGGTGTACCCTTATTGCTTCTTCAACGTGCAATGAGAAAGTGTTGGCAACCGTTCTTGATTGTCCAAAAAAATAGAAAACACATATAATGAATATAATTTTTATAAAATAGAAAAGACATATAATGAATATAATTTTTATATTTTATTGGAGAGCAAAACTACTTAATTCGAATGCAAGAAACTGAGACAAAGTAGAAGGGATTAGCCAGAATTTTCCTCTTTTTGTTTTTTTCTCAATCTGTCTCACCACTCGTGATATATTCTGTGTTCAAGTGACTATCAATAGTACAGAAAAAAAAAAAAAAAAAATTCCTCACTCATAGCCTGCCTTCATATGTATAATGATACATAACATATGGCAGTCGGGGTCAAGCACAACTAGTACTACATCAAACAGCACAAAATATTTGAGATGATGTAAACACAGTTACATCATATATAACCGACCACATGTTAGTCAAATGGTATAAATTCAATCTCTGCAAACCGCACACAAAAAAGTATAATCTCTCCAATAGTCAACACAAATATAATATGTATAAATAACAGGCTCACATATTTAATCCAAGATTGGGTATTTGATAAAGGTATATTGGGTATTTTAATGTATTGGGTTGGTGTCGTAATTGATGTTTGTGTATATATAAGTTGTAAACCTACTTTGGTTAATATAGTAAAAACTGCTTGCTCTCGTAGATATACGTACATTGTTGGACCCGGTAAATTGTTGTGCGCTATGTTCTTTGATTCTCTCCTTTGTTTTACTGGATTGCATAAATAAAGGTGTATTATTGCTCGACCCTTGATTTTCACCGTCTCAAAAGAAGGGGAAAAAAAAAAAAATGAAATTGTTGTTTCAAGCATTGCTCTTTCTCAACGGTTGATTTCTGTTAGAGCAATGACATATGCATACATAATTAATTCTTCTTTGCCATTTTGTGTGGACTTATGTAAGAATCAAACTAAACCGGTTGGTTGAACCAGTTGCTACGATTTTATTTATAGTCAATTTGAAGCTTAATATGAAAACTCAAATCTGGACGCTTTGTAATTGGTATGGTTTAAAGCAATTTTTACCAATAACCATTGCTCATTCTTGATATTTGGTTGCTGCAATAGATATTTACTTCGTATAGTTTCATACATGCCTAATCTACAAGTGATCACCTTCAAAAGAAAATTATATGTATAAATCATAGTTAGTAAATACGGAAACGGCAAAAAAAGGGTACGTAATACATATGAGTTTAATATGATTTTGTTTTAAAATTACGTTAACAGAATTCGGCATAAAAATATGAGAACGTTAAAAATACAAATTTATTATTGTTTGGGTATTATTCGAACATTAGTTAAAAAATTGGAACAAAAAATAGGGTAACTTTTATAAGTAATTTCTTTTTATATATATTAATAGGTAGTATTTTGGTCTCACATATGTTATTTTTTTTAATAATATTATTAACAAACATGTAAATTAAATAGTAGATAATAAATTTTATTTTATTATTTTATTATTTCAATACTTAATATAAGAATGTGTTAATTTATTAATTTTAATTTTTTAATTTAATATTTGGAGTATTAATAAGAAATTATAAAAAAATTAAGTTTAATAATTTAAATATTTCAAGTATTAAAAAAATATTACATATTTCACGCACTATTATAATTATACATTAAGTATATAATTAATAATATGCCACAGTTATATTAAATCATATCTAATTTTTAATGGAGTTTTTTTAAAAAGTATAATACGTGTACTGTAAGGTTCAACTAAAAAAAATAAGTATTTTTAATTAGGTTTCAGATCTGGACAGGGAACAAAATGAAAGTTTTTTTCATTTATATATATGTACAGGCATTATATATAAATAATATGAGTATTTACTAATTAAGGTATAGATAAGGGGTCGACTGCGTTATTCAACTTCTTTTCTTCCCTTGGTCTGATTATGATAACCTTGCTCTTAATGGGACAAAAACGTCATATAAATTAAGGTTGGGTCCTGGCTTCCTTTTTGATGCTTGCAGTTAAATGGCAGACTCGAGAGAGGGAGAGAGAGAATGGAAAACTGAAAAACTCTACAAATTAGGACTGTCAATCAGTTGGGTTATGCATGCGGTTAAGCTCTGGCCTTTAACCCATAATGAAATCTCTTTTCTCAGCTTGATCTCATTCCCTTTTTCTACTATGTACGAGCTTCACTTGTAGTTTAGACGAGCTTAAAGAAGTCATTTGGGTTAATATGTTTTAAGAGTTTACCCACTTCGTGTTGCCTACGATTTGAGCATAGTGTTAGGAACGAATGGTGGATGACCGATGTCTCACCACCAAACGCATTAAAGTTGGTGAGCACAATGTGCTCACTAACTTAGCCTCCCCATTTATAAAAGGGGGGTTGCTAATGAAAAAGAGAGAAGAGAAAAAGAGAAAAGAGAGAAAGAAAAGGAAGAGAAAGAAGAAGAGAGAAAATAGAAAAGAAAAAAGAAAGTAAAGAATACAGATAAACTATTTAAATTTTAGTTGTCTTTTATATTTTGTCCTATGAAAGAAATAAATTATTGGCTGATCAAGAAGATCTATCCCTAATATTTTCAGGAGAATGATTTAACTATTATTTAACAATTCTAGAAGAATTATTTAATTATTATTTAATAGTTTTAGAATAACTAGTTTTATTATATAATGTGTTTGAATATTTTGCTTGCTTAATATTCATTTAGTTTTAAAACATGTTATTAGTACGATACTCTAAGTGCTCATGAAAAAAATAATTGTATTCTTCCTTATATCTGGAAGGTATTTCATCATATCAGTGAATGTACTTCATTTTATGTGTCATTAATATTTCAGTTAATTTATCTTTATTGGGGTTCTTTACTGTTCACTCTTCAATTCATGGCATAATTTATATTTGTTGAATAGCGGATGAATAGTAATATTTCAAAACTTTGTTGTTTATTTTTTTCAGATATTAAATTTTTGACCTATGATATTTATAGATTTGGAATTCTTATTTCAATACATTTCTATAGACACGTGTTTTGACTATATTTTGATGTTTGGATTGAAAGTTATAATACGAATAAAAATAATATATATATATATATCTATACGTATTGCATATGATACTATACAACAGTAGTAATTACTATTCATAAACAGTGATTTTACTATTGATGAATAGTATTAACAAATGAAATTTATCTTTTGGCTAAAGATTTAGATGAGTGGAATTTGTATAAGATATTTGATCAAAATTTTATAGTATGTCGTCTTTATATTATTTTTGTTTGTCGTGATTCTAAAATTTTGTTATCTTGTGAGTGTAGTCATTCTGAAAATGTCAAATCTCGCAAAATTAGAATTCAACGCTATTGACATTTCAGACAAGAACTACTTATCCTGGGTAGTTGATGCTGAGATCCATTTGTGTGCAAAGACTCTTGAAAATACTATAAAAGAAAAAAATGATGAATCCCAGTAGGATTGTGCAAAAGAAATGATTTTTCTTCGTCATCATATTCACGAAGAATTAAAAACTGAATACCTTACGATAAAAGATCTACTGAAATCATGGCAAAATTTGAAGAAGAGATATGAGTACCAGAAAATCATATTTTTTCTCAAAGCTCGTTATGATTAGATACACTTAAGGTTGCAAGATTTTAAAGCTGTTAGTGAGTATAATTCTGTATTATTTAAAATCAACTCACAATTGAAATTATGGGTGCAAACTATTACTGATGAAGATATGTTAGAAAAAACATACTTTACATTTCATGTTTTGAATATGCTCTTGCATCAATATTGAGAGCAAAGTTTTAAAAAATATACAGAATTGATATCATGTCTTCTTCTGGCTAAATAAAATAATAAGTTTCTGATAAAAACCACTAGTCCCGTTTGACTTATACTATTTCTTGAAGTGAATGTGGTCTCATTTTATGGATGTGGTCGTGGATATGGTCGTGGCAGAAATAATTTTTGTCATTGTGGGGGTTACCATGGAGGTAACAGTTATAACAGTTATAATTCTTTAAATTTTCGAGTTAAGAATATTACACAACATTACCAACAGTGGAAAAACTAGTGGAACAATTTCTGAAACAAAATAAGAAAATGGAAAAGGTTTGCAGAATAAACTTCCTAAAAATTATGAAGATGATTGTTAGATGTGTGGTATGAAAGGGCGTTAGTCACGTACCTGTCGTACGCTTAAACCATTAGTGAATTTTTAACAAGCATCAACACAAGATAAAGGAAAAAATGTTGAAATGAATTTCACAAACTTTGATAACTCAGTAGAAATCACTCATCTTGATGTTTTAGATTTCTTTGAATATCATAATAGAAAAATAGATCACTTAATTGGTGATGAAAATATCCACACCAACTAGTTTATATTCTTATTCTTTTAAGTTTATTGTCATCTTTTGTAATTTTTTTTAAGCATGTTTCTTTTAAATGAATATTTTTGTTTTTTTATAAATAAGCAATTTTAATATTTTGAATAGAGACATGTAATTTATCAAAGCATTAATAGCTTTCAAGATGAACTATGGAGATATATGTCTAGTAGACTGTGCAACAATTTATACAATTTTTTGAGAGAAAAAATATTTTATTAGCTTAACGTTAGTTGAAAATAACGTTAAGACAATATTTAGCAGTACAAAATTAATTAAAAGTTCCAGAAGAGTCAACATATTGTTGCCGAAAGGAACAAAACTCTATATTGATGATGCTATGTATTCAACTAGAGTTACAAGAAATTTGCTCAGTGTTAAAGATATATGTAGTAATAGATATCATATAGAGACAACAAATGAAGATAATAAAGAATATCTTTACATTATTTCTATTGTTTCATACCAGAAACATATATTAGACAAACTTGCTATCTTCTTTTCTAGATTATATTATATAATTAAAAGAATTTTGGGATTACCTGAAGTGATGCACCAGAAGTGTTTTGACTCAAAAAATTTTATACTTTGGCATGATCGTCTTGTTTATCTGGGATTAACGATGATTGTCAAGTGATTATACATGTTCCACCTGGTCACAAGAAAAATTAATTGTGAGACCATCATTTTAAAAAATAATAGTGAAATTCCTAACCTTTTTACAAAGCATTCAAGGGAATATATGTGGGTCGATAAACTTACCATGTGGGCTATTTCGTTATTTTATAGTTTTAATAGATACATATATTTGATGACCACATGTTTGTTTGCTTTCTACTTTTAACGTTGCATTTGCTAGGGTTCTTGCTAAAATTATTAGATTATGAGCACAGTTTTCAAATTACTCGATTAAGTCAATATGATTGGATAATGCTGGTGAGTTTACATCTTAAGATTTTGATGATTATTGCATGTCCATAGGAATTGATGTTGAACATCCTATTGCATATATACACACACAAAATGGTCTTGTTGAATATTTTATCAAACACCTTTAGCTGATAGCTCGACCTTTACTTTTAATAACAAAATTACCTGTCTCTGCTTGGGGACATGTCATATTGCATGCTATATCATTAGTCCGTGTCCGATCCACTGCTTACCACGAATATTCACCATTACAACTTGTTTTTGGTTAACAACCAAATATTTCACATTTAAGGATTTTTGGTTGTACTGTATATATACCAATTGCGCTATCACAACATACTAAGATAAGTCCTTAACGTCGACTTGGGATTTATATTGATTTTGATTCTCCATCTTCTATTAGATATATTGAACATTTAACAGAGGATGTATTCACTACACATTTTGTGGATTGTCATTTTTATGAGATACTTTTTTTACCATTAGGGAGAGATAAGACGCAACTGAAAAAATAACTTGAGATTACTTGGAATACTTTTACGGTATCTCATCTTGATCCTTGGACAAATCAATATGAATCAGAAGTTCACAAGATTATTTATTTACATACAATTACGAATCAATTACCTGATGTGTTTATCGATATAAAGAAGATAACAAAATCATATATATCGGCTAATAATATCCCAACACGTATTAATATCCCTGTAGGACAATCTGCTAATACAGTAGCAAATGAATTATAAGCATGCATGAAGCGTGTGAGACATGTTGGTGCAAAAGACACAGTTCGTAAAAAAAGAAAGGTACAAATATATAAGCAAGTCAGTATTCTTGAAGAAATCACAGTATTTAAACTTCTAAAAGAAGGAACTCCTGTAAAAGAATTTCCATAAGAAGAACCACCTGAAGAGATATCCTTTGCAGAAGAAAGTAATGAGGTCTCAATAAGTTATGTGAATACAGGAGAAAGATGAAATAGATATAAAATTGTTATCGACAACATATTTTCATTTACAGTGACTCTCCCAATTACAAGAAGTAACGCAACGAATGAACCACAGACAGTTAACGAATGTTAACACAGAAGTGATTGGTTAAAATGAAAAGAAGCTATTGAGATAGAATTAAACTCATTAGCAAAACGTAAAGTATTTGGACTCATTGTCTAAACACCAGAAAATGTAAAATTTGTTGTATACAAATCGATATTAGTACGAAAACGAAATGAGAAAAATAAAATCATGAAATATAAAACACGACTAGTAGTACAAGGTTTTTCGTAGAGACCTGGTATTGATTATGACGAGACATATTTTCTTGTAATAAATGTCATTACGTTGTGACAGCCTACTTGTATGATTAATTTGATTGCTTAAAATTTCAATTTGCAGCCAAAGCATCAGTGTTAAACTTTATACCTTTGTCCATGAGTATGGATTCGACTCCAATGCTGGCTTGTTCCCACTGGAATTTGCATAGTTAAAAGTAAATGGACCTATACATGACTGTACTATTATGAAATCATTTTAAATTGAAGACTATAAATATATATCTATCTACTAAAATAGAAAAGAAAAGCCACTTGCTTTCCTCTCTAAGTAGAAGACGCACTACATGTCAAATTGTTCAGAAAATCCAATTATTGTGGTAATAACATTGTTGTGATTAAGAGATGTTCTGATGGGTATTTTATTTTAAATTAAAAAGTTTTTATTTAATCATGTTATTTTTTACGAAAATCCTCTATGAAAATTATCAATTTTAATTTGATGACAAAGGAGTTTAGTCTTTAGTTACTGAAGTTTAGGGATTTATGTTAGGTTCAATTCCGTTCATCATAGCACCTAGTTTTGGTGGGCCTCAGTTGAGTGGTTAGATGGCGACCAACGTTGGACAGCTGATGGCAGAAGTCCCTCTTCGTTTTCCTTTTGTTTTAAAGTTTGTATGCATTGGCCATACAATTTTTTTTTAGAGTAAATTGCATCTATCTTATTTGAAGTTTTAAAATTATATCTCTCTTTCTTAGAGTTTAAAGTGAGTTGTATTTTTTCTCAGATATTAAATCTTTTAACAGAATATATGTGATGTAAAAAAAAAAAAAAAAAGTTCATTACTTAAATTGTCCTTAATATGTATAAAATGACATAAATAGATTTTTTTTGCCTATAAAATTAATTAGTGTGTTAATTTTGAGTCTTCTTGTAATGAAAAAAAATGCATTATCAGTATAAGATTTTAAGAGCAAATTAAATGTCATATTTGTATAAAATATCATTTTAATCAATAAATAAATTATAAGTTTCATATTTTTTAAAATCTTAAATGCTATAATTAAAGTCCTATATAGATTCTATAAATTTTTATATAAAAAAATATTCTAATCAATATAAGAAAAAATACTCTACAAAAAAGTAATATCGAAAACAATAATGTTAGTTAACTTATATTAAAAAGACAACGGTTTAACTTAAGAAAATTAATTGTACTAATGTTTTTAGATACTATATATTATAAAAAAATCAACACATGTGGGGGAATTTAGAAGTAAAAAAACAAATATTTAAAAAAATAACACACTAATTAATTTTAAAAGTAAAAAAAAAATTATTTATGTTATTTCATACACATTAGGGATAATTTATGTAATGAATTTATTTTTTTACTAGCATCACATATATTCTATTAAAAGATTTAACATTTGGAAAAAAAAATGTAACTCACTTCAAACCTCAAGAGAGAAGAATATAATTTTTAAAATTTTAAAGGATGGGTTGTGTTAATTTAAAATCTTAAATGAGGTGAATGTAATTTGTCCTTTATTATCCTCTCATTTATCTATATATATATGTATATATATATATATATCAAAATAATGTGGTTGGCACGTATTCGCATGCACCAAATCACTAGTATATATATATATATGTCTCTTTGAAAGTTGCTTGCCATTCACTTTAGTTAGTGCAATCTAAAAAAAAAAAAAAGAAAGTGAAATCTGGCACCTAATGGTCAATCTATTGCAGGTAGAATTATAATCTGCCACTGGTAGAGAAGGCAACATTAAACTTGGTAAGATCACATGCTAAAGGAGGGAAAAAAAAAACAAAAATCAAAATTTTTTTTCTCGAGAAACTCACGGATTTCAAACAGGAGACCGGACAAAGCAGAACAGCCAGGTCTAGAGTGAGCCAAGGCATGAGAGGGTCATCTTTTGGACTCCTTTCTGACTCAATGAAGTAGTAGAATAGCTTCACATCATCTGATTCCACTACGCCAACATAACTTGATGTAAAAACTGGTAGTTATCACCATCTCTAATTTGACAAAAGGCAAAACTAATGCTTTATATATGTATATATATATATATATATATATATGAAAGTAAGTGGAAGCAATGGAAGAGAGAGAAATGCAAACAACAGGGGAAGGGCCCACTGAATTACCCAGTCTCAAGTTTAAATGGGAGACTGCCGGGAAAGCCTGGTAGGTTCTTGATGATGGATTGTGACAAAGCGGTAGAGGATAGTACCAGCACAAGAATCGAATGCTGCAACAGCATGGGACCATTAATGTACTTCATGGAATTCAAGTTCATTTTCTGAGGTTGATAACCAGGTACTTAGGTGACAGCCACTGATCTGGGATTTAACTTCAGTCCACTCATAACTCTTTCTATGGCATCTGCAACAAGAGAGAGAGAGACTGACCATTGGTTCATTTTAGAATAATTAGATGTAAACTCATTATTTTGTTGATCTTTGAACCAATATAAATATGGGACTCGTGCATCCTTTATGTCGGGTCATTGGTGTGTTGGATTCACCTCCGAGAGGAGATGAATCTAGACTATTTATTTACTCAAATCCGTGTAGGATTGAATGAGTTATTGGCCTTCAAAGTCACCCCTTTGAATATGAGTTATGTAGTTGAAAATAGATAATCCCACATTGATTTCTTATGGAAAATAAGTTGTCTATATATAACCCAAGTTTGGAGTAAGGTTTGGGCCCCAAGGGACATCCCACTTTTGTGGAAGGGGGAGGATCTATGGAATCCATAGGTTGACCCAATACTCCACACGCGCGCGCCGCTGTCCCCCGCTCGTCCCGTCCGGGTCGGGACGTAGGCGTGGGTTGTGGATTCGGTTCAAGTTTTATCTTTTTAAGTTAGGGTCGGAATTAAATTAATTAATTTTATATTAATTAATTAATTAATTTTTGACGGTTTGACCGAACAGATGTGACTGTTGACCGAACAGGTGCGTCCCTCTGGTAAGGGGCTGTTTGGTTGACTGAACAAGTGCGTCACTTTGGTAAGGGGCTGTTTGGTTGCTAATACCTATTCGAACCAGTGTTTCGAACAGGCACCTGGGCTTTATAAATAGAGCAGCATTCTAGCATTCATAACATCCAATCGAAAAATTTCGAATTGTTGCATACAACGAATTCTTCTTCTTTCTTCCGTATTTCCTGAGAGAGTTCAAATTATCTGGTGAAGCCGTCGAGCAGTTTTTATTGAAGTGCTGTCTAAAGACTGCTGAGATCGTTTTATCCTGGGAGTTAGACACCCAACATCCCATGAGCACCAACTGTGGGGGGTGAATCTGTCTTTAAGGAGAGAGTGTGAAACATGAAACACTCGACTCGATTTATTTTTCGACTTCTACATTTTCTAATTTTGTGAACGACAACCGGGTAAGTCGTTACGTTTTAATTTGTTCTTATTCAGATTCTGATTGTCTTCTAGTTTAAATTGCTTCTAGTTTAATTAGATAATTCGTGTTATTTATTGTTTGTGATCACTGATTATACACATAGTAATTAAATAGGGATTATATAACCAACAATCTTAAAGACAGATTCAATTCCTTTTTTTTTTTTTTTAACTGTGTTAATTAGTGTCGTGTTTTTGGATTAGTACTCAAATTTTATGTAAAATTGTTTAATCCAGAAATGGCTGATGATACTCCTATTCCTACTCCTACTTCAATTCCTACTGTAATTGGGACACAAGTACCAACAATGATTGTGCCGGTGAACCAAGTGCATACACCAAATGTACCGGTGAATCACGGAGAAAAGCCAGAGAAGTTCAATGAACTGATTTCAAAAGGTGGCAACAGAAAATGTTGTTCTACCTGACGACTCTGAACTTGGCAAAATTTCTTCGTGAAGATGTTCTTACTCTGAACGAGAATGAGTCCGACTAGCAAGTAGTTGCGACGGTGGAAGCATGGAAACAAGTTGACTTCCTATGTATGAACTATATCCTTAATGGACTGGATAATACACTCTACAACGTGTATTGTGCCGTGCAGACGGTAAAAGAATTGTGGGAATCTTTAGATAAGAAGTACAAGACGGAAGACGCCGGCTCAAAGAAATTTGTGGTCGGTAAGTTCCTTGATTACAAAATGTTTGATTTTAAAACAGTTATTAGCCAGGTCCAAGATCTCCAAGTTATACTGAATGCATGGTTTCGAGTGAGTCTTTCCAAGTGGCTGCGATAATTGAAAAATTGCCGCTGTCCTGGAAAGAATTCAAGAACTATTTGAAGCATAAGCGCAAGGAGATGAGGCTCGAGGAACTTATCGTCAGGCTAAGAATTGAGGAAGACAACCGGGCTTCTGAGAAAAAATTTGTCAACACACATATGGTGTCAAAGGCAAATGTGGTGGAGCAAGCCAAATCCAACGACAAAAAGCGGAAGATGATGGTCAAGGGTCCTACCAAGGTTCCAAAGGTGGCAATTTCAAAAGGTTCAAAGGAAAATGTTACGTCTGCGGCAGGACTGGTCATACAGCCAAGGATTGTCGCAAGCGTAAGGATCTTGAGAAGAAGGATCAAGAGAACCACGAGAAGAAATCTGCTCAAGCCAATGTGACTGAGGATCTTTGTGCCAATGTGGAAGACCTGAATCTTTCTGCCGTAGTTTCTGAGGTAAACTTGGTTGGCAATACTAAAGAATGGTGGGTGGACACTGGGGCCACTCGTCACATCTGTGCCAACAAGTGGATGTTCACATCTTACCACTCAGTGGACGGTGAACAACTCTACATTGGCAACTCGGCAACCTCAAAGGTTGAAGGTTAGGGGAAGATCATTCTAAAAATGACTTCCGGCAAAGAACTTACTCTGAATGAGGTGTTCCATGTGCCAGACATTCGCAAGAATTTAGTCTCTGGTTCATTGTTGAGTAAGAAGGGCTTTAAGTTAGTGTTTGAGAGTGATAAGTTGTACTTACTAAGGGAGGGATGTTTGTGGGAAAGGGATATCTGAGCGATGGGCTCTTCAAACTTAATGTAATGACTGTGGCTCCTAAGCCTTCTAATAATAATACTACATATTCTATTTACTTGCTTCAGTCTTCAAATGTATGGCAAGATAGATTATGTCATGTTAACTTTGATACCACGCCTAGATTAGTTAAATTAGAGTCTTTGCCTAAACTTGATTTTAATGCTAATAATAAATGTGCAACTTGCGTTGAGGCAAAGTTGACTAGAACTCAGTTCAAATCAATTGAAAGAAGTACGGAACCACTTGAACTAATTTATAGTGACGTTTGTGACTTGAAATATGTTCAAACTCGAGGTGGGAAAAAATACTTCATAACTTTCATTGATGATTGCACTCGCTATTGTTACGTTTACTTAATGAGAAGTAAAAATGAAGCAATAGACATGTTTATACAATACAAGAGTGAAGTTGAGAATCAACTTAGCAAAAAGATTAAGGTGTTAAGAAGTGATAGAGGTGGTGAGTATGAATCACCATTTGCACAACTATGTGTTGAACATGGTATCATACATCAAACCACTGCACCTTATTCACCTTAGCAAAATAGAGTTGCCGAGCGAAAGAATCGCACTCTAAAAGAGATGATGAATGCTATGTTGATAAATTCTGGGGCACCCCAGAATTTGTGGGGGGAAGCATTGCTATCCGCCAACTATGTTCTCAACAAGATATCCCACAAGAAACTTGGCAAAACCCCTTATGAGATGTGGAAAGGTCGAAAACCTTCCTATAAATACTTGAGAGTATAGGGTTGTTTAGCTAAGGTAGCGGTTCCTTTACCCAAGAAGGTAAAATTAGGACCACAAACAGTTGATTGTATATTTGTTGGCTATGCCGAACATAGCAGTGCATATCAATTTTTGGTTCACAAGTCTGAAATATTAGATATTCATGTGAATACAATAATGGAGTCTAGGAATGTATCCTCTTTGAGGAGGAGTTTCCGTATAAGTCTACACATGGATCAAGTTCACTTAAACGGACTCATGGTACCATTGTAGATAAAGACTACGGGTCAGTGGATAAAGGAAACGACGCTGAACCTAGAAGAGGTAAAAGGACAAAGGTTGCAAAGTCATTCGGTCCTGATTTTCTAACATATTTGGTAGAAAATGAACCTCAGAGTTATAAAGAAGCAATGTCCTCTCCGGAAGCACCTTTGTGGAAAGAGGCTATCCATAGCGAAGTTGAGTCAATTCTGCAAAATCATACTTGGGAACTAGTGGATCTACCATCTGGTAATAAACCCCTTGGATATAAGTGGATATTCAAGAGAAAGATGAAAGCAGATGGCTCAATTGACAAGTACAAGGCCAGACTTGTAGTCAAAGGCTACAGACAGACTGAGAGAGTGGATTATTTTGATACATATTCTCCTGTAACCAGAATAACGTCCATACGTATCTTGATAGCCTTTGCGGCTTTACATAATCTTGAGATTCATCAAATGGATGTTAAAACGACATTCTTAAATGGAGATTTGAATGAAGAGATTTATATGGAGCAACTTGAAGGATTCATTGTTCCTGGCAAAGAGAAAAAGGTGTGCAAACTTGTTAAGTCTTTATGTGGACTAAAACAAGCCCCGAAACAATGGCATGAGAAGTTTGATAATGCTATGCTGTCAAACGGCTTCAAGATAAATGAATGCGACAAATGTGTTTATGTGAAGAACACTGCTCATGGTTATGTCCTTGTTTGTCTTTATGTAGATGATATGATTATCATTGGTAGCAATACTGATGTTATTAAAGCTACTAAGAAATTGTTGAACAGTAAGTTTGACATGAAGGATCTAGGGTTTGCAGATGTTATACTTGGTATTAAGATTACTAAAACATCTGAGGGATATGCATTATCACAGACTCATTATGTCAAGAAGATACTCGATAAGTTTAGTAAGTCTGATAACGGTCTAGCAAACACACCCATAGATTGTTCTCTACATTTATACAAGAACGATAATGAGGGCATATCTCAATTAGAATACTCACGGATAATTGGCAGTTTAATGTATCTCATGAATTGCACACGTCCGGATATTGCTTATATGGTAAGCAGATTGAGTAGATATACGAGTAACCCAGGGTCAAACCACTAGAAGGCCATAGTTAGGGTTCTCAGGTATCTGAGATTCACCTTGAATTATGGGCTGCACTATACGAGATATCCAGCTGTTGTAGAAGGTTACACAGACGCAAATTGAATATCTGACACTATAGACGCTAAATCCACAAGTGGATATGTGTTTACTCTAAGAGGTACAGCAATTTCTTGGAAATCCTCAAAACAAACTTGCATAGCCAGATCCACCATGGAATCTGAGTTTATCGCTTTAGATAAAGCAGGAAAGGAAGCAGAGTGACTTCGTAACTTTCTGGAGGATATTCCCGTGTGGCCTAAACCTGTCTCCGCTATCTGCATACATTGTGATAGTCAATCTGCAATAGCAAGAGCACAAAATCACATGTATAATGGGAAGTCACGACATATACGTCGACGACACAATACTGTGAGGCAAATGCTTTCTAATGGAATTATATCCATTGATTACATCAAGTCTAAGAGCAACATTGCAGATCCGCTTACAAAAGGCTTGACGAAAGATCAAGTAGAGAATTTATCGAGGAGAATGGGCCTTAAGCCTTTGACTTAAAAAGTCGCCATGATGGCAACCCAATCTAGCTGACTGGAGATCCCAAGATCTAGGTTCAACGGGACAACAAAATTGTGCGTGACTTAGGACAAATCACTGAGGAACTCGTTTCGCTGCCCATTTCTATGATGAAATAGTGATAACCTGTAGATAGTGTTTAGGATGAGCTTAGCTCTTAATGATTCTTATACCTTGGAATTTCAAGTGGAGTATAGCAGGATACTCTTAATAAGAGATCACCTATATGAGTATGAAGGGGCCGCTTTTATGAGAAATTCTTAAGGCTAATTTCTCTGGAGTACTCATGAATCTACCAGGCATTGTTCAGGGCCAAAATGAACACAACCAAATAGATCACTAGATGATTTGAAAGGAACCGTGTGAGTACTATTGTCTTGGTTTATATAAACGGCTGAACAGTTCAAGACATCATGTTCACTGGTTAGCCAAATAAATCCGATAGTATTTCACTAGGGAAGGTTCAAAGCCAAAAGCCACCTTTCCCGATGCGGCAACTTTCTACCTGTCTCTCTCTCTCTCTGTGTCAAGTCAATATTCTCATTTGCATTTTTCATTTCCAGCCAATCTCATTCATGTGGGGAATTGTTAGAATAATTGGGTGTAAACTCATTATTTTGTTGATCTTTGAGCTAATATAAATGTGGGACTCATGCATCCTTTGTGTCGGGTCATTGGTGCATTGGATTCACCTCCGAGAGGAGATGAATCTAGACTATTTACTTACTCAAATCCGTGTAGGATTGAATGAGTTATTGGCCTCCAAAGTCACCCCTTTGAATATGGGTTATGTAGTTGAAAGTGGGTAATCCCACATTAATTTCTTATGGGAAATAAGTTGTCCATATATAACCCAAGTTTGGAGTAAGGTTTGGGCCCAGGGGGCACCCCACTTTTGTGGAAGGGGGAGGACCTATGGAACCCATGGGTTGACCCAATACTCCACACACGCGTGCTGCTGCTGCCGCCCGCCCGTTCGGTCCAGGTCGGGTCGGGACGTGGACGTGGGCGTGGGTCGTGGGTTCGGTTCAAGTCTTATCTTTTTGGGTTAGGGTCAGAATTTAATTAATTAATTAATTAATTAATTAATTTCTGACGGTTTGACCGAATAGATGTGACTGTTGACCGAACAGGTGCGACCCTCCGGTAAGGGACTATTTAGTTGACCGAACAGGTGCGTCCCTTCGGTAAGGGACTGTTTGGCTGCTGGCACCTGCTCGAACCAGTGTTTCGAACAGGCATCTGAGCTCTATAAATAGAGCAGCATTCTAGCATTCATAACATCCAATCGAAAAATTTCGAATTGTTGCATACAACAAATTTTTCTTCTTCCTTCCGTATTTCCTGAGAGAGTTCAGATCATCTGGTGAAGCCGCCGAGCAGTTTTTATTGAAGTGCTGCCTAAAAACTGTTGAGATCGTTTTATCCTGGGAGTTAGACGCCCAACATCCCGTGAGCACCAGCTGTGGGGAGTGAATCTGTTTTTAAGGAGAGAGTGTGAAACACTCGACTCGATTTATCTTTCGACTTCTACATTTTCTATTTTTGTGAACGACAACCGGGTAAGTCGTTACGTTTTAATTTGTTCTTATTTAGATTCTGATTGTCTTCTAGTTTAAATTGCTTCTAGTTGATAATTAGATAATTCGTGTTATTTATTGTTTGTGATCACTGATTACACACATAGTAATTAAATAGGGATTATATAACCAACAGTTCACAGATCTTTATGATATATATATGTATACATACATATATACATATCATACGTACATATATATATATATATATCCAGAGTCACATGTTTTATTTGCTAGAGTGCAATACAATGGAGTAGATAGTAGTCTATTGTAACAATGTATGTACACCAACAATTCAAAGTAATAATCCAGAGTATTAGATAAGAGTCAAATTTCAGGTGGCTACCAGACCATCGGAAATGGATGCCCCAGAACCAATAAAATTAATGATTTGTGTTGAAGAAAGTTGTTGGACTAATGCATCCAATTGGGTTAGATGATTCAGGAATCAAGACACCTCTCTTTCTTTCTCTCGTGGACTCTGCACCCCCTGAACTCTAAATCGAAAGTTGGGTAGAACTGGAGAAGGTTAGGTTTATAGAAGAAGTCTAGGTGCAGGCGCGACTGCGCCTAGCAAAGCCCTAGGTTTGTAAGTCAGGCGGGAAATCAACTAACTCTCTAGTGGAACGGAACATTCTGGGCCCAGGAAAACCAAAAAAAAAAAGAGAATGGGACGTTCTTGAAAACACTCATCCTGTATGCTAGTGGTTAAGCTATATAGGCCAAGCTTAGCTCGTAATGAGATCCCCTTTCACATCTCGACCTTGGCCTATTTTCTGCTATGGGCTTTGGGTCTGGTTTAGGCGAGCTTAAACCAGTTATTTATTTTAATATTTCTTAAGCAGGCACCCACTTCGGGTCTGTTTGGTATAGTTTTTTTTTTTACAAAAAAAACTAACTTAAAAAAAAAGCTAAATTGAAAAAAGCAAAAAAAAAAAAAAAAAAGATTTTAGCTTTTAGCTTTGTTTGGCTTGTTTAGCTTAAAAAAGCCAAAAAAACAAAAAGCTAAAAGTTAGTATACCAAACGATCCTAAGCTTTTTAGCTTAAAAATAGCAAAAAGTAAAAAAAAAAAAAAAAAACCAAACGCACCCTTCATGTTGCCTAAGATTTGAACCTAAGTAGCACAAAGTGCAAGTGGGTGCAGGTGTGGTGTGCAATAGCGTTCTTTGTTAAAAAGATTAAGAATGAGAATGCTTTGAGAGCGTCTATATTATTTAATTTTTGATTTATAATTTTAATATATTTTTATCATTCAATGTGTTTTGGGTCTTTTTTTTAATTATTTGGAAGAGAGTTTACCTTAAAAGAATAAAAGTAACAGAATAGCACACAAAATTGAAGCTGCTATAGTGGCTAGGTGTCTCACTGGCCAAGTAGTTAAAGGTTCAACTCCGCATTTGGCCATCTATTTAGATTTTGTAGAAGTCATATGACTCACATGCAATATTATGTGTTACGGGCTGACATTTTGTGAGTTAGGCAGTCACAAATGAGGCTCGTGCGGCGCTTGCCAAGTTCATCTGACAAGCCAACCAACCTAGATCATCTCATTTGGAAGCTATAATTAAGCATTATAGGCCAACTATCAAGCAACCTTCTTGGAGAATGGGTGGAAGTAATAAAACATATTTCATTCATTTAAGCAACATTACATTGCTCACATTATATACAAGACATGCCTCAAAGTTATGCAAAAAGTAATGGGATGGAGGGTGGTAGGAGCATACCCCCTCATTGTAATAGCTTTCTAAGTTATTTGTGAACTAATACAACAAAATGTGATACCCCCACGAGGAGTCATAATGGGTCTACAAAAATATTTACAAGGAATTTGACAAAACCCTTTTATATACATCTATATATGAACCTAAACTAATTTTCTAGCCCTTCGAAAAAATTACAACACCTCTCCTTTATAGGGCTAGGATACGACTAATTTGGATGTCGCACACCTTGACAAGGGAAAATCTACGCATGCATCTGACACCAAACTTATACTCTTAAACTCTATACAATATGTACAGATGAGTTTGGGTTGACATGAGCCTATAAAATGAGGGCATGATCCCGACCTTGAAGTGTAACTCGTGATATGGCTAGATGCTGGTGAGATTATCTTGTCCCTCACTGTTGCTGTTGGCATAGGCCAAAGTGAGGTTAATTGGCCTTTCACCTGGATGCGTTGTTAGCCATCCTTGAGGCACCAAAGGGGTTGTCTTGGGTTTTGTTTGGACAAAGTTTGGGCAACCCTTAGACACAAGTTTGACACACTTTTGAGTTGTCATGGGGCGCGAAGATACGGACCATGACACTGGGGTAGTCTTGTACTTGTAGTTGATGGACTGGTAGGAATATGATTTGGTGTGGCGTTGTGCGTGGTAGAGATCATAGACTGTCGAAAAATGCTAAGTCGGGAAGCAGTTGGCTCGCATGCCAAAATCAATCCGCAAACTAGAGCACGGTGCGACGGCCCTTTTGCGCGAACTATGTGACTTAGCCCAAAATCTTACTGCTAGCCATCAGAGATGGAATAAAAAATTTTGTTGTGAATTTTAAATGGTTCATGTAAACTTTTTAAAATTTTTGAGAGAATAATACACAACTTCTTATTATAAATACTCAAAATTTGTATGGTCCAAACAGAATTTCATCAAAATAAGGGAGCCATGCCCTCTACTGTCTAACCAAAGCTCTATCCCTACTGTATATTATACAAATATCTCTTTGTGGGTTGGGCCTAGCTCGGGCTAAGGTAGGCTGAGTTCAAACTCAGAGAGTCTTCTGTTTTCTTCAAACACCCTAATCATAAGTTTCTCAATGGGTTAGATTATTATCCATTTAAGCAAGAGTGGATTTTATTTATCTAAGAAATGAAAAATGAGTAACAAGAGGCTCTGAAGAGAGGAGCTAGCAAAAATGATATATTTACTCTTAAGAAGCTCAGTCTTGGAGTCATTAACTTGGGAAGCTGTAGCCACAGTTGATACTGATAGGAGGAGGCCTCTTCTCCCCATCTCCATCAACCTTCTTGTTTTTCCTCTTCCATCTCTGTTTTGAGCTAGAGCTACATTTGATGAAGCAAATTTGCTAACAGTTGCTCTTAGCGCCATTTGCATTCCCCCCCCCCCCCCCCCCCCCCCCCCCTCTCTCTCTCTCTCTCTCTCTCTCTCTCTCTCAGCCACCAATTTATGATGATGATTGATGATAAAGTGAATTTGTACGACTTTCTTGACCTCTGATGTGAGCGGTTGGAGTGATAAACCCTTCTGCTTAGAACACCGGTGTGGTACCTGTCAAAGACACTTTGATGTCAAAGTTAGGCTAGAGATAAAATGGGCAAAGTAGTAATGCTCAAGAATTGATATTTTTGTACACTCCTTGAAGATGATGACTCCCCTTTATATAGAGATATAAGTAGGGAGTGTGGCTTGGGTCGTGGGCACATTAGTAGGAGAGCTAATCGTGCCCTCAAATTACGCACCAAGGATAATGGGAGCGAACTATGCCCCCATGTTAGGCTTCATGGACCATGCTCCTAATCATAGGCAAAACCGTCCTAGTCATGAGATCGTAGGGACTGATCATCAGGTAAGAATCTCGGAGTGCCTTAACGATAGTGCTTGATACCCTGTTGTGACTCTGACCTTCTAGGTCTGTCAACGCACCTGGTCAGAAGGGTAGCTTGGGGGGATCAGTCTGGAGACGCGGTCTAGACTTCTCTGGTCTGCCCAGTGAGGGCAGACGGATCGTACTTGTCATACTATCAGATGCCCAAAATTCTCTCGGTAGCTTGGGTCTACCGGTGGAAATTTTAAAGAGCCGCGAGGCTTTGCCTTTGAGGTGCATTTATGGCACCGTAACCTGTAATGATTACTACAGCTACCGTATCGACGCGACCTTGGGGTGTTTGCCACGTGGCCTCGCAGGGTTGGTCCCCATCTCTTGATGGGACATCACAAATGATGGTCATTGGATTTAAGAGTTGAGGGTAGATCTTTGCCATTGATTTCAAAAGAGGGAGGCCTATAAGGCCTTGGCGGTTCGTTAAAAAGCCTCCTATTTTGCGTCTCTTCGAGTTACACAGCAAGTGGCTTTTCTTGTCTTCTTTTACTTCCTCTCTCCTTCGCCATTGTTGAACACTTGAAGTAACTTCAGGTTTTCTTCTCAATTTCTCCAAGTTCGTCAAGGTATTTCGGGTGTGTGTGGGTAAATGTTTTGGCTCCTACAAAAAGTCATCTAGTATTACGAGTGGAGGGTCAGGACCTCGCACCCCCTAGGGTTTGTAAGCAACCCCTCCTTCGTTAAGTCTCTGTACTAGGGCGTTTTAGACGCCTTTAAGTCCACTTTTGAGACCTTGCGTAAAATAGAAGACCCTAGGACCATGAATCCCCAACCAATCAGTCTATCATCTGGCTCCAAGCGCACCGTCTCAATGGATTTGGATAGGGTTAGGCCAAACGAGGCTTCAAGTGCCTCTGTAAATTACTCTAGGGCAGACATTGAGGATGTCACCCAGGAGGTGAGGCCAGAGAGGGCAAGAAGCTCTGTGGCCATCATGGACGCCTTTAAGGGTGTTCCCATGGCTGAGGTTGGGGAGGGAGTTGGGATGCCCCCTGCCCCAGAATGCAGGTATGAGGCGAGAAACATAGCCTCCACCTTAGATGGGCCAAAAGTGAGGAAACTTTGATCTGCCTACCAATTCCCGACTTCTATGAGCTATAGGGTTTCTAGGAGTGAGGCCAAGGCGTGTTTCCCTTGCCCTAGGAAAATCACAGTGTACAAGAGTGCGTTAATTAGAGGGTTAAGGTTTCCCATCACTCCTCCCATTAGGGGAGTCCTGAGTAGGTCTAGGCTAGCTCCAAGATAGCTCTTGCCGAACTCGTAGCGCATATTGGTGGGTTGTGCAGCCTTGTGGCAAGCTGCTACCAATAAGGAAGAGTACTTAACCCCAGAAGGCTTTTTCTATTGTTACAAGGTGACTGAGTGCGTGGGTTAAGGCTCGGGCTAGTACTACTTCTCAGCTTGGGACGGTTAGCTCGTTATGATATCTAGTCTCCTCGTATCTCACAAGTGTTAAAAGGAAAAGTACATCTTCGTGTACGGCAAGGGCATGAAAATTGTCTACTGGGAGGACATGACTGACCAAACCCCTCGCATACCCAGGTAATGGGGTAGACTAGGTAGGAAGGGTATGTGCCTCTCATGCTTTCATACTTGGGTTCTACTTAAGGTAGTGGTTTGACCATAACTTTTCTTTTGCACAACACACCTTCCTGTGCTGGAGGACGAGTCAAGGAAAAATCAGGTAGTAAGGGTGAGGGAGCACCCAGTCAATTACTGGGTACACCTTATGGCTGGTGAGAGTTTGGTCGCCTACCTATTAGTTCCAAGCCCTTTCATTGAAACCCTTCGTGCTGAGAAGAGTGAGTCGAGTATGTTTACTGTTACTGCTTTATAGTGCAAGCGTACTGACCATTGCTTTGTGCATTTTCCAGAACAAGACTCCATAATGGGCTTTGATAAGAGGAGTATGGGGAGTTCTGCCAAGAGGAAATTTGAAGACATGGAGAGGGCAAAGGTTGCTGGGGAGAGACCCAGCAAGCGCCCTCAACACAACTCTGTGGGCAAGACTGTTGAGCTCCCATTTGACAAGGGTCCTACAATAGTCGGCCCATCTAAGGGAGCCCAGGCTCCTTCTGCTGCTCAGGCTCCAGGTCAAACCTTCGGGTTTGGAATTGGCATGTGCCCACTTGCTGCCAAAGCGCCTTCTGGTCAATCCCCCTTCAGGTTAGCAAGGCGAACCCTTCGTTGTGGAGGATGTCCAAACTGCTTGGGAGAGGATGCACAAGTTCATCAGCTTGGAGGACGTGGTCCCCTTCAACGATTGGACCAACGCCCAATTGACCAAGGGTATGAATCATGATGCTCTTAAGGTGAGACTTCTGACTGATTTTTCTTTTCATGCACTTACTCTGACTTGTTGATTCTGATGATCTGTCGGTTCTTTTGTAGTTGTATGTTAAGGCCCTCTGCCTATCCACCCGCTTAAAGGCAAAGACAACTGAGAGCTCCAAGAAAGGTCAGGTCATCGAGACCTTGACCGAGACTATCAATGGGTCGGAGAAAAAGCTCAAGGATACTGAGGAAAACCTAGCAACCTTTGAGGTCGAGAAAACTGTTGTCTTGAATGAGGCGACGAAGCTCAAAAAGAAGGTTGAGGTTCTCACCTCTGATGCCTAAACCTTTGAGGCCGTCAAGGACTCTTTGGCCTCGAGGATAATTGAGCTGGGGGGGCTGCTCAAGACAGCCCATGGGGAGGCTGTGGAAAAGTTTAGGGCAGGGGCAGCCTTTCAAGATGAGGTTGGTGAGGCTAATATGGAGGGCTTTGTCGATGCCAAGGTTGCGATGAATAAACTCTTTCCAGATTTGGATTTCTCTGCTCTGAAGCCATTGGATGACACCACCTCCTAGGCACTTAGTGGGGAAGACCAAGCCCCTGCTATGGAGGAAGAGGACGAAGCTCAATCTTGAGCTCCTCAAAGGCCCCAATCCCTTGTAATCGACTTTTTTTTTTTTTTTTTGAACTTTCTTTGTAATCTGCTTTCTATAAATGAAAATGCCTTTTGCCTTTATCTGTGCTTTGTGTTCTTGTATTCCAATATTTGAGTTGAGTATGGCCTGTCAAAACAGTCTGTCGTTTGAATCGTTATATCAAATTGAGTACTTGTGCCACTTGGCTATGTACCTTTGGGGGTTTTTACCCTTGGAGGTCTGGTCTGTCGCTCGAGCTGACCAGTTAGGGCTTAAAGTACAACTTTATGGGTCTTTTGACTTGACTGGTCAATCTTATGGACTAACTAGGTTGGTTTGGTAGATTTGTAGCATTTCGATTGGTCTAGACCGACTAGTTTGGCTGGGTAGCCTTTTGGCCTTCCGGCTGGTTTGACCTGTCCCGTGGACTAACCGGTTGAGCTTAGTAGCTTTATGGCCTTTCGGCTTGTCTGGTCAGTCTCGTGGACTGACCAATTGGGCTTAGTAGCCTTGTAACATTTCAACTTGTCTGGTCAGTCTCGTGAACTGACCAGTTGGGCTGAATAGCCCTTTTCTTCATGAGCCATGCAAGTAGACTGGATCATTTGGAGTTTTTGATGAGTAAGTATTTCATTAATGAAGGCGGATTACATCATACATAATACTTTCTCAAGTACTCAGCATGGTAGGGGTTGGGTAGGTCCTTGTTGTCCAGTCTTGTCAATCAATAGGTCCCCTTTCAGAAAAATCCCTTCACTTTGTAAGGCCCTTTCCAATTTGGCCCAAGTTTGCCATCACTGAGCCTCCTGGTGGATTGGTTGGCCTTCTTGAGGACCAGATCTTCTGCCTTGAATGTCCTGGGCTTTATCCTGGTGTCATGGTATTTACGCATCCTTTGTTGATAGGCTGCTACTTCCATGGCTGCTTGCAACTTTTTTTCCTCAAGTAGATCTAGGCTTACCTCCAGGGCTTCATTGTTAGCCTCTGGTTCGTAGTGTTCGACCTTAGGACTATGCAGACCTATCTTTACTAGAATGACTGCTGCCGATCCGAATGTTAACGAGAAGGGGGTGTGCCCCGTTACTACCCTTTCAGTTGTTCGGTAGGCTCACAAAATGTTGGGAAGCTCTTCAGCCCACCAGCCCTTCGCTTTTTCCAGCTTGGCCTTGATAATGTTGAATAGGGTTCTGTTAGTGGCTTCCATTTGGCCGTTGGCTTGGGGGTGCTTTGGAGATGAGAAATGATGGTTGATTTGGAGGTCTAAGCACATCTGTCTAAACTGGCCACCATTGAATTGTTTCCCGTTATCCGTGATAACCACATTAGAGATTCCGAACCTACAGATGATGTTCTTCCATAGGAAGCTCTTTATTCTCTATTCGGTGATGGTGGTGACGACCTAAGCCTTAGCCCACTTGGTAAAGTAGTCTACTGCCACCATTGCGAATTTGGTCTGGCCTTTTCCTAAAGGTAAAAGTCCCACAATATCGATTCCCCATTTGGCAAATGGCCACGAGCTCTGGATGGGTGTCAGTTCTTAGGGTGGTTACCTTGGGATGTTGTCGATTCTTCTTTGTACGATCTTCTTGACCTCTGATGCGAGCGGTTGAAGTGATGAACCCTTCTACTTAGAACACTGGTGTAGTGCCTACCAAAGACACTCCGATGCCAAAGTTATGTTAGAGATAAAATAGACAAAGTAGTAATGCTCAAAAATTGATGTTTTCATACCCTCCTTGGAGATGATGACTGCCCTTTATATAGAGATGTAAGCAGGGAGTGTGGCTTGGGTTGTGGGCACATTAGTGGAAGAGTTAAACGTGCCCTCAAATTGTGCACCAAGGATAATGGGAGTGAACCGTGCCCTCATGTTGGGTTTCATGGACCATGTTCCCAATCATGGACAAAACCGTCCTAGTCATGGGATCGTGGGGGCTGATCTTCAGGCGAGAATCTCGGGATGCCTTAATAATGGTGCTCGATACCCTGTTGTGGCTCTGACCTTTTACGTCTGTCAACACACCTGGTCAGAAGAGTAGTTTAGAGGAATCGATTTAGAAATACGGTCTGAACTTTTATGGTCTGCTCAGTGAGAGCAGACCAATCGTACTTGTCACACTATCAATGATGATGAGCTTCCCTTGCCCCAATTTGTTTTCTTTCTTGTAAGTCACTCTTACGTCTAAAAGTGACTTTGTGCAATGGACCATTTGTAATAGGGGGTCATGCTCCATTCAGTTGTTCTTGCCAATATGACTGTTTATGGTGATATAAGAATCACCAAATGATGACTTATACAAGGTAAAATATTTTAAGTATGGGAAACCGAAAATTAATTTTGGAAAACTTTTAATATTGGATTTTTGATCAGCTCAGTCTGGTAACACTTTTTTTTTTGGTCAAAATTTTGAAAATAAAACGTAAAGCAAAAGCTTAGAACAAATTTGAAAGCACTAAAAAAGGATTTTTGTTTTTTGCTTTTTCAAGTCTTCCCTTCTCTCCCACCACCCATTACTACCACCGGCAGCCTACCATCAATAGCCGCCTACCACCACCACCAATATTAAATAAATATTTGTAATGTAAAATTAATAAAAAATAAGCAACAATATTGGAGCTATCAACCATGCTTTCTATTTTTTTTTACCAAACTCATTATATATTCATTGAACATCTTTTCCTAGTTTTAACAGATAGTCACCATGGGTGTGAATACCCAGATTTGTATGCACATGTAGAAGAAACTCAGTTCGAATTTGAAGGGTTACAAAATTTTGACGAAAGCGAAAAATGAATTGATAGCCTATAAGTGACAAAACACTAGGAGGCAATATCATTATATGTATATATACGTATACATATTTATCGGAATTATTATTGATATTTGATCAATATATATATTCAAGAAGTTTTCTAACACAATTAGCACCATTATAATTATTTGTATGAGAAATCCTCATCGAACCACTGACAGAACTTAAAGTTCAAATATTACAGAGAATCGCTCAATCCGTTGCCCTTTATTACACATGATCATACATAAATAAATATATATATATATATATTGTCTGTAATAATAAGTAGTACTACTGAAGGAACATTTTATGCTTAATCCAGGCTATAAGTAGGAGACCCATGAGTATGCAGACAGCAGTGCTGCCAGCACCGACCCAGACGAACTGTTTGGTCGCATCATCTTTAAGAAAGAGAGCAATATCGATGTTCATGCTGAAAAATCCAGTGACTAGAACAGATAAATTGAACATAAGGGTTATCGTTATCAATATAATCCGCATCTTTAGGAGATTGTTCTGTTTGTCATCCAGCGTTATGTTTATGTAGTCCTCTGTGTCGTCTACGTACTCCTTCAGCTGCCAACGCCAGGGAAAAAGAAAACACATTACACATCTCATTAATGTGCATGAATTACGTGCTCATAACAGAATATAACGTGATTAAATAAGAATCTTTCGCTTTAAAGTAAAATATTTATCATGATTAGTGGTGAATTCAAAAAATTTTTTTAGTGAAGGTAAAAAATATCATTAAATAATTATTTATAAATACGATGATAAATTTTAACAGAATATAACGTGATTAAATAAGAATTTTTCGCTTTAAAGTAAAATATTTATCATGATTAGTGGTGAATTCAAAAATTTTTTTTAGTGAAGGTAAAAAATATCATTAAATAATTATTTATAAATACGATGATAAATTTAAAAAAATACAAAAAATAAGATAATATTCAAAATTTTATATATTAATATCAAATATTTATTATACAAAATAATGTTCAAATTAATATGTTAAATGTTCTTTTCTTAAAGTGCCTTTCCATAAGAGCATTTCCAAGTGACTTTCTTAGTTGTTTTAGAGAGCCAAACTTTAAAAATGGTCCTCTAATAGGATATGACTCTCTTATTTAAACACTCTTATTTGGAGAGTCTCATTTTGGCTCTTTAAATGGAGAAAATATTCAATGCAACATCACAACAGTTAGTGGGGTAGTACGAATAAAATATTTTAACTTACTCCTTAATTTTAGGTGATAAGAATAATAACTGTATTTTGATATAATTTTATTGGCTTGTGATACTATGTCAGCTTGATGACGTGATATCACCGTTATACTGAATATTTACTCCTCTAAATGTAGGGAGTCAAAAGTAACTCTTTAAATTTTAATTCACAAATCTCTCCTCTTTTTTTCCCCTCTTTTCTTGGAGTAAATGTTAAAAAATGAATAATTTATGAGGTGGCTAGCTAAAATAGAGAGTATTATTGGATCATTTTTTGAAAAATAGCTAGTTAAAATAAAAAAATAAAATTTTTAAGTATATTTTGACTTAGTTATTTTAGAAAGTAATCTTTGAGATGCTCTAATTGTATAAATATAAATTGCAAGCAAATGATCAAAAATTTCAAAATAAGACAATATTTAATCCAAAAATTAAACAAGACAATGAAGAGGAAAAAATATATATCTAAGAATTGAACATAAAATCTTTCATAAAAGGCAAACAATTAAGAGATACATATATCAACAACAATTATAGCATCACACGAGAACATATACAATTTTAATTTTTCTGTTAGGAGAAAAAAAAACAAAAAATAATAGTCAACAAAAGCTAAGTAGCTCACAAATGAATCAAATGGGTATTGGATTTGGGCTCTGGTCTGGCAATGATCATTTTTAAATAGGTCGGGTAAATTTTTTTTTTATATATTGGAAACGGTTGACTCTGTTTGAACACAGATGAGTCCGCACTCTTAATTATAAAAATGTTACCGCCACATCAACAACAGCAAACACGTTATCAGTGACAAAGAGTTATTATTGTTTTTTTTATTGATGGATGGTAAGATTTTGATTAATTGAAAGTGATATTGTGATGTTTAGGTTCTTTTTCTTGGATCAAATTCTTTGATACACTCTGACCAAATCGACGCATGAAGACTCTCGTCTTTGTATTATTTTGTGCACCCCACAAACAATATCACAATGTAATCCAAGTCTATTTCTTGTACTTGTAATTTGCAATTTGTTTCGTTAATATTGTTCTTATAAAAAGTTTTTAATATTTTTTTATAAAAAATAAATGTTACATACCCCGTTTGGAACACGTTCAAAGCATGAGGGTTGAAATAACATTTTGAGAAGTTTTTGAAATGGGTCAATTTTGCAAAATGAAAAAAATTTAAACACTCGATAATAGAAAGAATGAAAAAAAAAATCCCAATCTTCGTCTTATGACGCGAGAGAGAGAGAGAGAGAGAGAGAGAGAGGAGAAGCCGCCGACCAGTCCGATTATATAAATATTTCGACCGGCGACGAAGAAGAAGAGCACGACGCGTTCAGTGGTTCGATCGCAGAGAGAGAATGCTCTTCGATGTCGTCGAACACTTCTGTCCCTCGACCAGAAGAAGAGGAGGAGAAAATGGATCGACGCACCGGTGGCCCATTGTCTTCGTCGACGCACCTTTTACCCTCAACCCTCTGCTCTTCAATCTGAGGTATGCCCCTCGTCTCACTGATCAGCTTGTATATTATGCACTCTTATATGTATTACTTTGTTAAGGTACAAGATATTTGCAAAATTTCACGTTTATTATTCTAGGGTTTTGTTTTTTTATATTTTATTCTCTCTCTTTATATGGACTCTGTGAATGTAAACATGTATAACCGCTTTTATTTGATCATTCATGTCACTTGTTGTAGAATTTCCCAGTAGTTACATTTTGTGATTACTTAAATAGCTCTAGTAAAAGCCTGTTAACATACTCTGTTTTCTTGCATTTTTTTATTATGTTTGAATATATGTTAATATATATGGCATATAAACAAAATATAAAAATATATATTTTTGACCCGTTTGCAGACTCGTGTCATGTTCTGTCCATGTTGGGTATCCGTGCTTTCTCCTTTGTGCCATTGTCATTTAGGATTTGTTCTTTAGAGAATAGATAGTTTAACTAAGGATAGCAATTACCAAGCAAAATTTAAGTAATTCTTAACAAGAAGAAAACACAATCAAGTTGATAAAAACAAAGTGTAAAGGAACTTTAATGCTAGGTTGAGATGCATACCGTGGATAGTTTATTCAATGTACCATCAATCTGAATGAAGTATGGTTCGAGTAGCCTTTCAAGCTCCACCACATCAAGATGCTTGTTCACTGCACTATGGGTGGCACTCCTTTGGCTCCCATGGTTGTCTCTGCCAATTACGTTAGGTGCACCATATGGCTGTTCTTTGGGGTTCTCTCCTTCATAATTGGTGGAACTCGCATTACCTTCCAATGAAATTTCAGTAGGAATCCTGATGTATTGCAAGAAAATATTTCATGCACATGTAATTGCGATAGTAAACCTAGGGAAAGGGAGATAGTACGTGCCTGTCATCCATTTCTAATAGAAGATGATCATCGTCATCATCCGTGCCATCTTGTGATGATTGAGAAGATTTTTCATGGTTTTGTTCCGCTATTTTGTCAGTCAGATACATCTCGGCCATATCTTCATCATCATCTAATAAGTGTTCTAATTCATCCCTTACCTGAGAAAGAAATGCATTCATCTTAATCAGAAAAAATTTAGTAAGGAACACATTCGATAAGAAAACCTAGGAAATAGAGTTTGACAGCACAGGTGAGTAGGCTAAAGCACTGAGGTATAAAACTGCAACCATGTGATCATGGAGTAATACCAGCTTGCATTATGGAAAACTAAGCTGGTATTGCTGTTGCTTCCGAAACATTTCTGAAATGTAATTTCAGCTAGCAAATGAAATCATGTATGAAATTCTGCTCATTCAACACAAATAGCTAATGTAAAGCAAACACCACATAAATAAAAACATTTTTGGGTGTTAAATGAGATGTAAATGGCACAGCCTCATCGTTCATGATGTCAATATCTTAATAACGTCATTGTCAATACAGCCTCCAAATTCGTAATTAAATAATTAGTAGAAAAGAAGTTGTTTCAAAATTCCAATAATCAATATAAGCAGCTATATATTACCAATAAAAGTAACAGATACCCAACTGCATGAATTCTAAAAAGCAATATATGTTATGAAGATGCAAAAGAAATCTCACTTTTTAAACATCATACTCAACTCGCGTTTGTTCCAATCACTTGGGATCATCTATCCTCATGAGGTTTGATTATTAGTTTTACCTTGGCTGTCAACCATCACACCCTTCTCCTTTTTCTGACTTCTGTAAAATATGAGATGCTAGGCATGATCTTGGGGGAGTGAAATAGCCATTCCCCAATATGGTCTTCAAAATCGAGGGTGCTGGGAGGATAAATTGAATACAAACCTAACCTTTGGCATAATATGCACGCAGTGGCTGCTCTGACACTTGAACCCGTATTCTCGGACTTACCAGCCCGAGCTTTTACCACTTTTACTAAGCAAAGGAAAACAACATACTGAGGGCTATATTAAATCAAGCGGTAGAAATACAAGTACAAGCTACAAACCACTTGCCTTTTGAACACGACCAGTTATTGCAACCAAGCGGCTTTTAATCTGACGCACATTTTCCAAATTACCACTACTGATTTTTGAAGTCAGCTTTTCTACGGCTGGATGAGCTTCTTGTTCCAATGTGCTTGCCTGGATTAAAATTACAAGGGAAATCAATACAACGAAATAATGTTCCAAGTATGGGTGTTAGGTGTGAGTGGTAGTACATGTCTAAGTGTTAAATTCATCTAATTTTTATTAATACAACAGAATATTCATATTTATTAACATTCTTCTTTCTATTTTAGGATAAAATAATATTTACAAAGTGATATAGATAGTTTCATGGAGCATATGAGAGTTTTATGTATAATTGTATGGTAGACTTAAATTAGTAGACATGCTTACTAGGTGAATGTCTAACTACACATTTTGAATACACGGCTTCTACTGTTATCCAAGTGTGTTTCTCAACAGGGGTACTTCAAACATTTAAAAGAGTCCGTGTAAGAAAAATAAAAGAGATCAACAATATGAAAGTAAAGACAAAAAAAAGAATAATAATGATGATGACGATGACGACGACGACAGCAATAATGAATGAATGAATGAATAAATTAATAAATAAAGTTCTAACTTCTTTGTACCAAAAAAAAAAAAAAAAAAATGGTTCTTACTTCTCTGTCCAAACATCTGCAAGCAGCCTGAAGGCAAGCCTCCAAAGCAATAAACTCAAATGGAAGAACTTTCAATCCACCTTGGTTGTCAAGAGCTTGTTTCCCATCACCCTTATTTTTCTCATCTTTTCTTGGTGGGAAGCCTCCGGAATGCTGTCGAGGGCTATTTGACCTTGACTGTGGCTCTTCCAAACCATACCATTCAGTCTGGTCCGTACCATCTGCATTGACCCCACCCTCCTTTCCAACCGGTATCACAGCACATGAAACAATCAACCAATTACAATACATAAAATCGATAATATGTATAAATGTTACGAATTCTGAAGATTAAAGCACATAACTTGAAAACCACTAATTACAACAACAGAATCAGAAGTCAATTCAGATTTTAGAGCAAAATAAGGAAAGTTGAAGTTTTAGCCCTTGGATCACCAATGGGTGTTTACCAAATGTCAGAAACAGATAACATATCATTAGGACACAATCATATATATATATATAAAAGTTGTGTTTGCCACTATAATTTGTCTCTCTTTTACGTAGCGCTCTAAATGATTTTATATTTTTAAAATATTTTGTTAGATAACTATTGAATTTGTTGGTAATTGGTTAGACAATTATTAATTGACCCCACTATTAATTTTATAAGATATATATAAGATAAGATTGAGATAACTATTAAAAATAAGATACTAAAAAGAAAAAGAAAGGCAGGACTCCGGAGAAATGAATCACCTACAAGATTTGTGATTTACAAGATAGTTATGACGTCATAAATCATTAAAAAAAAGGGAGAGTAAAGCATAATAGTTAGCAAATTAATGATATCACAGGTTTTTGAGTTTTATTAAAGTATATGTATCTTTGTCAAATTAGAATAAAATACCTAAAATTCTAGGATTAAGTTTCAAAAAAATTACGTAATCAATTGACTATGACTAATAAAGTACTACTAATTTTTTCTTTCATGTGGAGTATTGAAAAAAAGTTCTATTGCGATTTACTCACCAGAGTTTTTACAAGTTTTTTTATTTTTCGCAACATTATATTACCATAAAACAAATTAATATTGTCAAATTTTAAATTGTATACCTAATTATTTTAGACTTTAAATCAATTACTTACAACATATACATACAATCACTTTTCTAAATATTTTTTATCCATCCTTCCATGATAAAAGATAATGGTACGCAAATAGTGGATTTTAAAGAATACTTACTCCTCGTGCATTGCACGGGTTAACACTAGTGATTTATATATATATATTTATATATAGATACACATATATAGATAATTCTTTTTATGACCAAAATATCTCCACCTTCGGCAGAACTAATCTCTTGGGACACCTGAGCGCGCACACCAAAATAATCCCGATGAACTGGCCACCTATAGAGAGAACCGAACATGTGACCGTTCGCACTAGAAAGTCGTGTCTTCTGAGTGCAAAGCAGTTGAAACCACCTCATTGTTATTAGTTCATCAATGATTTAATCAGCCTGCGTTAGTTTTTTTTCTGTCTCTCATTGCTTGTTTTCTAAAATATTATAGAAATTTCATATTACATTGTAACTTGGTTTTTCATCACTAGAGGTAGTCTGCAGATTTTCCCCTGCGGAAACTGCTTGATTCTGCTGCAGAAAGTTGCAAGCTTCGTCATCAGTGTGAAAAGTAATGGCACGAATTGTAAATTGGAAGGGAAAAATTTTAAAGTAAATTGGATAAATCTATGAGATCTATCCAAACATCTCATAGATCCCAGTATAGCAAATGTTATGCATGCATTGCACTGCTCTGTGGTAATGTCTTCGTGCCAATTTTTTCTATCCAAACTTTCAAAATTTCCCACGCACATATACATACATATACTTATGTATAAGCTGATCGAGAAAAAGCAAGCTAGCTCAACTCTTTTATCTTTAAAGAATGATGAGAGAGATGTTAGAGAAAAACCTGGGATTTAGTGGCGTGGTGGTGGCGCAAGATATGTCGTTGAAGCTCCTCAACGAAGGGTGACACAGTGGGGTCTTGAGAATTGAGCAGCAGAACCTCATGGGCTGTGATTATGGCTTTGATGTGCTCGAGATTGATCACGATGGCCCGTTCACGGCCCAGCATGGTGGACGGGTATGAGAGCAGCGGGTCCAGGACCCGGAGATTGCGGGCTGGAAGGCCGGTGCGGTGCATGATGGTGTGCTTGCCAGCCTGCAGGAACTGGGCCTGGCCGGTGGCATCTAGGAAGAGCCACGGCCGCACTCCCGTTGCCTTCTTCCGGGACCCAACGCTGCTGCCGCCTGCCCACACCATCTCACACTCATCTTCCGGCCGAGTGAAGCCCAGCTTTGGTGGCTGTGGGTGAGTTCCCCTCATGGTTTTTTATCTGTCTCTTCACTCTTCCTCTTCACTGCTATCTTACATGTCATTATTAGTTTAAGCTAGTTAAGGTGATTGGAGTGTCCGAGTTTTTGGACTTAAGGCGCGAAGACTAATTTATATTACTGTACCTGGATATTTTGTTTCCACATAAAAGGCCCCTGGTTTTGCCGAAAATACATTTACTTCAGTTCATGTTTGTTCTAATTGTACAAACCTCCCACCTACGTCATGTTCTTTTCCTGCCCATTTAGGAGGAGAAAGGATTATAATAAGATCACAAAAATTCATTGAAAATCTGTAGAATTGTTATAAAATTACAATAACTCAATTAGTCTAAAAAACTGTATTCTATTAGCACATAGCGTTACCATTCCTGTAGTCCAATAGCACGAATTGTAATGATACTTTCAAATTTATTTTCCTGTTGCTAAGTAGAAATTAAAAATATCTTTTAGGTAGATCAAACTGACAGAAGCTTATGAATATTTAGATCCACACACACACTCATATAGATAGTCGAATTAATATATATAAAATCATGCTCATATAAAGAAAATAACAGTAAGAGACTTATGTTGCTGCATCCACCACAAAAATATTGAAGTGCTTGAAACTTGTGTTAAAATCATTTTATCCCTTGAATGTGTAGTTCCAGTGATTATCTTGAATTGGATACTAGCCAGATGCATGTTCTTGTTTTTTTTCTGCATACCCAATCCTCTCTCTTGCTCTCGCTCTCTCTATATATATATATGAGGAAAGATAATAAACTTATGATCAAAACTAGTTCAAAACAATGTTTGCAAATTATTCATCACTCTTAACAAAGCATGAGGAAAGACAATAAACTTATGATCAAAACTAGTTCAAAACAATGTTTGCAAATTATTCAACATTCTTATGATTTGAGAGAGAGAGAGAAAGAGAGAGAGACCCATAAATATAATATATTCTTTGCCCATGATATTGACGTACATTTTTTTATTTTTTTTGAGTTCGTCGGAAGGGATATATTGACATACATGCATGAGAAAGCAGCATGACTGACTTCAGATGGATTTATCTGAATGTTAAAGACTGAGATCATACACATTGATTGTGGAGTCATAATGGATTTTGAGAAAACCATGGCAAACCATTTTTTAGGCTTGTAATCTGGGGTTGTGTGACCTGCTCCCCACACAAATAAAAAAGAATAAATGTATACTAGTTCCGTTTAATTATTGCTTATTTTAAAAGATGATTGGATCAAAACAGCTGAAGTCAAAAGCTATTATTGTCTTTACTATTGCAAAGGTCAGGCAGCATCTATTCTTGTTGTACCTCTGTGTATCTATAGAAAACAAATGGTATAGTAATTGTGGGAAGTAAAATTTTGAGATTAAAACATTAAAATAGTCAAATTCCACTAAGGTGATCTAATTTGATAACACTTTAACCCTCTAGGTTTCTTTGTCCAAATTTACTTGCTCCTTGAGACTTAATTTGATAAACTAAATTTTAAGTCGTGAGTATGTGAGTGAGTCACATGCTCAATTTTCACCCATCATCTCAACAAAAATTGACAGATGGTTGGCATTAAAACTTGATTGGAATTGTAGGGTTTGATTGTTATAATTAAAGGTGTAAGGATCAAACTAAAATTAACATAAAGTGAAGGGTGCAAATTGTAATTTACTCTTAGTTGCCAAAATGTGCAAAAATTTAGAAGCCAACCCCTGCAACTTGACCGCCAATAAACCATGGTCTCCAGTGATATGCAGTAGTAATGTTGAGAGACCTTATCAATGCTTGCTTACCAATGTATGGAACAAACAAATCATGATACACACCACTGTAAGGAAAATTACAGATTAGTTGACCATCTTCTTCTTTAATCACCCGGCATTTTTTTTTCTTTTTTTAACCAAATCACCCGGCATATTTAAAGCACTATGATGGTGAAATGTCAAAAGTTTCTTGGACGGATGAGGGGGGTGATGAAGATTTCATCTTCCTCTTCATCTGGTGAGACTTACTCTCTCTCTCTCTCTCTCTCTCTCTCTTAATGTAATATAAGAAGAGTTGTTTGGTCAGAGTGGAGAGGGAATAAGTCGAGCCTTCGAGATGCGTGTAAGGCCTGTGTATCTCTGACCACAAACCAGAAAAAAAAATATAAGAAGAGTTGAAATGAAATGAAAGAAATTTGTTAACTAACATAAAGGGTTCATCACGCCAAATGTCAAGTTTCTTAATATGGTTATGATGCATCGCCTGTATATTAATACTCTAAATCTAAAATCTTTGTTGATAAGGATTTGATGACACTCAACAGCACTCGGTGAGTCAATTTCATAAGCTAGGATTCCCTTGCACCCCTTCCAATCTGTAATTGTTCCCTGAATGACATAAACAAAAGATTATAGAGGTGAGTACACTGGGATTAAAACTGTTATCCAAATCACAAAAATTAACTAGCATATATTCCTAAGAGTAGATTGCATGTAATAGTTTATAGTGGTCTACCCTTCAAAATTCAACTATTGTTTTTTCAATAGCTCGACATGAGCATTGAGAAAGTGTTGGCAACCGTTCTTGGTTGTCCAAAAAATATAAAAGACGTATAATGAATATAATTTTTATATTTTATTGGAGAGCAAAACTATTTTGTTCGAATGCAAGAAACTGAGACAAAGTAGAAGAGATTAGCCAGAATTTTCCTCTCTTTTTCTCAATCTGTCTTACCACTTGTGATATATTCTGTGTTCAAGTGACAATCAATAGTGCAAAAAAAAAAAAAACAAAAAAAAAAAAATCACTCATAGCATGCCTTCATATATATAATGATACATAACATATAGCTGTCGGGGTCAAGCACAACTAGTACTGCAAGAAACAGAACAAAATATTTGTGAGATGATGTAAACACAATTCCATAAGATATAACCGACCACATGTTAATCAAATGGTATAAATTCAATCTCTGCAAACCGCATACAAAAAAGTATAATCCCTCCAATAGTCAACACAAATATAATATGTATAAATAGCAGGCTCACATATTTAATCCAATATTGGGTATTTGAAAATGGTGTATTGGGTATTTTAATCTATTGGGTTAGAGTCGTAATAGATGTTTGTATATATATAAGTTGTAAACCTACTTTGGTTAATATAGTAAAGGGATAATTACACCAAGGCCCCCTCAACTATGACCCTTTTTCACTTTACCCCCTCTTCTCTAAAACGCTACAATTACACTCTGTCAACTATGGCCCTTTTTCACTTTGCCCTCTTTATCTATAAAATGCTACAATTACACTTTTTACCTTTGTAATTTTTCTCATTTTATCCTTATGTTTTCCTTCTGTTAAAAAAAATAGACAAAATTTTATCATGTGATTTGCACATGAGTACTATAGCTTTATTTATACCTAAAATACCATTCTATTATTGAAAAAACTAGTTTAATGACCAAAATTTGCGATTTTGGAGAGTTTATGATTTTGGTGTTTCAGACTTTGCTATTTAAGTTTCTCTCTTTGTATAACATCATTTTGGTTATTAAATTAATTTCTTGTAATAGAATGATATTTTAGGTATAAATGAAATTATGGTACTCATATGCAAATCATATGATAAAATTTTGTCTATTGTTTCTAACAGAAGAAAACCATAAGAATAAGATGAGAATTAATTGCAAATGTAAGGAGTATAATTGTAGCGTTTTATAGATGAATGAGGCAAAGTAAAAAAGGGCCATAGTTGAGGGGGTGTAATTGTAACGTTTTATAAATGAGGCGGTAATGTGAAAAAGCGTCATAGTTAAGAGGGTCTTGGTGTAATTATCCCTATAGTAAAAACTGCTTGCTTTCGTACGGACATTGCTGAACCCCGTAAATTGTTGTGTGCTATGTTCTTTGATTCTCTTAATATGGGTGTATTATTGCTTGACCCTTGATTTTCACCGTCTCAAAAGAAGGGGAGAAAAAAAATGAAATGGTTGTTTGGAGCATTGCTCTTTCTCAACGGTTGATTTGTGTTAGAGCAATGACATATGCATATATAATTGATTCTTCTTTGCCATTTTGTGTGGAGTTATATAAGAATCAGACTAAACTGGTTGTTTGAACCGGCTGCTACGATTTTAATTATAGTCAATTTGAAGCCTAATATGAAAACTCAAATGTGGATGCTTTGTAATTGGTATGGTTTAAAGCAATTTTTACAAATAACCATTGCTCATTCTTGCTATTTGGTTGCCACAATAGATATTTACTTCGTATGGTTTCATACATGCCTAATCTACACATGATCAACTTCACAAGAAAATTATCGGTATAGAATCATAGTTAGTAAATACAAAAAAAAGGGCAAAAGAACGGTACGTAATACGTGCGGGTTTAATATGATTTTTTTTAAAAAAATTACGTTACTATAATTAGGCATAAAAATATGAGAACGTTAAAAATATGAATTTATTATTATCCGGATATTATTCGAACATTAGTTAAAAAGTCAGAACAAAAAATACGGTAACATTTATAAGTAATTTCTTCTTATATATATTAATAGGTAATATTTTGATCTTACATATGTTATTTTTTAAAATAATATTTTTAACAAATAGCTAAATTGAGTAGTAGATAATAAATGTTATTTTATTATTTTATTATTATCTCAATACTTGATATAAGAATGCGTGAATTTATTATTTTTAATTTTTAATTTAATATTTGGAGTATTAATAAGAAATTATAAAAAAAAGTAAGTTTAATAATTTAAATATTCTAATTATTCGAAAAATATTACATATTCCACGTACTATTATAACTATACATTAAGTATATAATTAATAATATGCCATAGTTTTATTAAATCATATCTAATTTTTAATAGAGTATTTTTTAAAATATAATACATACAATGTTTAATACTTGTACTGTACGGTTCAACTAAAAAAAAGAGTATTTTTAATTAGATTTCAGATTTAGATGGGAAATGAAATGAAAGCTTTTTCATTTATATATACGTACATACGGGTATTATACGTGAATAGTACGAGTATTTATTAATTAGGATATAGATAAGGGGTCAAATGGGTTATTCAACTGCTTATCTTTTCCTGGTCTGATTATGATAACCATGCTCTTAATGGGACAAGAACTTCATATAAATTAAGGTTGGATTCTGGCCTCTTTTGTGGTGCTTGCGGTTAAATGGCAGACGAGAGAGAGAGAGAGAGAGAGAGAGAGAGAGAGAGAGAGAGAGAGAGAGAGAGAGAGAGAGAGTGGAAAACTGAAAAACTCTACAAATTAGGACTGTCAATCGATTGGGTTATGCATGCGATTAAGCTCTGGCTCTTAACCCGTAATGAAATCTCTTTTCTCGGCTTGATCTCATTCCCATTTCCTGCCATATATGAGCTTTAGTCGTAGTATAGACGAGCTCAAACAAGTCATTTAGGTTAATATGTTTTAAGAGTTTACCCACTGTGCTGCCTAAGATTTGAGCATAGAATCTTTCTGCTAGTCTGCCATTGGTCAGATTGTTGGGCCTAGGTACTTCTAAGCCAGGCAGTTCAAACTCACAGTTAGAGGTGTCCAATGGGCCATTTACGGCCGGCCCATTTAATTTCGGGTCGCCTGCTTCGTGATGGGCCCTACCCGGCCCGCTTTGAATGTGTAGTGCCAGACCCAATTCTCAAGTGCTATGCTGGGCCCAACAAGGTCCATCCTTGTGAGGGGCCATGCCCGTGCAGGGTGCAACACACTTACACTTCTAGGGGTGTTTTGGTTATTTTGAATTTTTTTTTTTTTTAAACTAGCCATTGGGCCTGTGTCGTGCCCCACCACTAAGCCGGGCGGCCATGCCCGGCATGACTGTCCTGCCTGTACTTGACACGGTCCGAGTTGGTTCGTGCAGGGTTCACAACTAAACGGGCCATGTTAGTGCCGGTTGAGTTCACTCTGCATCTCTACTCACAGCATAAGAGAGAGAAATGACAAAACATGTTTTGTATAAGGTACAAAAAAAATCCATCCAAAATAAGTTGCCCCTCTCTTATTAGTTCAAAACAAATTGGCCATCTTTGTGCTTTTGTTTTTTTATTTTGGAAATCAATATTAACATACAACGGCTTAGAACATTGTCATGATCAGGCCAAGAGAAATATACGCTATTGCACATAGAAAGAACTCAATCTCATATGAGATCGTTGATCATATTTAAGAAAGCCAAGTGGAAACTAGAGAGGGAAATGCCCAAACCACCTACTAACCATCGCAAGACATTCCTTGGGCCTATACTCCGGAGCTGTGTGACCCCCTCCCTGCTCATGGCAAAGAAACTTAGTAAATCATAGCTTGATGCTACAAGAAATCAACATTGAAGTAAATAATTGAGTTGGGTTGGGGAATGTCTTGCCTTCACAGTTGCAAATGTCAACACATATAAGTT
The DNA here is from genome assembly GCA_033060915.1 of Euryodendron excelsum. Lineage (NCBI taxonomy): Eukaryota > Viridiplantae > Streptophyta > Magnoliopsida > Ericales > Pentaphylacaceae > Euryodendron > Euryodendron excelsum. Next base: position 50,395,370 of record CM065379.1, on the reverse strand, counting down.
GTTTGTAAATATCTCTCCGAATCTGCACAGAATAAAACATGAGTGTAGAAATTTTTTACACTAAAATGATAACTTAAAGCTGACAAATATTATGTCGCAAAAAGAGTTCAGGAAGTTTAGGTACCAACCCTCCTACTTGACCATCGACGAACCACGGTTTCCAACCATCTATAACCGATAAGTTCAGTAAATTAATCCATTCTAGTGTGCCCACATATGGAACAACCATGTCATGATCACCACTGTCGAGAAGAGAGATTTTTTTTGGTGACGGTAGAAGATTAGAATAACTTACAGGCAAGAACGATGCAGATACAATATTTCCTTCGGAGATTAGGAAATGCACGGAAAAATCATAGATATAAACTTCACTAAAAATAAAATAACGTTCTTTCAGAATTTTTAGAATTTTGCTCCCGAATGATGCGGCTCTGGGCATTTTTTGAAATGGCTAGAGTGAAGATAAAGATCGTAGGTTAACGGTGAATTGGTGATGTGTGTTTTACATATTTAGTGCTTAAAGAAAGAAAGAAAAAAAAAAAAAAAAGGCTCAATTTGATTCTTCCTGTTTAAAATCGGAGGATGTTTTACCTGTAAACTAGAGATCGGCAGTGTTTTTTGGTGAGATTTTTGTGATAGCTCACGCTGTTAGTGACATCATATGTAAAAGATAAGGTCTTATTGCATCTGAGCCAGTCCTTCTTTGTTCCCTGATTGGGTCACCCATCAAATTAATCACCTAATGAATCAATGGTCAAGCATATATAGATACCGATCATAAGAACTCTTTAATCAGGATATTGGATCAATACCTGTTGAATATGAAGAGCTTCTTGGACAGTTCTATCATTGGCCCAAATGTACGAGTACAGATAATTATAATTCTACCCCAAAAAAAAGAAAAAAAAAATGAAGTCTGGTTGAGTATACACTCAATTTTGAAGACAGTACTATATATATAGAGAGAGAGATTACTCGACACCATGTTCCAGGAAGCAAAGGTAGTGAATTAAGGAGATCTTGGGGATTTTCTTCGATAGCGTTTCGATCCCATTTCAATAAATTTGGTTTTGGGGAATCTGAATCACACACTGGTTCTAAAATTTGTCCCGGGTTTATCTTCGCGATGCACTACATATATCAAATGGAGGACCATTGTTAATAGTTAATACCTCCAAAACCTTAATAGAAGATGGTAACATGTGTGTATGAAAAAGCTAAACTAGCTCACCTCCTGCACCAGTTGGAGATCAATTTCACACAAGGTATTGTTAGGATCAACCTCTATATACTGCCCATTGCAATTTGCTTTGGTTGACTGAAAAAACCATGAAAAAAACACTAGAAATTTTACAACGTTGTTGAAGCAAAACATAGACCTTAAGTCACTAAACTATGATCTGTAGACTCTTATTAGTTACTTTGTGATTGCGGGAGCCAATTGAATATGGAATTACCTCATAGAGATCGTCCGATAGAATTGCCACTCGATGAGCAAATGGTATTCTGGAATTCAGGTCGTTAATTTCGTCCGTGAGAGGGTTGCCAAGCAAGTATCCCTATGTCAAGTTCAAAGAATATTACCTTCACTCTTGGTCTACAATCTCATAACAATTAACTCATGGATTTGGAAGGGGAAAAAAAATGAAATTAACTCGGGTGATTTGAATTCTTAAAAAATGGACCGTTTACTTGAATGTTCAATGGCGGCTCATGTCTGACTTCGTTTCCTACACAAAACAATCAAAGTGAAAACATATATATAAGCTTATCAAGCAGAAAGCGTGGTTTAATTCATGAAAGCATAGTGCTCCAACTGGGCATCAAAACATATAGGAAATGAAAGCAAAAATTGGAACAATAACTCATTTTTCGGATTCAAAACTAGTACCATCATATATTTCTTGAACAATGATCGGAACAAGTATTCCAGAATAGGAATCGCCACCAATGTACAATGGATTGTTGAAAAATTCAGGATGATCCACGAGCCACTGCATTACAACTCAAAAAGATGAACAAAACCTTTTATTAGCTTGCAATGGTAAGAGCATTAGATGTTCAAATTGCGTATTCGTCACATTCTTTGGCAAATTCTCTCTCACCTTCTTTAGAAAACTGTAAGCCTGTGCTGCCGCGAGAGTGGCGCTGGTGTTGTAAGCTTCGGGAGTTTTTGCATAAGAGAATCCAGTACCAGCAGGCTGATCTAGAAATATTATGTTGGCTACCTAGAAAATTAGAACCACTCCTCATTACATCATGGAAATTGGAGGTTGAACTCAATTTGATTGCATAAAATTTCAATTTACAGCCAAAGCATCAGTGTTAAATTTTATACCTTTGTCCATGAGTATGGATTCGACTCCAATGCTGGCTTGTTCCCACTGGAATTTGCATAGTTAAAAGTAAATGGACCTACACAAGACTATACAATTATCAGATCATTTTAAATTGAAGAGTATAAATATATATCTATCTACTAAAATAAAAAAGAAAAGCCACTTGTTTCCCTCCCTACTTAGAATTACGTCTCGATGCATGTTCAGAAGATCCAATTAGTGGTAATAATATTTTTGTGATTTAAGAGCTCTGATGATGGGTATTTTGTTTAAAACTAAAAGATTTTTATTTAATCTCATTATTTTATATTAAATTCTGTACGAGAATTACCCATTGAAAAATTAACAATTTCAATTTGTAATTTGATAATGGAATCGTTAGCTAACAGTGAAAGATAGAGAAGTGTTGGTGAATGATGATGTGGTCTAGAGGATATGACCTTTTATGGTGGTGTATTTTACTAATTCTTTTCCCTTTTTGTTTTAAAGTTTGTGTGCATTGGTCATACAATTTTTTTTTTTTTTAATTGTCCTCTAATTTCTCTATATATTTATTAAGATAATGTGGTTGACACGTATTTACGTGTGCTATATATGCATGCAGTTGTCTCTTCTGAAAGCTGCTTGCCATCCAACAACAAACTTTAGTTATTGCAATCTAAAAAAAAAAAGAGAGAAGTCGGTCACCTAATGGTCAATCTACTGCAGATAGAATTATAATCTGAAATTTCAAGACCAAGACGCCACGAGCGGCCACTATTAGAGAGAGCAACAATAAACTTGGTAAGATCACATGCTAAAGGAGAACCACGAAAAAAAAAAAAGAAAAACCAATTTTATTTTTTCTCGAGAAACTCACCGATTTCAAACAGGAGGCCGGACAAAGCAGAGCAGCCAGGGCCTCCAGTGAGCCAAAGCATCAGAGGGTCATCTCTTGGACTCCTTTCTGACTCAATGAAGTAGTAGAATAGCTGCACATCATCTGATTCCCCTATGCCAACATAACTTCATGCAAAAACTGGTAGTAACCACCATCTTTGATTTGAAAAAGGTAAAACTAAAGCTATATATATGTATATATATCAAAGTAAGTGGAAGCAATGGAAGAGAGAGAAATGCAAACAACAGGGGAAGGGCCCACTGAATTACCCAGTTTCAAGTGTAAATGGGAGACTGCCGGGAAAGCCTGGTAGGCTCTTGATGATGGATTGTGAGAAAGCGGTGGAGGACAGAACCAGCACAAGAATCGAATGCCATAGCATTGGACCTTTAATGTACTTCATGGAATTGAAGTTGGGTTTCTGAGGTTGATAACCAGGTAAGTAGGTTACAGCAACTGATATGAGCTTTAACCTTCAGTCCACTTATAGCTCTTTCTATGGCATCTGCAACGAGAGAGAGAGAGAGAGAGAGAGAGAGAGAGAGAGAGAGAGAGAGAGAGAGAGTGAGCGTTAGTTCACAGATCTTTATGATATATATACACACATATATACATATCATACGTACATATATATCTAGTGTCACGTGTTTTATTTGCTAGAGTGCAATACAATGGAGTAGATAGTAGTATATTGTAACAATGTATGTACACCAACAATTCAAAGTAATAATCCAGAGTATTAGATAAGAGTCAAATTTCAGGTGGTTACCAGACCATCGGAAATGGATGCCCCAGAAGCAACAAAATCAATGATTTGTGTTGAAGAAGTTTCTCTGACTAATGCATCCAATTGGGTTAGATGATTCAGGAATCAGGACACCTCTCTCTGTATCTCTTTTGTGGACTCGGCACCACCTGAACTCTAAATCGAAAGTTTGGGTAGAACTGGAGAAGGTTAGGTTTGTATGTCAGGCGGGAAATCAACTAACTCTGGTGGAACGGGACATTCTGGGCCAAGGAAAACGAAAGACGCTCTTGTCCAAGCTTAGCCCGTAATGAGATCCCCTTTCACTCCTCGACCTTAGTCTGTTTTCTGCTATGGGCTTTGGGTCTAGTTCAGGCGAGCTTAAACCAGTCATTTAGTTTAACATTTTTCAAGCAGGAACCCACTTCATGTTGCCTAAGATTTGAACCCAAAATCTTACTGAAATGGAACCAAAAAGTCATAATTTATGAGCTTAAATTAGTTTTAAAAAGTCATTTATTTAAAGGGCTTTTTCAAGTTTAAGTTTAGTTTAAAAAATTACTTTTTTCAACCGGAGCCAAACACTATTTAAAAAAACTCGAAGTTTAAGCCATCATAAGCGACTAAAAAAACCACCGTCCAAACATCCTCTAATTAACTATAGCTTGATGTTACAAGAAAGCAAAGTTGAAGTAAACAATTGAATTGGGAATTTCCTGCCTTCACAGTTGCAAATATCAACACATATAAGTTGTTTGTAAACTTCTCTGTGAATCTGCATAAAACCCAAAAAAAAGAGTGTTTAACTACTACTATGTGTAGTGAAAATTATCAGTTAATGACAACTTAAAGCTTACAAATATTATGTTGCAGAAGAGTTCAGGGAAGTTTGGCAACTAACCCTGCTATTTACATATATAATCAATTGATATTGCAACAAGACCGATGACCCAGATTAGTAAATGGAGTGAAAACATCTTTTAGTAATCACACCATTGGGAATGGTTGAACTAAACCAGTTAGGTATGAGGTTTCCATGGGAATGGCTTCATTGTTAGGCTGAGTTTGAAACCCGAATTTATAAAAAAAAAATAAAAGAAAAGAAATAAAGGTGAGGAAAAAAATAAAAAAAAAACTTTTTCTTTTTATATATGTTAATAGGTAGTGTTTTGGTTTCACATATGTTATTTTTTAAAATAATATTATTAACAAACAACTAAATTAAGTGGTAGATAATAAATTTCATTTTATTATTTTATTATTGTTTCAATACTTGATATAAAAATGTGTTAATTTATTAATTTTAATTTTTAATTTAATATTTGGAGTATTAATAAGAAATTATTAAAAAAATAAGTTTAATAAATTAAATATTCCAAATATTAGAAAAATATTACATATTCCACGTACTATTATAATTATACATTAAGTATATAATTAATAATATGCCATAGTTATATTAAATCATATATAAGTTTTAATCGAGTATTTTTCAAAAATATAATACGTTCAATGTTTAATACGTGTACTATACGGTTTAACTGAGAAAGAGTATTTTTAATTAAGTTTTAGATTTTGACGGAAAACGAAAGTTTTTTCATTTATATGTATGTACATATATTATATGTAAATAGTACGAATATTTACCAACTTGGGTATAGATAAGGGGTCGAATGGGTTATTCAATCGCTTATCTTTCCCTGCTTCATATAAATTGAGGTTGGATTCTGGCCTCCTTTTCGGTGCTTGCAGTTAAATGGCAGACTTAATAGAGAGAGAGAGAGTGATTGGAAAACTGAAAAACCCTACAAATTAGGATTGTCAATCGGTTGGGTTATGCATGCGCTTAAGCTTTGGCCCTTAACCCATAATGAAATCTCTTTTCTCAGCCTGATCTCATTCCCATTTTCTGCTATGTGTGAGTTTTGGTCGTAGTATATGTTGAAATTATTTTCAAAATATATAATATATGTAGTAGTTTTGGAGTTTTTCCATTTTGGTTTTGACTAGCTTTGAAGAAAGTTTTTATTGCCTTATTAAATGAATCCCACATCGAAAAGTGAGAAGTTTTGTAAGGCATTTATAAATGCCAACAACTTTCTATGTATTGCTTTAGAGCAATAATTGGGTGTAGCACTCAAGTGTGAGTATGTGTGCCAAGCCACATATGTGCCACGCGCACGTCTCGCGTGTGAGTCGCGTGATGCAATGTGGCGCTTTAGTGGCGTACTTGGCACTTGCGTGTGTGGCGTGTGATCAAGATCATTGATTTTTATCAATCATGATGATCAACGATTGAATGGCTAATACATAAGTAAAAAAGATCGTATGGTGAGAACCACACCTGATCATACAGGTGTAATGTATGATCTGATCAAATAATAAATAGATGCGATTTACACCATTAGATTAAGAAAGAGGCGATTCGACGGCTGTGTTTAAACCTGCAAGTGACTGTTAGAAATCAGTTATTATTTGAATTCTAACAGTCATGTTTGGTCCAAAAAGACACCAAAATGTCTATAAAAACATGGCAAATTCGCAGACAAAAATATATAATTTTTCCTACAACTTCTCTATATATTGAAAGGCAATACAGTTCTTGATTCTTTTCTAGTTTTATTATTCATCATCTCTGAAGTCTGTTTTTGCAAAAATAGACATTCAGATTCTTGGCAGACTTGATAATCAGAGGGTATTCGGGTCTGATTTTGTGTGTGCAACACGCAGTCAGAATTACAGATTTTTCTAGACTCCATTGTATCCTGGAGGCGATTCGCCATTAACCCGGTGCACACAAGATTCTGTGAATTGGTGGGGGCGAATATCGTCTTAAGGAAAGCGATATTAATTGTGCCTTGGATGCGATTATTCTTCTTTTTCTTTCTTTTACAGATTTCTGAACTAACAATCTTAAGACGATATTACGATCATGGTGTAAGCACCCCATTTTTGACCGCTCGGCAGTCTACACTTCGTCCAGACTTGTTTTCAAGTCATTGTGGGCATATTCCAATCGAAACCAATTCTCTAGGTCCAAATCCCGTCTTTCCGTCGCTTCGGGGGCCTGTCAGGCCCAAATAGAAGCAAAATGACCAAAATACCCTTAGGAGCATTGTCCTTTCCTTTCCAATCCCACTCTTGAGATAGTTTATTCCTCGAGACGGTTCCAATCCAGGCACGTCTCCTCGAAGACGGTAAGACCCCTTTCCAATCCCACTCTCGAGACAATTTATTCCTCGAGACGGTTCCAATCCAGGCACGTCTCCTCGAAGACGGTAAGACCCCTTTCCAATCCCACTCTCGAGACAGTTTATTCCTCGAGACGGTTCCAATCCAGGCACGTCTTTTCGAAAATGGTAAGACCCCTTTCCAATCTCACTCTCGAGACAGTTTATTCCTCGAGACGGTTCCAATCCAGGCACGTCTCTTCGAAGACGGTAAGTCCCCTTTCCAATCCCTCTCTCGAGACAGTTTATTTCTCGAGACGGTTCCAATCCAGTCATGTCTCTTCGGAGACGGTAAGACCCTTTTCCAATCCCTCTCTCAAGACAGTTTATTCCTCGAGACGGTTCCAACTCAGGTACGTTTGATAAGTGCCAAAATATGTATAAATTAGGCCCTCTAAACTACACTTGTTAGGTTTTATCATTAGTTCTTTGATTAGTTGTTTTGCTCTTTTTGGTGTTTGTAGGTTGTGCGAGTTCGATGTGGGGAATTTTGGACAACACGATGATTTAAGTCCATGTTGGGGATAAAGACAAAAAGTCCTGGATTTGAAGGAGTTGATTTGCAAGAGCATTTGAAGTTGAAGGGCCAAGAGTGCAATTAGGGAAGTCCAATTCACTTTGGACTGAACTTCACCAAATCTTATTTTAAGCTACACGGCTGGAACCAAAGGGGGAAAAGAGAAAAAAAAAAGAATTAAAATAAAAAAGAAAAGGAAAGAAAAAGGGAAGGAAATATAAAAGAGGGAGGATTCCTTTTGGAAGGGGGGCTGAATCTGCAGCGGTGAAGGCAACAAGGGGGGAACAACAGGCAAAGGAAAAGAGGGCAATCTCCATGGTTTTTTCATCAAAGACTATGGATTCTCCTAAAGTCATGAGCTGCTAAACCTTCTTTCTAGGGTGTAAACGAAACCGAATCCAAGTAACTTTTATTATGTTTTGATTCAAGGGTTAAATATTCAGATTACATCGTATAACTCTTTTCCATGATTTTGACGTTGATTGATTCATATTTTAGTTTTAAATCCAAATACACTTTCTGTGATTGCGGCTGCACGGTTATGCGATTTATTTTCACTGTTTTGCAATCATCAATTGAGATAGATTATGCCCAAGGTAAATGGATTGTGCTCATTCATTGAAGACAATTCGTGCTCGCCAAAGATATTCCATGCCCTTTTGTGGTTGTGAATTTATTCTCTAGACGAATTGATTAAGGCTTGTAGTTTTGGTGATTCCCAAGTAATCTGAATAATTAAACCTAGGTCATTTACATAATAGGGTTGTGAGGAGGAAGTGGAGTTGAACCCTAGACATTTTCTCTCATTGTTTCAAATCTTATTTTCGATTGTTCGTTATTTATTTATTTAGAATTATATCACAAAACTCAAAACCTCTTCTTATTTGGGTTAATTTAGGAATTGATTACGAGCAAACGTAACTCAACCTTTCAGTCCCTGAGAACGATACCCGGCTTGCTACTATTCTCAGGAGTGGTAATAAGTTTGGTTTTTAAGTTACTTTTCAATTCTCTTTCGAGAGCGATCAAAATTTTGGTGCCGTTGCCAGGGACTAAAGCACGGTTGCTTTGCTTTTGTTATTGATTCTTATTTTAATTCGTAGTTAGGATTTAATTTCTTAGATTTTTAATTTTTATTTTTCCTATAGTGTTATAAGCAGGGAATCGAAGTTTGCAGTGCGCGGAAGCATTTCGCAGGTCATTCTCCATTCGTCCGATCACTGTGAGTTTTAGTCTTTGTGCTTAAGTTTTTTTTTATTATTATTATTATTATTAGATATATATATATATATATTTACGTAGTAGTGGTATTTATAGTTAGAAGTGTTTGGGGCATGTATTTTGCATGCGTGGTTGTCGTTCTCTACATCTTGAAATTTCTCCAGCTGACCCTGAAATCGAACGAACTCTTAGGGCTATTAAAGCGGCTTTCCGTAAGAATAGACCTACAGAACCAATTCCCTTCATGGCTGACAATCCACTTGAGGAAAATCGCTAATTGCAGGAGTACTTTACTCCTTCCACCTACACAGCCCCATCATGTAGTCGGTTGCCCAATGTCACAGCAGCCCAATATGAGATTAAGGCATCCACGATTCAAATGTTACCATCCTTCTATGGACATAGTAGTGAGGACCCTTATCAGTTTTTGGATAATTTCCTAGAAATTGCCTCAACTGTGAAAATCCAAAATTTTTCTGATAATGCCTTGCGGTTGCGTCTTTTTCCATTCTCTCTAAAGGATAAGGCCAAGTATTGGCTTAATACCTTGGAAAATCCTCCAACAACTTGGGCTCAAATGCAACACGAATTTTTAAAAAAATACTTCCCCATTGGTAAAACTATTCAGATGAGGCGAGCTATTCAAACCTTTTCTCAAGTTCCAGGAGAACAGTTTCATGAGACATGGGAGAGGCTTAGGGACCTTATGCAAAAGTGTCCGCACCACGATGTGCCACGTTGGCAACTAGTGCAGTATTTTTATAATGGCTTGTCAAAATCTCACCGTCAGATGGTGGACTCTTCTTGTCGTGGGACATTCATGTTCAAAAATGCAGATGAGGCATGGAAACTTTTCGAGAATTTGAGTGAAAATTCCCAACACCATGCCTCCGCTTTCCGCAGCGAAAAACCTGTGTCTACGAATGCTCCCAAGCAAGGAGGGTTGTACGGAGTTGATCAGACTACCAACCTTTCTTTGAAAGTAGAGGCCTTGACCTGTAAACTCGATAATGTTCTCTCTTTGGGTCAGGTGCCATTTGTTCCGCAAACCCCAACTTCAGAGGTTTGTGTGTTGTGTTCTGGATCCTATCATAGCCTGACCGAGTGTCCATTGGCTCCTCAATTCCCAGAATTTGTGCAAGAGTAGGTGAATGTTGCTCAAGGGTTCTACCATCCGGGAAATGATCCTTTTTCTAACACTTATAACCCCGGCTGGAAAAATCACCCTAATTTTTCATGGAAGCCACAAGGGCAAGGCAGCTCTTTTGCCCAACAGTCGAGGCCAAATTTCTCTGCCAATCCATCGACCTATCGCCCTGCCCCTCCACCTCAGTCGTACCAATCTCCTACACCCACTCAAAGAACACCTTATTTCGAGGAGAAGATGTTACAGGCCATGGCTGAGTTGAAAGCCGATTCGCAATTGCTCCATTCCCATTCCCAATCCATCGCTAAGCTAGAAACCCAAGTGGGACAACTGGCTAATGCTCTTACTAGAAGGGAAGAGGGAAAACTACCGAGTCAACCCGTGGCTACTCTTAAGGGTCAGTACAGGGTTGAAAATTCACAAGCAAGTGATGTATATCATGAGCAAGCGAAAATCGTAGTCACTCTTAGAAATGGGCGAGAACTAGAGACTAGGCCTGAAGAACCAACGACAGATGAGGGTAGGTCATTAGGCAATTCGAAAGGTGATGAGGTAGAAAAATTTCCAAAGTTAAAAGGGGATACGGCTTCCCCTAGCTCACCATCAGCTTCTCCTCCTGAGTCGGCATCACAATATGTGCCAAAAGTACCTTTTCCAGCTGCCCTAGGGTCACCAGCTCCCTTCTCAAAAAAGGGAGCATCTAAGGAGGATATCATTGAAGTCTTTAAACAAGAAAAATCAACCTTCCCCTCCTAGATGCAGTGAAGCAAATCCCGTCCTATGCTAAGTTCTTGAAGGACCTATACACTCATAAGCATCGAGCACGGGCAAATGTGCCTAAAAAGGTCCTTCTTACGGAACAAGTGAGCTCCATCCTTGATTTTAAAACTCCACCCAAGCTTAAGGACCCCAGAATTCCCACTATCTCTTGCACTATAGGAGATCACTTCATAGAGAGGGCACTCCTTGATCTTGGAGCGAGTGTCAATCTTTTGCCTTCTTCAGTGTTTGAGAAGATTGGGCTTGGTGAGTTGAAGCCTACTTCAGTTACCTTGCAACTAGCAGATCAATCCGTTAAGGTGCCGAGAGGAGTGGTTGAGCATGTCCTTATCAAGGTGAACCAGTTTGTCTACCCTACTGATTTTATTGTCCTTGATATGGAACCGGTCCAAAGTGTGAACAAACAATCCCTTATCATTCTTGGGCGCCCCTTCTTGGCCACTGTGAATGCCGAGATAAATTGTAGGTCTGGGATGATGGAAGTTTCATTTGGGCACATGAAGGTCAAACTGAATATTTTTAATGCCTCACGTCAACCTCATGATGAGGAAGATTGCTTTTCTATTGATGTTATAGATGACTTAGTGGAGGCGACATTGCCATTTATTTTAGCTGATGATCCTTTAGAAGCGTGTTTGGCCTATTTTAATTGTGATGAGTTTGACATTGACAAGTCCATTGAAGAGGTGAATTCCCTCTTAGATTCATCTTCTTTAAGTTTTGCGCCCCTGTCATCCCTCTCTACCTTGCCTTCCCTCTCTAGTTCGCTAGCCCCACCATCCATAAAAGTACCGCCCAACCTTGAGTTAAAGCCACTCCTGACTTCACTCAAGTACATTTTCCTAGGACCGGACGATTCTCTACCGGTTATCATTGCGTCGGACCTCTCTGATGACCAAGAGATGCAACTTATAGATGTGCTTACAAGGCACAAGAGTGCCATTGGTTGGTCTGTGGCAGATTTGAAGGGAATCGATCCTTCAATTTGCATGCACCGTATTCATTGTGAGGAGAATGCCAAGCTCACACGCGAAATGCAAAGGAGGCTTAACCCAAACACGAAGGAGGTAGTGTTGAAAGAGGTAGTGAAGCTTCTGGATGCAGGCATTATATACCCGATTTCTGATAGTAAGTGGGTGAGTCTTATCCAAGTAGTGCCTAAAAAATCAGGCATTACGGTCGTTGAGAATGAGAAAGGTGAGCTTATCCCAACACGCACAACAACTGGTTGGCGTGTTTACATTGATTATAGAAAGTTGAACTCCATGACTAGGAAAGATCACTTCCCATTGCCTTTCATTGACCAAATCCTAGAATGATTAGCGGGCCAGAGCTACTATTGCTTTCTGGATGGTTATTCCGGTTATAATCAAGTGCCCGTTTACCCAAATGACCAAGAGAAGACAACATTCACATGTCCCTTCGGCACTTTTACTTATCGACGTATGCCGTTTGGCTTGTGTAATGCACTCGCGACCTTTCAAAGGTGCATGATGTCCATTTTCTCTGAAATGGTGGAACAATTCTTAGAGGTTTTTGGATGACTTTTCTGTGTTTGGGAGGTCTTTTAATGAGTGTCTCCAACATTTAGAACAAGTGCTTAAACGTTGCATAGAGACAAACCTAGTCTTGAGTTGGGAAAAGAGTCATTTTATATCTCACGAGGGAATAGTCTTGGGCCACATCGTGTCTTAGAGGGGGATTGCAGTAGATAAAGCTAAGGTTGAGTTGATTTCTAAGCTCCCTCCCCCTAGCTCGGTCAAGCAAGTTAGATCTTTTCTCGGTCACGCGGGGTTCTACCGCCGCTTCATCAAGGATTTCTCTAAGATCTCTAAGCCCTTGTGCGATTTATTTGATGAGGCATGCATGACAGCTTTCAAGAAACTTCGTGATTCTCTATCCACCGCTCCAATCATAAAATCCCCCGATTGGTCTCTCTCATTTGAGATCATGTGTGATGCATCCGACTATGCAGTCGGTGCGGTTTTAGGCCAACGGGTGGATAAGTCCTCGCATGTCATCTACTATGCTAGTAAGACCCTCTCCGATGCTCAAGTGAATTACACCACTACTGAGAAGGAATTATTGGCAGTGGTCTTTGCTCTAGATAAGTTTCGGTCCTATCTCTTAGGGTCCAAGGTTATTGTGTTTAGTGATCACGCCGCACTGAGACACTTGCTTTCTAAGAAAGACATAAAACCTAGGTTGATTAGGTGGATTTTGTTGTTACAAGAATTTGATTATGAGATTCGGGACAAGAAAGGTTCTGAGAATCTAGTGGCCGACCACCTATCACGGATTTTAGTCGAGACCTCTAGTGACCCCATCCCTTTGAGAGACTCATTTCCCGACGAGTAGTTGTTCACGGTGTCACAAATCAATCCACCTTGGTATGCTCATATTGTGAACTATCTTGCCATAGGAGAAACCCCATCACATTGGTCCAAGCAAGACATGGACCGCTTCTTTTCTTAGGTTAGGTTTTTCTTCTGGGAAGATCCTGAGTTGTTCAAATACTGTCCCGATCAAGTGATTCGGCAGTGCGTCCCCGAGAATGAGTTTTATAGCATCCTTACATTTTGTCATTCTCTTGAGTGTGGTGGTCATTTTAGTGGCAAACGAACTGCTACAAAAGTGTTGCAGAGTGGGTTTTATTGGCCCTCCTTGTTCAAAGATGCTTACGACTTTTGTCGCTCTTGTTTGAGGTGCCAACAGATCGGCAACTTGTCGCGTCGTGACATGATGCCCCTACCCCCGATTCTTATTGTTGAGATTTTTGATGTTTGGGGTATCGATTTCATGGGGCCTTTCCTACCTTCTAATGGAAATGAATATATTCTTGTCGCGGTAGACTATGTCTCAAAGTGGGTCGAAGCGTTAGCCACACGCACCAACGATCACAAGGTAGTGATTGAATTCATTCAGAGCAACATTTTTGCTCATTTTGGCTATCCACGGGTTATAATTAGTGACGAGGGAACTCACTTCCTAAACCGTTATTTTGCGGCCCTAGTTCGAAAGTATTCCATCACTCATAAGGTGGCGACACCGTAACACCCACAAACTAGTGGTCAAGTCAAAATTTCGAATAGGGAGGTGAAAAGTATTCTTGAAAAAACGGTAAGGCCCGATCATAAGGATTGGTCTTTGAAGCTCAATGATGCTTTATGGGCCAACCGTACCGTGTATAAGACCCCCATTGGTATGTCCCCATATCGGTTGGTGTTTGGTAAGGCTTGTCATTTACCAGTAGAGTTGGAACATAGGGCTATATGGGCGATTAAGGAGTTGAATTTAGATATAGGCGCTGCTGGGTTGCATAGAAAGCTCCAACTTAATAAGCTTGAAGAAATCCGGAATGATGCCTATGAGAGCTCTAAGATTTACAAGGCTCGGACTAAAGCATTTCATGATAAACTTATCCATAGAAAGTCCTTTGAGCCGAATCAAAGAGTTTGGCTTTTCAATTCTAAGCTACGACTTTTTCCAGGAAAATTGAGATCTAGGTGGGATGGTCCATTTATTGTGACCATTGTGTTCCCACATGGGGCGGTTGAGATTAAAAATCCAAGAAGTGGCAAGGTTTTGAAAGTCAATAGTCAACGACTTAAGCCATATGTAGAGAGAATTAGTGATGGTGAGGTGATTGAGTCCAACGATTTGATGGATCCAATTTATTCTGATTGATAAGCTTTCTTGGCGTCTGGCTGAAGACGGTAAACTTAGCTCTGCGTGGGAGGAAACCCATGAGTTTATTTTTATTTTTATTTATTTTATTTTATTTTATTTTTATTTTTGTTGTAGAAGTGTCGCCTTTAGGTGCCCAGGCTGGACCGGGCCGAGGCGGGCTCGTAGGGTACTCCTCGAAGCTACTGGACAGATCCGCCCGGGCTGAGGCGGGCTCGTAGTCGGACTCCCCAAGCCCGGACAGGGGTGGGCTGCGCGGTGGGCTAGCAATTTTAACACCCCACTAGGCATTCCAGCCCGGACTGGAGCGGGTTGATAGGTGGGCTGAAGTAAGGCTCCACAATACATAAACCTATTTCTTTTTATCTTTTAATTTCATCTCTCTCTCTCTCGACTCCCCCTATTTCCCCCAACCATAGCAGCGCCGCCCAAGCCTTCACCACCAAATCACCATCAACAGCCGTTCGCCGTCGTCACCGGTCTTCGCCGCCAACTTGCTTCCGTCCACCTCTACTTGCTGTCCTCTCCTTGAACTGCATTCAGTGTTGATTTCCCAATGCCTATTACTGTGATTTTTCGGTTCTTGGCTTGGAATTTTTGCACTGTGTACTGTGTGTTTGTGCGCTTTTAGTGATCGATTTGCGCCATGACTCGTGCGATGTCGAAACCGAACAAGGGTCGTGCTCCGGTGGCCAAGCCCCCGCCGTCGAAGCGGCGTCGTGTGCCTACTCCCTCCTCCCTATCTCGTGACGGCACCCCTGAACCGTTACCTCGGGCCTTGTCGGATTTAGCGGCATCTGCCACCGTGACGCCACCGTTTGATTTTGACATTGAGGGCTTCTTTGGCACTCATGAGCCGACTCAATGGGCTGTTGATGAGCTGAAACGAAGGGGCTTGTCTAGTTTACTCCATCCTATTGGCCCGTTCTATCCACGATTGGTGCGCCTGCTTTATCAAAATAATTACACTCGTCGTCGTTACCCGGACGTTGTTTATTCTCATATTGATGGCACTCGCGTGTCGATTACTGGGAGTGATATTGCATGGGTTCTGAAATGTGCGGGCCGAATTCATCCCGATTATGGGCCATTTCCGAGGAATGTTACTGCTTCATCTATCGTCCATGACATGTGTAATGGTCAGTTTGGGAGCACTAGTACTTGCACACGCCGAGCTCATTTACCTCCTCGTCTGTGGCTTATTGATTCTGTACTTCGGCATGTCGTTTGTGTCTCTGGGCAGAAAGATGAACGCCGTGATGACTTTTTCATGGCCTTATATGCTTTTCATCGTAGTTTTATGCTGTCCATTCCTGACCTCATCTTGGGTGAGATGATGACCTTGTCTAAGTTAGATATGCCCCGTAGGCTTAAACGCCCCTTGCCATTTTCTACGTTGCTAACCCCCTTGATTCAGAAGGGGTACACAATTTCTCCCGATGAGCCCCGTGACTGTTCCACCACTTTCTTTGGACAAAGCCGTTGGGCTGCCAGTATGTGTGTCTTGGCGCCCCCACCTCCATCAGTTGCACCTCCCCCACCTGTGCTTCCTCCAGCTGCCCTTCCTCATGCGTCGATGCCATTCTCTCTCAGTTTCGAGCAGCTCCGCACTACTCAGGCTACTTTACAGTTGGAGGTCACTCAACTTCACGAGCAACAGGTTGCTTTCCACGCTCGTTATGATCTGGACACTGCCAAGACTCATTTTATGCTCCAGGTTATTTTAGCTCGGCTAGATCCACCGTCTTCCCCTTTGCCCCTGGCATCTGCTCTGCAATGATAGTGGTTTATTTGCGAGTTTTGTGCTAGCTCTATTTCGTGTCTGTTAGTGTTAGTCTATCATTTTAATTATCCTTTCTCACATCGTTTGGTTGCAGTGTGTTTGTTCGTGTCGCTAACATTTTTGCAGGTGGTTAAGCTTCTAGTTGGGGGGCCCAGCTCTCCATGCCAACTACTGTGATTATGTGTTGTGTACTTCCATCAGGTCGTCTTCCTTCCCTCTTTATTTGTGTTTCTCCACTCTTATTTCGCCAATGAGGGCATTGTCATGTTTTAGTTTTGTGGGGGGGGGGGGGGGGGGGGGGGGGGGGGGGGGGGGGGGGGGGGGGGGGGGGGGGGGGGGGGGGGGGGGGGGGGGGGGGGGGGGGGGGGGGGGGGGGGGGGGGGGGGGTGGGGTGGGGGGGGGGGTAAATAATAAAAAAAAAGAGTCATTTTAATCCACACAAAAAAAAGGGTCAAGTTTTCTCTCATGAGAACAAGGGGGTGCATTATTCTTGTCAATGTGTAGTATAGTTGATCAGACGTGGGGAATGCTATACTTTAATGTGATTGATGCTTCGTAGTTCTTTATGCTAGCCTTTGAGTAAGGTGTTCTATGGCAAATGTTGTGTTGGAAATTACTTGCACTTCACTGTTAGCCACGTGCATTTTGAGTCTTGGCTGAAGAGTGGGTGTGCCTTGAAAACCTTGATGACGTTAGTAGAGACAATAACCCATGTGAGCTTTAGAGCTATCCTTTCTTGTTGAGGGTTTATATATGCTTACTCTTAATGATAAATTTTGTTGATAGCATACAATATCTGTTGTTTGGTCTCATTGATCCTTTGCTTTGGTTGAATGTCATGATTTGTGATTGTGTGCCACATTATTGCTATCTAAGAGTTGAGAAGTTTGAGACTTGTGCCATGCGTGGGAAATGATTTTAGGCCATCTTTGATAATTTGAGCCTGTCCAGTTCTTTCTCTATACACTTTCCCTAGTTCACCAAATTGAGCCTTTTATGGTGCAACCCTTCTTTCTTAAGCTCCACCATCCAAATGTTTTGAGATAGGTGGTTTATTTAGGTGGTTGTAAAGAAGCACATGAAGTGGGAGAGATTATGAGATATGCAGATTTTGAGCTTGAAAAAAAAAAAATTTGAGTTTCTCTGTGAAAAAAAAAACAGAAAGAAGAAAAAAAATATATTTTCTCAATATGTGAATAAGTGAACATCATTTGAATAATAAAAAATAATAATGAATGGAAAGGGTGTTATTCAAAGTAAAGAGGATGTGTGGGGATTTTGTGGAGGCACGAATTGAGTAGCATTACCTTGGTGGGTGATTGGTTTGATTTACCTATTCTCAAAACACTTCCAGTCCCATACCCTTATACAGTCTTCCCTTGCCCGATATCACAACCGAAATAAAAGTTCTATTTGATCTTAGGCATGGTATGAGTTGAGTAACCATGGTTGAAAGATATGATGATGTGGTATCTTGCATGGCTTTCATGATATTTGGCATTCTTTCCATGAGACCATGAGTCCACTTGATAAAGCGTCCTTGCGAGTCATGAGTCGTGTGCATAATACTTTGTTTGTCGAATACATAACTTCTCATTGCACATGACGTGAGGGAACATAAATTGCACCAGTCTCCAAGTGTTTTTATTCATTGAGTGAATGACTTGGTGAGGTTTGAAGTTGAGGCTTTAGTTTGATAGGAATTTGGGGTGCACTTTGTTCTGAAGTTAGGGTTCTTAATCATGTTGGCTATATCTTCACACACTCCGCACTTTTATGCCATGGAATGTCTTTACCGATTGATAGTTTATTGAACTCTGCTTGCATTTTCTATCAATGTATTGGACTTCGTGACTTGAGATGCTATGCTATGTGTTGGGGGAACGAGTGTGTTGCTTTGTTTGAATGGGAGAAAACTTAAGATGTTTGTGGGTGTCGTCGTGAGTCCTACGAAAGTGGCTAATTTAGTTTCTATTAGTATTAGTTCAGGATAGGTTAATAATAATAAGGTTTAGCTTTGCTCGAGGACTAGCAAAGTGTAAGTTGGGGGGCGTGATAAGTGCCAAAATATGTATAAATTAGGCCCTCTAAACTACACTTGTTAGGTTTTATCATTAGTTCTTTGATTAGTTGTTTTTCTCTTTTTGGTGTTTGTAGGTTGTGCGAGTTCGATGTGCGGAATTTTGGACAACACGATGATTTAAGTCCATGTTGGGGATAAAGACAAAAAGTCCGGGATTTGAAGGAGTTGATTTGCAAGAGCATTTGAAGTTGAAGGGCCAAGAGTGCAATTAGGGAAGTCCAATTCACTTTGGACTGAACTTCACCAAATCTTATTTTGAACTACACGGCTGGAGCCAAAGGGGGAAAAGAGAAAAAAAAAGGAATTAAAATAAAAAAGAAAAGGAAAGAAAAAGGGAAGGAAATATAAAAGAAGGAGGATTCCTTTTGGAAAGGGGGCTGAATCTGCAGCGGTGAAGGCAACAAGGGGGGAACAACATGCAAAGGAAAAGAGGGCAATCTCCATGGTTTCTTCATCAAAGACTATGGATTCTCCTAAAGTCATGAGCGGCTAAACCTTCTTTCTAGGGTGTAAACGAAACCGAATCCAAGTAACTTTTATTATGTTTTGATTCAAGGGTTAAATATTCAGATTACATCGTATAACTCTTTTCCATGATTTTGACGTTGATTGATTCATATTTTAGTTTTAAATCCAAATACACTTTCTGTGATTGCGGCTGCACGGTTATGCGATTTATTTTCACTGTTTTGCAATCATCAATTGAGATGGATTATGCCCAAGGTAAACGGATTGTGCTCATTCATTGAAGACAATTCGTGCTCGTCAAAGATATTCCATGCCCTTTTGTGGTTGTGAATTTATTCTCTAGACGAATCGATTAAGGCTTATAGTTTTGGCAATTCCCAAGTAATCTGAATAATTAAACCTAGGTCATTTACATAATAGGGTTGTGAGGAAGAAGTGGAGTTGAACCCTAGACATTTTCTCTCATTGTTTCAAATCTTATTTTCGATCGTTCGTTATTTATTTATTTAGAATTATATCACAAAACTCAAAACCTCTTCTTATTTGAGTTAATTTAGGAATTGATTACGAGCAAACGTAACTCAGCCTTTCAGTCCCTGAGAACGATACCCGGCTTGCTACTATTCTCACGAGTGGTAATAAGTTTGGTTTTTAAATTACTTGTTCAATCCTCTTTCGAGAGCGATCAACGTCTCTTCAGAGACGATAAGTTCCCTTTCCAATCCCTCTCTCGAGATAGTTTATTCCTCGAGACGGTCCGAGTAGCGAAACTACTCACAAAACCGTTAGAGTAGCGGAAATACTCACAAATAGGTCGATACAGGGAATTGCCAACAAACCCCTATGTCACGACGACCGCCGTTAGAGTGGTGGAAACACTCAAAACCCAGGTCAACACCAGTGTCTGTTAACCCACTTTGGTGAAAAATGACCAAACTACCCTTCGGACCTTTTCCGAGACTTTCCGGTCAAGATGACCATTTTGCCCCCAAGCATCCGAACGCCCCGGGAACCACACCGGCTCTGGGTATCAAACCGGTAATTTTTTGATAATACTTTTTATGGTATTCTCAACCTCCTTTTACTTTTCCGGATCATTTCGAGTCAGCTCCGGCCAACCCGGTACAAAATGACCGTTTTGCCCCTGGTGGGCCGGTCTCCTTTTTCGACCACACCGGCTCTGGGTATCAAACCGGTAACTTCCTGAGACTACTTTTTATAGTGTTCTCAACCTCCCCTTACCTTTCTGGATCTTTCCGAGTCAGTTCTGGCCAACTCGGTGCGAAATGACCATTTTGCCCCTGGTGGGCCAATCTCCTTTCCCGACCACGCCGGCTTTGGATATCAAACCGGCAACCTCTGGGAACATTCTAAATAATGTTTCCAGATCCCAAGTCTTCTTCCGGGACAGTCCGAGTTCGCCCCGGTAGCTTCCTAGTCCGATTGATCGTTTTGCCCCTAAAGACCCGGTCAACCTTTCTGACACATTTTGTCCTCACTTTTTAATTCAAATACCTCCAAGACACTATTTTAAGTGTTCCTGCTTCTTTCTGGCCCTCCGGGTCATTCCCGGCTCCTTCAAATCATTCCCGGACTTTCCGGAGTCACTCCTAGTGAAGCCAGGCTAAAAATTGCATGGTAGTCACTAGTACAGGCGCCCAAATCTAGTCAAAGATACGTTGCTTGCCGACCTTAAACATTTCCTAATTGGCTGGCGCCACTACACTAGTAGTGGTGCCAAGCCAAAAAATGGCCTGGCGCCACTCCTAGTGGCGCCAGTGTAAAATTTGACCTGGTGCCACTGCAACAGGCGCTAGTATTGTCCAACCTCTATAAATACAGAACCTCATTCAACATGAAAGGGATCCGCAAACTCAACCTAAAAATCATATAATTCGATATACAGAGCTCGTGCACTCCCTAAACCCTAGCCTCCCTAGGTTTTCCAAACCCTAGCCTCCTATACACTTGTTCACACCCCCATACACTCATATATTGGCCTTCAACCATCATTTGAAGACTTGAAGAGCTGCAATCCAAAGCTTGAAGACAACTCTTGAGGATTGAAGACGAAGATCAAGACAAAGACCGAAGACCGAAGAAAGCAAGGTGCGCAAAATAACATGATATACGGTAGGCTTTCTCTTTAAATTTCTACACCTCCCCCCTCTCTCTTCTCTCTCCAAACCACTTGGGTTTTCTCTATTTTAATCCCCCATCTCTTTCCCCCCCTTTCTTTGCATGCTTGAAACAAGGGGATTCCTGGTGCATGCGTAGGATTGGGCTATTGGAGAGTCACTGTGTCGGGGGCTTTCTTCTAGTCTAACCAAAGATCACGTGGGTCCGGCCCCCTTGATTATGTGGTGAATCCTTAGCCTTGTATGTTCACGACCCCAAATTGCATTGTGCATATCATAGTCTTGCATCTTCCAAAATTCGTTTTCAAAATCGTTTTAAAACTTGTTTTCAAAATTGCATCAAAATCTTTTTTTCAAAAACTTGTTTTCAAAACCACAATTCTAGGGTGATTCTAGCCTTTCCATGGCTAGGGTTGCTTTAGGAAAGTGTTACATTCAAAGTGACCAATATGGTCCATATTTTCAACCCTTGTTGTTTTCAAAACCACTTTCTTAAAAGTGGTTCTAGCCTTCTTATGGTTAGAATCGCTTTAGGAAAGTGAGACGTTTTCATACCTTCCAAAAAGTTTCTTTTTAAATCTCTTCCTAAAAAAATCTCTTTCAAAATACTTTCCTAAAACTCTCCTCTTCAAAGTTGTTTTCAAAAACTCCCTCCAAAATCTATTTTTCAAAGCTTCCTTTCCAAAAACTCTTTCACCTCAAAATTCACTTTCTAAAAACATTCCCTAAATTCACTTTCCTAAAAACTCTCTCCAACAATCTCCTTCCCAGAATCTTTCCAAAAACTCTCTTTCTAAAATTTTTCTTCTAGAAATTCCCCTATAGGATTTTCTTTCTAAAATCTTCGTTTCTAAAAACACACTTTCCAAAAACTCCTTTTTTTAAAAAAATCTTTTTCCAAAAATTATCCTTTCCAAAAATTCTTCTCTCTAGAAACTCCTCTTTAGGATTTCCTTCCAAAATCTTCGTTTCCAAAAACTCTTTTCTTAGAGCCCAAGTCAAGCCTTAAAGCCCACAAGTAGGAAATCCTAATTTTCTTTCCAAAAACATGATTTTCAAACTTTGCCCTAAATTTAGGTTTCCATAACCTCTCGTTTTCTACATCAAAACTATACAAAACTTATTTTCTACGTCGAAACTAGAATTTTTCAAATCTAGGGTTTCTAGAATATCCCTCTCCAAATTCTTGCCAAATCTTATCTTCCCTTTAAGAAACCAAATCCGATCTCCCCATTTAGGAAACTAAATCCTATCCTCCGTTTTTGGAAACAAAATCAAACCTTCTCTTTTCAAAACAAAATCCAATCCATTCCTAATCCAACTTTTTCTTAATTCAAATTCTTCCTAAACTTCCACTTTCCTAAACCTTAAGTTTCCAAAACTTGAACATAAAAATCTTTCCTAAGTTTTAAAACTCAACTTTCAAATCTTTCCTAATCCAACCCTTTCCTAATTCAACCCCCTTCCCAAATCTTAACTTTCCAAATTTAAGTTTTCAAACTTTTCCTAAACTCAAACATTTTCTAATCTCAAGATTTTCTAAAACTCTAAGACTTTTTAAATCTTAAACTTTCTAAATTTTAAATCTTTCCAAATTCAAAACTTTCTCAAGTTAAATCTTTCTAAACCTAAATCTCTCCAAAATTCTAAACTTTCCAAAACTTCAACATCTTTCCAAATCTAAGACTTTTCTAAACTCAAAACTTTCTTAATTCAAACATTTCCTAAACTGAAAACTTTCCTTTTTCAAACCTTTTCCAAAACGAAACTTTCTTATTTTCAAAACTTCCTTATTTTCAAAACTTTACAATTTTCAAAACTTTCCTAATTCCAAAACTTTCCTAAAATGACACTTTCCTAATTCGAAACTTTCCTAATCGGAATCTTTCTTAAATTCCAAGTTTCCAAATCTTTCAAGATCTTTCCAAATCCAACATTCAAGTCCAACTTTCCTTAAGCCTCAAGTCTTTCCTAAATTCTATCTTTCTTAAGTCTGAGTTTCCTAAACCTCCATCTTTCCAAAACAAGTCTAAATCTTTTCCAAGTTCTACTTTTTCAAATCAAAATTCAATCTTTTCAATTCCAAAATTTCAAGTTCCAATTTTCAAATCTTCCAATCAAGGTTCAATTTCTCAATCTTCCAATTCAATTTTCAATTCAATCTCTTTCTTTCAAATCAATCTTTTTTCAATCGGACTCTAGTCCGAACTACGACTGACCTGATTCCCCCAAAGGGATACGTAGGCAACCTTCATAGATGCGGTCACAACACTTTTCAAACTTTCAATTCCACCCTCATGGGTGCGGTCTCCACATTTTCAAATCTCAAATTCCACTCTATTTTCAAAATTTCAATTTCAAAATTTCTACTTTTAATTTTCAAACTTTCAAATTTCAATTCTATCTCTTCAAATTTATTTTCAAATTAAATCAATCTCTTTTCAAATTTATTTTTCAATTGTCTTAACTTGCACTTGCATATCATGCATTATGTTAGTTTCTTTTTAAGCATTGTTTTTCAAAGTGGATAGGATTGGCCGATAGTTAGGTGAAGACTCTCATAGGTGAATCTAGGGTAAATTGACATGTAGGTACCGAAAGGGCGGGGTAGGGTGATGGCTTAGTACGTCTTCCCTACACGTAACCAACCTCCGAACTTAGATCACTGTTTTCAAAGACCAAAAGGAGTTATTTTTCAAAAAGGGCTAAATATTTTCCAAAGGTTGCCAAACAACCTGTTTTCCTAAAAAAACCCTCTCTTGAGGAGATATTTTCAAAATCAATTTCCAAAAACCCTAAGTGTAGTCTTCGGATTATTCTTAGTTTTTAGGTGACCTAACTCACCTTAATCAAATTAGGTGGTGACTCCAAATCTTTTTCAAAAGCCCTTTATTCAAACCAATTTTTCAATTCAAACCTAGTCGCACTCATTCTTCTAGGATGGTGAGTTCTAACGAAAGAGTACAACATTTTTCCCGCTTGTGTGAGTATTCCTCGAGTGCGAAAAATCTGGGCGCGACACATGGCTGCATCATTGTGAGAGTTTTCTGCAGACTTTATCAAACTGGATCGTTTTGATGAAGCAAACTTCAAAAGATGGCAGAAGAATATGCACTTCCTACTTGCCAGTCTCAAAGTGGTGTATGTTCTCACCACCCCTAAGCCTACTGCAAATGAAAATGAGACTGTGGCTGAAACAAGGACAAGGATGAAATGGAGGCAAGATGACTACATATGCAAAGGACACATCTGCAATACAATGTCTGATACTCTGTTCGATATGTACCAGAATAAGGGGACTGCTAAAGAATTGTGGGATGCACTTGAAGCCAAGTACTTAATGGAGGACGCCACTAGTAAGAAATTTCTGGCTTCAAAATTTTTCAATTATAAGATATCTGATACTCGTCCTGTTATTAAGCAGTTTCATGAAATCATGCATATCCTAAACTAATTCAATCAGTATGACATGAAAATGGATGAATCCATTACGGTTTTTGCCATTTTGGACAAACTTCCATCATCATGGAAAGACTACAAAAAGAGTCTTAAACACAAAAAGGAGGACCTGTCTCTTGAAGAATTGGGCCGTCATCTTCGGATTGAGGAGGAATTTCAGAAAAGAGATAGTAATAACGAGCATAGCTCTCATGTCTCTAAGGTTCATATAATGGAGGATGGACAAGGGTCAAAACAGCCCTCCCAATCTGGACAAGATAATCGTAAGAGAGACAAAAATACTGGTAACAATGACAATAATTCTGGAAATAACCAGAATCACAATAAGAAGAAAAAGAAGGGGGCATATTTCTACTGCAAAAAGGAAGGCCACTACAAGAAAGAGTGTTGTCTCTTTAAGAAACAAAAAGGGAATGATGCTAAAGACTCTAAGGAGAAATTTGTGGCCATGATATCCGAGGTTAATATCCTTAAAGATAATGAAGTATGGTGGATTGACTCTGGTGCGACGAGACATGTTTGTAAAGACAAAAGTTCTTTCAAGACCTATGAACCCATGGAGGACGGCAATGTTCTTCACATGGGCAACTCGTCCACTGCAGCAGTCAAGGGAGAAGGATCTGTGAATCTAGAGTTTACTTTTAGAAAAAGCCTTACTCTTACTAATGTATATCATGTACCAGAAGTTAGAAAGAATCCGGTGTTTGGGAGTCTTCTTAATAAGTTTGGGTTTAAACTTGTATTTGAGTCGGACAAATTTATCTTGACTAAAGGAGAGATGTTTGTTGGAAAAGGATATTTGTATGAGGGCATGTTCAAGCTTAATATTAATAAAGTGAATGTTTCTGCTTATATGGTTGATTCTCTTTCTTTATGGCATTTTTGTTTAGGACATGTTAATTCAAGAAGAATGCATGATATGGTTAAGTTAGAATTAATTCCTAAATATGCAAATGACATGAATGATAAACGCAGAATATGTATGCATACTAAAATCACTAGAAAACCATTCTCGAAAGTTGATAGAAATTCTACTTTGTTAGAATTAATTCTTAGTGATGTGTGTGATATGCATAGCACCCCTACTAGAGGAGGCAAAAAGTACTTTATGACTTTCATTGATGATTATATAAGATTCTGTTATATTTATTTACTACATGCTAAAGATGAAGTTTTAGATAAGTTTAGAGTTCATAAAACAGAAATTGAATGTCAATGTAATGCTAAGATTAAACGCCTTAGATTAGATAGGGGAGGTGAATATCATTTTCATGCATTTTGTGAATCTGTTGGTATTATCCATGAAACCTCTATGGCTTACACTCCACAACAAAATGGAGTTGCTGAAAGGAAAAACAGAACTTTAGTAGAAATGACTAATGTTATGCTCTTTAATTCTGGTCTTTCTAATAGTTTTTGGGGTGAAGCTATGTTAACTGCGTGTTATATTTTGAATCGTGTTCCTCATAAGATGTCTAAAGTGTCTCCATATGAGTTATGGAATAAAAGAAAGCCTAATTTGTCTTATCTTAAAGTTTGGGGCTGCAGAGCCATTGTTAGATTACCTGAACCTAAGATTAAGAAGTTAGGACAAAAAGCTATTGAATACATTTTCTTAGGATATGCAGAACATAGTAAAGGATATAGATTTCTTGTTATTGAGACTAATGATTCAATTGAGATCAATACCGTTTTTGAATCTAGAGATGCAGTCTTTTATGAAAATAGTTTCACGTCTATTTCTAGTATAAATGAGACTAGAAAACATGTGGACCGATCTTTAGAACCACAAAAAGATGTCATTATATCTTCTGAATCTAGAAGGAGTAAAAGGATAAGGACTGAAAAGTCTTTTGGGCCAGATTTCATTGTTTATTTGGTAGAAGGTACTATAGATTCTATCTCTAAGCAAACTTCGGTTTTGTCTTCTATAGAACCTGATCCTTTTTCATTCGATGAGGCTATGAAGTCTCAAGATTCAGCTTTTTGGAAAGAGGCTATTAAAGATGAAATGGACTCTATTATGGGTAATAAAACTTGAAAATTAGTTGATCTACCACCTGGTTCTGTTCCTGTTAGATGTAAATGGATTTTCAAAAAGAAAATGAAGGTAGATGGAACTATAGACAAGTTTAAGGCTAGATTAGTTACTAAAGGTTTTAAACAACAAGAAAGTATAGACTATTTTGATACTTATGCACCTGTTGCTAGAATTAGTACTATCCGGTTGCTTATTGCATTAGCTTCTATCTATAACTTCGAAATTCACCAAATGGATGTTAAAACTGCATTTTTAAATGGTGAATTGGATGAAGAAGTTTACATGGACCAACCTGAGGGTTTTATCATGCTTGGATAAGAACATAAAGTTTGTAAGTTGGTTAAGTCTCTTTACGAACTTAAATAAGCACCTAAACAGTGGCATGAGAAATTTGATCAAGTTGTGGTTACTAACGGTTTTAAAATACATGAATCTGATAAGTGTGTGATTATCTGTTTATATACAGATGACATGTTGATTTTTGGTTCTAATATTGATAACATTGTGAAAGTTAAGAAATTTTTGTCATCTAATTTTGAAATGAAAGACATGGGTATTACTGATGTCATTTTGGGTATCCGAATTAAAAGGAACACTAATGAGATTGTCCTTTCTTAATCACATTATATAGAAAAAATACTCAGAAGATTTGATTCATTTGATTGCAAACCTGTGAGTACACCGTTTGATTCAAATCTGAAATTGTATCCTAATACTGGTAGAGCTATTGATCAATTAAAGTATGCTAGGGTAATTGGTTGTTTGATGTATGTTATGACATGCACACGGCTTGATATTGCTTATGCAGTTGGTAAACTTAGTAGATTTACTAATAATCTTAGCACTAGTCATTGGAATGCTGTAACAAGAGTTTTAAAATATCTAAAAGGAACTATGGATTATGGTTTGTGTTACAGTGGGTATGCTACGGTTTTGGAAGGATACACTGATGCTAGTTGGATATCTGACCGAGATGATCATACATCAACCAGTGGGTGGATATTTCTCCTTGATGGAGGAGCTATCTCATGGGCTTCTAAGAAGCAGACTTTGATTACAGACTCTACCATGGCTGCAGATTTGTAGCTTTGGCTTCTTGTAGCAAAGAGGCTGAGTGGCTTAGGAATTTGTTGTTAAAAATTCCTCTTTGGTCTAAACCAATGTCACCTATATCTTTGCATTGTGATAGTGAGGCTACACTGTCACGAGTATATAGCCACATTTATAATGGCAAATCTAGGCATATTGGCATGAGACATAGCAGTGTGAGACAAATGCTCACTGATGGAGTTATCACCATAGATTTTGTGAGATCATGCCAAAACTTAACAGATCCGCTTACTAAAGGACTTGCAAGGGACTTGGTGAAGAAAACATCAATAGGGATGGGTCTTCGGCCCATATGATTAGTCATCACTGGTGAAAACTCGACTCAACGCTTGAAACATCAAATCTTGAGTTCAATGAGCCAAAGTACATCAGATGTAGTGACTGCAAGCACTATACATATTTTTCATCCCAAGAAAAAAAGTGCTTGGTACCAGTAATGTAAATGGGGAAGGTTGAGCAATATACTCTTAATAGACTTATGATATATTGTGTTTAAGTGTTTAAGTTACTGGAACACTTCAGATAAGTCTACCTATATGAGTGTCGAAGGTGGTGCTGCCTTCTATGATGACTTGGGCAATCTCTAGAGCACTCATAAAACAGGATATAGACACAAGTCCAATCCACGTGTCGGCTTTTATGAATTTACCTAAAGAAGAGAATACTAATGTGTGAGACATGTCTGGTTAGCTATACAGGATTGCTAGTTCAAAGCTTGCCTACTATGCCATCCTTGTTAACCTTGATGTGTTCTCACTAAATGATGGTTCAAGTCTATAAGACACCTTCATTTATGCATTAATTTTCCTTGTCTGGCCAAGATTTGTTTTTCAAATTATTTTGAAAATGTTGGGGGATTATTGAAATTATTTTCAAAATATATAATATATGTAGTAGTTTGGGGTTTTTCCATTTTGGTTTTGACTAGCTTTGAAGAAAGTCTTTATTGCCTTATTAAATGAATCCTACATCGAAAAGTGATAAGTTTTGTAAGGCATTTATAAATGTCAACAACTTTCTATGTATTGTTTTAGAGCAATAATTGAGTGGAGCACTCAAGTATGAGCATGTGTGCCAAGCCACATGTGCGCTACGCGCACGTCTCGCGTGCGAGTCACGTGGCGTAATGTGGCGTTTTAGTGGTGCACTTGGCACTTGGACACATGGCACGTGTGCGTGTGGCGTGTGATCAAGACCATTATTTTTTGTCAATCATGATGATCAACGATCGGATGGCTAATATATAAGTAAAAAAGATCGTATGGTGAGAACCACACCTGATCATAGAGGTGTGATGTATGATCTGATCAAATAATAAATAGATGCGATCTACACCGTTAGATTAAGAAAGGGGCGATCCGACGGCTGTATTTAAACCTGCAAGTGACTGTTAGAAATTAGTTATTATTTGAATTCTAACAGTCATGTCTAGTCCAAAACGAAACCAAAATGTCTATAAAAACATGACAAATTCGCAGACAAAAATATATAATTTTTCCTACAACTTCTCTATATATTGAAAGGCAATACAGTTCTTGATTATTTTCTAATTTTATTATTCATCATCTCTGAAGTCTGTTTCTGCAGAAATAGACATTCAAATTCTTGGCAGACTTGATAATCAGAGGGTATTCGGGTCTGATTTCGTGTGTGCAACATGCAGTCAGAATTACAGATTTTTTTGGACTCCATTATATCTTGGAAGCAATTCGCCATTAACCCGGTGCACACCAGATTCTGAGAATTGGTGAGGGTGAATATCGTCTTAAATAAAGCGATATTAATCGTGTCTTGGATGCGATTATTCATCTTCTTCTTTCTTTTACAGATTTCTAAACTAACAGTATAGACGAGCTCAAACAAGTCATTTAGGTTAATATGTTTACCCACTTCGTGTTGCCTAAGATTTGAGCATAGAACCTTTCTGCTTATCTGCCATTGTTC
This sequence comes from Euryodendron excelsum, assembly GCA_033060915.1. NCBI lineage: Eukaryota > Viridiplantae > Streptophyta > Magnoliopsida > Ericales > Pentaphylacaceae > Euryodendron > Euryodendron excelsum. The sequence continues at coordinate 50,365,798 of CM065379.1, read as the reverse complement.
AGATTGTTGGGCCTAACTACTGCTAAGCCGGGCAGTTCAAACTCACAGTTAGAAGCGTCCATTGGGCCATTTACGGGCGGCCCATTTAATTTTGGGTTGCCATGCTTTGTGTTGGCCTATACCTGGCCTGCTTTGAATGTGTAGTGCCACACCCAATTCTCAAGTGCTAGGCTGGGCCCAACAAGGTCCACGCTTGTGAGGGGCCATGCCCGTGCAAGGTGCGACCCACTTTACACTTCTAGGGGTGCTTTGGTCATTTTGAATTTTTTTTTTTTAAAAACTAGTCATTGGGCCTGTGCCCCACTACTAAGCCGGGTGGCCATGCCCGGCATTGCTGTCCTGCCTATACTTGACACGGTCCGAGTTGATTTATATAGGGTTCACAACTAAACAGGTCATGTTAGTGCCGGTCGAGTTCACTCTGCATCTCTACTCATAGTGTAAAAGAGAAAAATGACAAAATATGTTTTGTATAAGGTACAACAAAAATCCATCTAAAATAAGTTGCCCCACTCTTATTAGTTCAAAACAAATTGGCCATCTTTGTGCTTTTGTTTTTTTATTTTGGAAATCAGTATTAACTTACAACTGCTTAGAACAGTGTCATGATCAGGCCAAGAGAAATATACGCAATTGCTCATTGAAAGAGCTCAATCTCATACGAGATCGTTGATCGTATTTAAGAAAGCCAAGAGGAAACTAGAGAGGAAAATGCCCAAACCACCTACTAACCATCGCAAGACATTCCTTGGGCCTATACTCCGGAGCTGTGTGACCCCCTCCCTGCTTATGGCAAAGAAACTTAGTAAACCATAGCTTGATGCTATAAGAAATCAACATTGAATTAAATAATCGAGTTGGGTTGGGGAATTTCTTGCCTTCACAGTTGCAAATGTCAACACATATAAGTTGTTTGTAAATATCTCTCCGAATCTGCACAAAACAAAACATAAGTGTAGAAATTTTTTACACTAAAATGATAACTTAAAGCTGACAAATATTATGTAGCAAAAAGAGTTCAAGAAGTTTAGGTACCAACCCTCCTACTTGACCATCGACGAACCACGGTTTCCAGCCATCTATAACCGATAAGTTCAGTAAATTAATCCATTCTAGTGTGCCCACATATGGAACAACCATGTCGTGATCACCACTGTCGAGAAGAGAGTTTTTTTTCGGTGACGGTAGAAGATTAGAATAACTTACAGGCAAGAGGGATGCAGATACAATATTTCCTTCGGAGATTAGGAAATGCGCGGAAAAAACATAGATATAAACTTTACTGAAAATAAAATAACATTTTTTCAGAATTTTACACCTGAATGATGTGGCTCTTGGCATTTTTTTAAATGGCTAGAGTGAAGATAAAGATCGTAGGTTAACAGTGAATTGGTGATGTGTGTTTTACATATTTAGTGCTTCAAGAAAGAAAAAAAAAAAAAAAGGGGGCTCAATTTGATTCTTCATGTTCAAAATTAGAGGATGTTTTACCTGTAAACTAGAGATCGGCAGTGTTTTTTGGTGAGATTTTTGTGATAGCTCACACTGTTAGTGACATCATATGTAAAAGATAAGGTCTTATTGCATCTGAGCCAGTCCTTCTTTGTTCCCTGATTGGGTCACCCATCAAATTAATCACCTAATGAATCAATGGTCAAGCATATATAGATACCGATCATAAGAACTCCTTAATCAGGATATTAGATTAATACCTGTCGAATATGCAGAGCTTCTTGGACAGTTCTATCATTGGCCCAAATGTACGAGTACAGATAATTATAATTCTACCCAAAAAAAAATGAAGTCTGGTTGAGTATACACTCAATTTTGAAGACAGTACTATATATATATATATAGAGAGAGAGAGGAATTACTCGACACCATGTTCCAGGAAGCAAAGGTAGTGAATTAAGGAGATCTTGGGGATTTTCTTCGATAGCGTTGCGATCCCATTTCAATAAATTTGGTTTTGGGGACTCTGAATCACATTGTGGTTCTAAAATTTGTGCTGGGTTTATCTGCTCGATGCACTGTAGATATTAAATAATGAACTGTTGTTAATACCTCCAAAACCTTAATAGAAGATGATAACATGTGTGTATGAAAAAGCTAAACTAGCTCACCTCCTGCACCAGTTGGAGATCAATTTCGCACAAGGTATTGTTAGGATCAACCTCTATGTACTGCCCATTGCAATTTGCTTTGGTTGACTGAAAAGACCATGAAAAAAACACTAGAAATTTTACAACGTTGTTGAAACAAAACATAGGCCTTAAGTCACTAAACTATGATCTATAGACTTTTATTAGTTACTTTGTGATTGCGGGAGCCAATTGAATATGGAATTACCTCATAGAGATCGTCCGATAGAATTGCCACTCGATGAGCAAACGGTACTCTGGAATTCAGGTCGTTAATTTCATCCGTGAGAGGGTCGCCAAGCAAGTATCCCTATGTCAAGTTCAAAGAATATTAGCTTCACTCCTGGTCTACAATCTCAAAACAATTAACTCATGGATTTGGAAGGGGAAAAAAAAATGAAATTAACTCGGGTGATTTGAATTCTTAAAAAATGGACCGTTTACTTGAATGTTCAATGGCGGCTCAAGTCTGACTTCGTTTCCTACACAAAATAATCGAAGTGATAACATATATATAAGCTTATTCGAGCAGAAAGCTTGGTTTAATTCGTGAAAGCATAGTGCTTCATCTGGGCATCAAAACAAATAGGAAATGAAAGCAAAAATTGGAACAATAACTCATTTTTCGGATTCAAAACTAGTACCATCATATATTTCTTGAACAATGATCGGAACAAGTATTCCAGAATAGGAATCGCCACCAATGTACAATGGATTGTTGAAAAATTCAGGATGATCCACGAGCCACTGCATTACAACTCAAAAAGAGAAACAAAACCTTTTATTAGTTTGCAATGGTAAGAGCATTAGATGTTCAAACTGGGTACTCGTCACATTCTTTGGTAAATTCTCTCTCACCTTCCTTAGAAAACTGTAAGCCTGTGTTGCCGCGAGAGTGTCGCTGGTGTTGTAAGCTTCAGGAGTTTTTGCATAGGAGAATCCAGTACCAACAGGCTGATCTAGAAATATTATGTTGGCTACCTAGAAAATTATAACCACTCCTCATTACATCATGGAAAATGGAGGTTGAACTCTGTTTGATTGCATAAAATTTCAATTTATAGCCAAAGCATCAGTGTTAAATTTTATACCTTTGTCCATGAGTATGGATTCGACTCCAATGCTGGCTTGTTCCCACTGGAATTTGCATAGTTAAAAGTAAATGGACCTACGCAAGACTATACAATTATCAAATCATTTCAAATTGAAGACTATAAATATATATATATCTATCTACTAAAATAGAGAAGAAAAGCCACTTGCTTCCCTCCCTACATAGAATTACTTCTCGATGCATGTTCAAAAAATCCCGTCAGTGGTAATAATATTTTTGTGATTAAGAGCTCTGATAACGGATATTTTGTTTAAAATTAAAAGATTTTTATTTAATCTTATTATTTTATACTAAATTCTGTACGAGAATTACCCATTGAAAAATTAACAATTTCAATTTGTAATTTGATAATGGAATCGTTAGCAAACAGTGAAAGATAGAGAAGTGTAGGTGAATAATGATGTGGTCTAGAGGATATGACCTTTTATGATAGTGTATTTTACTAATTCTTTTCCCTTTTGTTTTAAAGTTTGTGTGCATTGGTCATACAAAATTTTTTTTATTTATTGTCTTCTAATTTCTCTATATATTTATTAAGATAATGTGATTGACACGTATTTACGTGTATCATATATTTCTTTATATATATATATATATATATATCCATATATATGCATGCAGTTGTCACTTCCGAAAGTTGCTTGCCATCCAACAACAAACTTTAATTATTGCAATCTACAAAAAAAAAAAAAACAAAAAACAAAAAAAGTCTGGCACCTAATGGTCAATCTACTGCAGATAGAATTATAATCTGAAATTTCAAGACCAAGACGCCACGAGCGGCCACTATTAGAGAAATCAACAATAAACTTGGTAATCACGTGCTAAAGGGGAACAAAAAAATAAAAATAAAAACCAATTTTATTTTTTCTCGAGAAACTCACCGATTTCAAACAGGAGACCGGACAAAGCAGAGCAGCCAGGGCCTCCAGTGATCCAAAGCATCAGAGGGTCATCTCTTGGACTCCTTTCTGACTCAATGAAGTAGTAGAATAGCTGCACATCATCTGATTCCCCTACGCCAACATAACTTCATGCAAAAAACTGGTAGTAACCACCATCTTTGATTTGAAAAAGGTAAAGCTAAAGCTATATATATATATATATATATATGTGTATATATATCAAAGTAAGTGGAAGCAATGGAAGAGAGAGAAATGCAAACAACAGGGGAAGGGCCCACTGAATTACCCAGTTTCAAGTGTAAATGGGAGACTGCCGGGAAAGCCTGGTAGGTTCTTGATGATGGTTTGTGACAAAGCGGTGGAGGACAGAACCAGCACAAGAATTGAATGCCATAGCATTGGACCTTTAATGTACTTCATGGAATTGAAGTTGAGTTTCTGAGGTTGATAACCAGGTACGTAGGGTACAGCAACTGATATGGGCTTTAACCTTCAGTCCACTTATAACTCTTTCTATGGCATCTGCAACAAGAGAGAGAGAGAGAGAGAGAGAGAGAGAGAGAGAGAGAGTACATATATATATCTAGTGTCACGTGTTTTATTTGCTAGAGTGCAATACAATGGAGTAGATAGTAGTCTATTGTAACAATGTATGTACACCAACAATTCAAAGTAATAATCCAGAGTATTAGATAAGAGTCAAATTTCAGGTGGTTACCAGACCATCGGAAATGGATGCCCCAGAACCAATAAAATCAATGATTTGTGTTGAAGAAGTTTCTCGGACTAATGCATCCAATTGGGTTAGATGATTCAGGACACCTCTCTCTCGTGGACTCTGCACCACCTGCACTCTAAATCGAAAGTTGGGTGGAACTGGAGAAGGTTAGGTTTGTATGTCAGGCGGTAAATCAACTAACTCTCTAGTGGAACGGGACATTCTGGGCCCACGAAAACCAAAAAAATAAAAGAACGTGACGCCCTTGTCCAAGCTTAGCCCGTAATGAGATCCCCTTTCACAGCTCGACCATAGCCTATTTTCTGCTATGGGCTTTGGGTCTTGTTCAGTGGAGCTTAAACCAGTCATTTAGTTTAATATTTTTCAACCAGGCACCCACTTCATGTTGCCTAAGATTTGAACCCAAAATCTTACTGCTAGCCTTGGAAATGGAATCAAAAATTTTGTTGAGGGGAGCCAAAGAAAAATTCTTGAATTTTAAAGGGTTTAGGTAAACTTTTTTTAATTTATGAGAGGATCACCATTATACAATTTCTTATTATGAATACTCAAAATCTATTTGGTTCAAACAGAATTTTATTAAAGTAAGGGAGCCATTGTCCTCTACTGTCTAAACAAAGTTCCGTCCGTACTGTATATTATACAAATATCTCTTTGTGGGCTGGGCCTAGCTCGGGCTAAGGTAGACTGAATTCAAACTCAGAGAGAGAGAGAGAGAGAGAGAGAGAGAGAGAGAGAGAGAGAGAGAGAGAGAGAGAGAGAGAGGGAGATGACACATATACGTAAAATAAAATTCATCCAAAATCAGTTCCCACTTGTAGTTCACAACACAACAGATTGGCCATCTTTGTGATTGTATTTTGAAAATAATTTAACTTACAATAGGTAAGAACATTGTTGTGATCATATCAAGAGAAAAATATTCACATGGAAAAAGCTCACTCATTTGAGATGGGATTGTTAATAAATTTAGAGTCAAGACAATTAGCTAGAGACATAAACAACCTCTCCACACGCCAGTAAAGTTGCATATATTTGAATTTATTCAAAATTAACCGGTCACGGTAAGAACTTCGTGCATTAAAATGACTAGAGAGGGAAATGCACGAACCACCTACCGACCATCTTAAGACATTCCTTGGGTTTGTACTCTGCAGTTGTGTGACCCCCTCCCTGTCCCATAGCAAAGGAATTTTAAGGGGGTGTTTGGATGGCATTTTAAAAAAGTTATAATTTATAAGCTTAAGTTAATTTTAAAAAATCACTTATTTAAAGGACTTTTTCAAGTTTAAGTTTGGTTTTAAAAAGTCACTTTTTTCAGCCAGAATTAAAAACTGTTTAAAAAAGCTTTAAGTTTAAGTCATAAATTATTAAAAAAGTTACCGTCCAAACATCCTCTAATTAATTATAGTTTGATGTTACAAGAAAGCAAAGTTGAAGTAAACAATTGAATTGGGAATTTCTTGCCTTCACAGTTGCAAATATCAACACATATAAGTTGTTTGTAAACTTCTCTGTGAATCTGCATAAAACCCAAAAAAAGTAGTGCTTAACTACTGCTATGTGTAGTGAAAATTTTCAGTTAATGACGACTTAAAGCTTACAAATATTATGTTGTGGAAGAGTTCAGAGAAGTTTGGCAACTAACCCTGCTATTTACATATATAATCAACTGATATTGCAACAAGACCGATGATCCAGATTAGTAAATGGAGTGAAAACATCTTTTAGTAATCAGACCATTGGGAGTGGTTGAACTAAACCAGTTAGGTATGAGGTTTTCATGGGAATGGCTTCACTATTAGGCTATGTTTGAAATTTGAATTTATCAAGAAAAAAATAAAAAAAAATTGTGTATTTATAATAAGCCAATTAATGAAGCATTTTTTTTTTATTTTTCATTTTGCTGAGCAAAAAGGTGGAAATGAGCGATAATATTGTTCCAATAAAAAAGAAAGAAAAAAAGAAAGTGGATATAATGGAATTTCAATTTGAGTGACATTTGAATAAACACAGAAAAATGGGGAGCATAATTACCATCTAATAAAATGTGCACACCGGAAAAATTCCCATTTGAATTTTAAAAGAGTATATAGTAAAGCTATAGTATCCAAAATGATGGGGCAATAGTGCTTTATTTTAAAATAAAAAGTCAAGTTCAACTATATTATTCTGCACAAAAAATTATATACAATATTTAAATACATAATTTTGAGGGTCCAAATTTGTTTGTTGTTGCTGTTTGAAATAAAGGTAGTTCTATTTGCATTCAAAAATTTTCTTCTCTCCTCTTTTAATTTATTCCCCTTGATTTTTGCCCAATACATATATTTTGGCACACAAGTTATGGTGAAAAATATGTGTCTGCACCTATAAACACAAATTTACGTTATTATACTGGTTGTTCTAGTAGCCAACAGCGGCAAAAATTGGGAGTTTATATGAAAACAATAAATTGTACAAGAGCATAGAAAATTCAAATTTCAGTTAGTATTATCACCTTCATTTTTTAAAAATTTTAAAGTCATTTATTTTTATTTGCATTGATCAATGGACTCAATATTTTAAAATGTAATTAACTTCTCTTAATGATTTCCTACAAAAGACCATTTATATTTTTAAAAAATTAATAATATTCCAATACACAATTTTTGAAAACAATCACCCAGTGCCTAGTGTTTTCGCGGCTTAATACTTGAGGAATTGTTTTATTTTGGTTTGGTTATGAGTCAATTAATCAATTTGATCAAAGCAAACTAGTCTAGTGGAAGGGTCTCTAGTTATGAGCCTTCTCTCTAGTTACAATCATAGACGCAAATTGATTCACATGCCCTTAGGACTGTAAGACAAATGAAGTTAATTGAGCTCAGTTAATTAAAAGTTTGTTTAAAATTAATTAAAATAATTTTAAAGCTTGTTAATTTTGATACACTTATATGGACTTTAAGATTAAAAATACAAGTTACACAAACTGAGTTCGGAATCAAATTAATTGAAGCTCGCCTCATTCACATTTTCAATTGTTAGGAATGGACTTTGCTTTGGAATAATTTCAAAGGGTACAGAGAGAGGATACTGTATATTCTATGATGAACAACGATGAACTTGGTGTTGATATTAAGCTTTATATTGATATTAAGGTTTATATGTAAATCCAAAACTCTTAGATACGCACACAAAATGAGACAATCAAAGAGAAATATCTCGGTCCATAATATATATGTCAGCCATGCCATTACCGACAAAAAATTAGAAACTTAATGCATTTTATCCTTTTTTTCCCTTACTTTTTCATTTTTTTTTCTATCACAAAATCCTTGATATAAGCTATTGACTAATGGGTAAGAACTCAAATACATAGTTATAAATTATGCAATGTGTTTGGTACACACCTTGATTCTGTGGTGAGAAATATTCATTAGCTCTTTTATTTTTACAACTACATCATCAATCAGTCCAAATTGATCTTATTTCCCATAAAAGTTGGAAAATTTTCAAGGCACAACCCTCTCAATTAGATAGGATAATAAGCAAACCACCTATCGACCAGGTTGAGGGCTTCCTTGCGCTTGTATTCTGGAGCTGTGTGACCTGCTCCCTGTGTAATACAAAACAATATATAAGCAATTTGCCTTTGTTTTTCGTTTAAAGAAGAAGAAGAAGAAATTACGAAGAACTTGCCTTTAAAGTTGCATATGCCAAACGATAGTTATCATTCATATACTTCTGCGTGTATCTGCATACAAAATGAAGGCATAATAGTCACAAGAGAGTTTTTGACAAAAAAAATGGAATAGATTTATTTATTCTGAAACTTACCCTGCAATTTGGCCATCGACAAACCACGGTCGCCATTGATCAAAAATAGGCACTCCGAGGGAATTTATCCATTCCAAGGTACCAATGTACGGAACAGAAATGTCATGATCACCACTGTAAAAAGTGGGAATTGCGTCAATGAGAATTGTTGGTACACTTGAGACACAAAACTAGGATTAGCACTTTGATTGAGGATTTTTCTGATGAATATTGAGTAAAGGCTTATTGTACTTAGCAAGGAAGCAAAAACTTTTTGCAATAATTGTTTTAAAATTATGTTGTGTTTGAATCTCGAATTTATTAAAAAAAAAGTATATTTATATATGTAAAATTACATCTTATATTTAGTTGTAAGAGAACGTAGAGGATAAAAGAACACCCTCATTTTCTTCTCTTTTCTCTCTCATTTTTTTGATTCTTTTCTTTTTTCTTGATGAATTTGGAATTCAAACATAACATAATATTGTATTTGGATCAAAGATTTGGAAAGAAAAAATGATATGAAATTATGTTATGTGTTTGATTGTTAAAAAAAATTGGAGTAAAGAATATAAAATAAAATTAAAAAAAAAAAGAATTTAGAATCTCTTATTTTTTTTCTCTTTTTTTTCTTAATAAATTTGAATTTCAAATACAGCATTTTTTTTTTGGCAAAATAAATATGTTTTGGTGGCAAATTAGTTTTCTTGCTACAATGTACTTTTTGCGCGGAATTGAACGCAAAAGAGAATTTCAGGCGAACCCTTAAGGATGAATTGACTGCATGTAAAATTCTCTCGTAAAAAACTCTTAGCGACCCTAAAAGTCAAATTTCTTCTAGTTTTCAATCTTTTAGTAATTGGTCCTTAGGAGGCATAACAAAAAATTGTGATATTAAAGAAGACAAAATCTGCTAGAATTGTAAAAGCCAAAGAACATGAATATAATACCTGTATATTAGAGCTCGAAGACCTGTCTTTGTGAAATTTTTATGATAAGCAACAGTACTTGACACATCTTCTGTGTAGAATGGTAAGGTTTTTGCACACCTCATCCAACTACTCTTCATGGTTCCCTGATTGAAACCAGAGAAAGCGTAGTAATGTTAGTGATATAATTATATGTATCATAATAGAGACATAATTACTCTAGAAGCACACATACCGGTCGAACGTAAAGAGCCTTTTGGACACCTTTATCATTCATCCACTTGTGGGACAGCATCCAACTGAAACTCTAAAGAAAGAAAGAAGGAGAACAGTAGAGTTATGCTCATTATTCCTAGATGGTTTAGAGGAAATTATGAAACAATCATGTTGGTGCTTGAGAGCTAGCTAGCACACAGAGAATAGTGAGATTTACCCTGCAAGTTAGCTTAGGAAGTTTATCTTGTGAAAGGAGGTAACCTATGTTTTCGGCTTCTTGAACTCTCAAGTCCCATTCGATTTCCTTTCGTCTTGGTGATGCAAAAGCACACTGGGGTTCCAAAATTTGTGCTAGGTTTATTTGTAGCAGGCACTGCAAATTCACATGGTATCTCTCATTCTTAGTTCTAGCCCATAAAATTTAAACATGAAATCTCATTGTCTAATATAAACAAAACCCAAAAAAAAAAAAAATCCCTCTTCCTACCGATTTGATTCCTAGAAGAGCTGAGACGCATAGAGTGTTGTTGAACTCTATATTAATGTAGTCACCATGGCAATATAATTTGGCGTCCTGCGAAAAAGCATAAAGCATTAAGACTTCAACAACTCCTTGATCAACAAAAGGCATGAATAAGATGATGATGACTAATGTATTTGAGTTGAACTATTGAAATCCTAATACTCATCATCATTTACAGACGTGTAGTGGAAAGTGATCTCTGAATTGTCGCTAAAAACTCAATGCAGAAACCACGAATGCTATGTGACACTAGATCGAATGCCTCAATTTATGAAATACCGAAAAGAACAAAAAAACTCAGCCATAATTTTATCATCACCTCATAAAGTTCATCTGATATCAGGTTCACGCGATGAACATATGGGATCCTTGAATTATCATCGATGTAAGAATCCGTCACTGGGTTTCCAAGCAAGTACCCCTGAAAAAAATTTAGAGTACAAACTCGATCAACCATAATTTTCAGAACACAAATTCACAATGCTATTCTAGCTAATCATCTATATTTGTAAGATCCCAGTTTTTATTTTCTTTGCTTGCTTATTTTAGGATTCTCAGCAACCGTAGGAAGCTTAAAGCACTAATAAATTGGAATAAAGGGCAAACTAACTTTAATTATTCCATTTTGTAACTTAATTACATACTTGGAGTCCCATGAGTGGCTCAAGTCCGGCTTCAAGACCTGCAATTCCAATCCAACCAAAACCCAATTTTTAATGAGTCAAGTAGTTTTACAAATCGTAGAAGATTCAGTTTCAAAATAAAACATGTAATATTGAAGAATTACCATCTAATATTGTTTGAACAAGGAGAGGGACAGTGATGCCTGAATACGAATCGCCACCAATGTATAGAGGATTTGTTTGGAATTGTGGATGATATATCAACCACTATGCCACAAAAAGGAAAGTCAAAATAATGGTTTTGCAAAACATTCTCCAAATGGATCATTATATACATAATTCTATATGCTAACCTTTCTTAGAAAACTATACACTTGTGCCACTGATTTTGTGTCCGAAGTGTTGTAACCAGCCGATGTTCTTGCATAGGAAAATCCAGTTCCCACAGGTTGATCTATAAATATTATGTTTGCAACCTGAAATATCTCACCAATAATATCAAATTAATGTGATATTTGGCCATAACTCTGTATCATTATTAGCTGTACTTAAAAAAGCTATTGTACCTTTGTCCATGAGTATTTATTTAGTCTAAGAGATGGTAATTGGCCAGTCCATGATTCCACATCAAACAATAGTGGACCTGCACAAAAGCAGAATATATTTCAAGGCCATTTTTCAAATCAAAGTAGATTGAAGTTTCAGAACATGTTCTTGAATCTTTGGCCATATCAATATACAATGTTTCAATGGACCCATTAACTTGTAGCTCCAAAAAGTGCTCAAAAATTTGGCCGAAATTGAAATATCTAAGATTTTCCCAGTGATGAATCACAGCTGCAACAATCAGTTTTGGCATTTGCGCAGAAGGTTTTGACTAAACTTCCGCAGAAGGTTTTGACTAATAATTAGACTAACTTCAGCCCATGGTTCAAAATTAGGACTTCTGCAGAAGTTTTTGACTACATTGTAACATTGGCGGTTATGCCCTTTGACATCATATTGACCCATGTGTAGAAAAGATAGTGTTATTTTGCAATTGGTTTTTAACTATCAATAACTTTAATATTAATATAATAGCTTATATAATTAGCATACATTACAGAATAAAAAAATACACCTCACTCAGAATTCTCCAACTATCATTCTAACGAGCTTTCGATGGCTTGTTCCCAAATTAATCTTGACCATTTCAACAATCACCTAACAGTGCATAGTGGAAACAGAAATGGCAAACACTAATGATCTCTCGCTAAAGTAACTTGGGCATCTCAATCATTCACCATCTTTATATATCTTCAAAAAAAGTCAAGATGACTCAAGAATATGACATATAGTTTAAGAGTATTTCTCACTCTAAACACAAGTCCATGGTCCCGTGTGCATCAATTATGATCCGACTATCTTATATATATATATATATATATATATATCCAAGGAGTGAAAAATGAGGTGAGAAGATGGATTATGTATAACATTACAGTAAATTTGAATTAAGAAAATCCTTTTCTTGCAGAGTTTTTTTACAGAAAACTCAATCAGAATAATACGAATAATACCGATTTCATAAACAAGTGCGGAGAAACCAGAACAGCCTGGGCCACCAGTGAGCCATAGGATGAGAGGGTCAGTAATAGGGTCCCTCTCAGACTCAATGAAGTAGTAAAACAGCTGCACATCATCGGTGTCGCCTATGCCAATGTATCTACATACAAAAAAATTCCCATGATCGTCAATCTCAAACTTCTACTAATTTGAAAAATCAAAGAAAATGCCAAGTTCAGAATTCATAAAATTAAGTGTTTCTATCTCACCCAGTTTCTAGCTTGAATGGGAGCTCTCCATCGTAACCCGGTAGGGACTTGACAATCGACTGAGAGGCAGCAATGCCAGAGAGAGCCAACAGAAGCAGAATGCACAAACTCATTCTGCTTTGTTGCTTAAATTTTGCCAAAGAAGAACACTAACAAGTAAGAACTTCGGTTTGGGCTGAAAACACTTAGCCTATATATGCTCATGCAGTACAGTTCAGTAATTGAAGAGAGAGAGAGAGAGAGAGAGAGAGAGAGAGAGAGAGCATTTAGCACATATTGCGAGAACCTTAGTTGACAAGAGTTTAGGTGTATAAAGTTGGTCTAGCAAACCATCAAGCCTATGAAAATTTGGTAGAAAATTCCTTTGTATTTGCCTGGCCGCGCACATAGTGGCAATTATGTAAATATGTCAAAATGGGGTTTGAAATTGAATATCACTGATTCCCCCCCCCCTCCCCCCCCCCCCCCCCCCAAAAAAAAAGTCTTACATGTCTTGAATAAATATGCATAGAGATTTATATTATTTTCTTTTTCTTTTCTTTTGTGTAATATTAATGGTCAGGGTGTTTTTATCTTTTTTCTGGGTTACAACCAAATTTGATTACTTTTAACAGAATAGTTCTTATTGCCTAATATTGGATGTTGTTATAAGAAATAAAAATTTACAAATTTTTTAATTTTGAGTAGTCATCCATTTGCAAATGTCTTATTATGTGAATGGCAAGATTCTTATTTCACTTGAAATTAACGTGGGACCTTTTGTTTTTGACACAAATGCTTTTTAATGGATAGTACTCTCTAGCTCCCTTAAAAAAATTATTGACCCCACACCTGCCGAGATGGAGAGTAAGATCTGCAAAGTTAACAAACTTTCCAGCTTCAGTACTAGAAGGTTTGCTGTACTTGACAGTTGACTGTGAATTAAGGTTGTGGTCATGTTAGGATGAGCATGTGCATGGCATGTGACCTTGCAAGCTACTGTTCCAACATATCTAGATCGGGTCTTCTTAGACCTTTTTATATGACTGGATAACCTTTTGGTTAAGGTGTTGAATTTAAAATTGTCTATTCATTTTTAGTTTTTCCTCTAACAATAAATGATGAGCAATGCAATTTAGGGGCCTCGTGGGTCCTAATTCTAACAAATAGTTATGGGACTCAAGACATTGTGTCTAATGGAGCAACCACCTTTGGAACGTTGATTTTTCTGTTGATATTCAAATTTTTTGGCTAATCACTAGGTAGAATCTTGTTAAGTTGCGGTGCTAAAACTTCTTTTCAAATATTTACTAACATATACAAGGGAATAGACAGCCTTTTAGGTGGTTCATACATTTTTTTTAAGAATATTATTATAAATAATTTCATTTGTCACCATATTTTTTTACTTTTAAATATTATCTTTAAAATGAATTTCAAAACTTATTTTAACCAAAATCTAATGTGAATCCTAATTTTGATTTGGATTTTTCAACGTTTGAAACTTTACTTCCTAATACCAGGACTCACCCAAGTCTAATTCAATATAAATGTATAATACAACTGGCTAATACTGAAAAAGGAATATAATTTTACATGTAACCTCTTTCGCTTTTTATGATATATTACTTAAAAGACGTGTGTTTTCAAGTAAACACATGACAATGAGGCCCGTGGAACCTACTCACTTATATTTAGAAACAAGAAAATAAGGAGAAAATTGGGATTATGTGTAGGATTTTTTTTCTTTATTTAGAGGAAAAAAGTGTAGGGCGGGGCTTCTAGGGTGGGCTGACCATCCAGGGTGAGGTTAACCAATTGCTCTCTCTCTCTCTCTCTCTGTGGGATGAATATCTCTTTCTCCACTTTGGATTTTCAGTATGCTCTCACTTTTTCCAATTTTAAATTACTTGAATTAATTTTTCCGAAAAGAAAAAGAAAATCTTTACAAAATGGTTCAGATAATTGTGCATGCACTATTGCATAATTTATTTTTCTTCTTCTTAGAACTACTTGTAATTATTCCCGAAATTTCGAGAATTCAAGCTTATGGGATGTCGTTAATTAATGAAGTACTGTACATTAATTGTAGTAATGGCATATATCTCTTGACCATTAGGGAATTCATTTCATTAGTGGTGTCAATTTTTATATTCTCAATTGAATTTCATATCACGTAATATAGACATCTATATCTATATAAGTAGACATAGATATAGATATTGATAAAGAAAACAAAGCACCAAGGCTCAACAAACTTTGTACATTCACCCACTATTGTATATTGGGTAAGCAGCATTACCATTCTCCTGAGTGTAGTATTTTGGAAGAAAATTGGTGTTTGGAACATGTATCATTGGCACATTTTTCTTTTTTCTGATCACCTACATAGCGCGTAAATGTTTCTTTTTTAAAAAAAAATTCATCAGGATCTTGCTTAATTGTATGTTTTTAATTCATACTATTTATGAAAATCCCCGAAAAATATATGAATGAAAATCAACTATGTCATGAGTACATTCCAATGGTGATTAAAATGTTTGGAGAATGATTGAAATGTATTGCAAAGTGTTATTTTTCTTAATTGTCTCTTCAACACAAAGAAAATAAATGATTATATTGATGATAAATGTAGATCGGTTTGTGAATACACAATAACAGTTCAAAAAATGCACCAGTCCTCATCCGTCAAGGTATGTGGTAACAATTGTCATGTGTCACAGAGTACACTTCTTGGAAATTATTTTGAAGTTGAAACAGTTCGATAATTCGACATTCTTTCCATTACAGAAATCCTAGAGAATTATAGCATTAAGCTATTGGAAGGAAGAAAATTTGAATACAATTTGGTGCCACAAAAGGCTAACTAGAGAGGATAGTAATGGATCCACCGTTGGAACATCTCGTAACATTGCCTACGCCTGTACTCTTGAGGTGAGTGTCCCGCTCCCTGCATAAGCAAACAAGAATAAACATAGAGTAATGTTATGCAAATAAAAAATTAATTAAAAAAAGCCTCGAAGGTGACTTTTAATTAGCTTTAGATTAGTGACCTACCAGCACAGTTGCATATGTTAAGCGATACCCACTTTTTGAATACTTAATCGTGTATCTACACAAAAAAACAAAAATATAAAACAAGCAATTACATAATTAGAAGAAGGTTTTCGATTCTCTTAGTCAAAATGATTTTTTTTTATTTTAAAAAAGCCCAAAAACAGACGGGGAAATCAAGATCTCACCCTCCAACTTCACCGTCGACTAGCCACGGTCGCCAGTCACTAACTACAGTTAAATTTAACACTTTTATCCAATCTTGAGTCCCAGTATTTGGTACGGTTAAGTCATGATCACCACTGCAAAAGAAAAAAAGGAGCAAGTTTATACCATTGTTTTAGCAAAGTGTGAGAATAATTATTGCTAAACATGGGTGCAAAAGGCACAAAATACCAACTTGTATACTAGAACTTGTAGGCCATATGAAGTGAGATTTTTATGAACATCAAGAACAGTCGCTACATTCATCGTGTAATCTAAGCTTTTATTGCATCTCTTCCAATCTTTAACTGTTCCCTGATGGCCACCATATTTGAATTAGTGAACTAATTAAATTAGATTACATTTAGGTATTTTCTTTGGAGATCACATTACCTCTTTGACATAAAGGGCCTGTTGGACACTCTCATCATTTGCCCAGACATAGGAGAGTGCATAATTGAAGTTCTGCCAAAATAGATGAATTCATATTAATATTCTGTACATTTCAAAGTCCACGGAGAGAGAGAGAGAGAGAGAGAGAATTACATGACACCACATTTCTGGAATTTTGGGAGGTGAGAGTATGAAGTTCCCTGATTGCTGCTGGAGAGATCTTCGGCCGGTTTCTCCATTTTGCTCCGGTGTTGCCCAAGTACACTTGGGTTCCAGGATATCATTTTTGTTTATATCATGAATCATCTACAAATCAAACAATCTCTCCATCCTTAGTTGGTCTAGAATTTTCAATAAGACTATTTATTTGCAATGAAATTGAAAATAATTAACCAATCACTCTCACCCTTGACACCTTCTGAAGGTTTTCAAAGCATTCTGCTTGGTTTGGATCCACCTCATAATAATTGCCATTACAACTTGTCTTGGTTGCCTGTAAAACCATTTCAAGAGAGAGAGAGAAAAAAAAAATCAAATCTATGGGTTTTTCAATCATGAACATTAGGAACAGACAGTCACCTCATAAAGTTCATCAGATACAAGCCCCATCCGGTGAGAATATGTTATCTTTGAATTTTCATTAATAATTGCATCTGTTCTTGGGCACCCAAGAATGCATCCCTGAAAAACCATGTTAAAGAAGAGTATTGATATTCATAAAAGAAATCTATAATGCACCAATTTATTAGACTAACCGAGCTTAATAACGTCACTTAAGTTGGATCATCAGGTTACTTACTTTGAGATTCAAGCGCGGCTTGTCCCCAGCATCATTTCCTAAAAAAGTTTATGATCAATCAAAATACGAGCTAATGAGAGATCAACTTTGGGCCCGTTTGATTCTAATTTTTTTAAGCTTTTTTGGTTTATCAGCTAAAAAGCCAAAAAAATTTCAGTTTTTTTGCTTTTTTTTTGTGGCTTTTCTGCTTGTATTAGCTTATAAAAGCAAAAAACCTTAAACGTTTTAATTTTTTTTGCTTAAAAGTCAAAAAAATAAAATTAAAAAAAAAATTAAAAAAAAAACTATACCAAATAGACCCTTAATTTGTTCCACGAAGAGCGCATCATTAAGCTAGAAATAGTTACTAAATTCTCTTGAGCATTAGAACACTTACCCTGTAATATATGTTGAACTACTATTGGAGCAGTTATGCCCGAGTATGAATCGGCCCCTATGAACAGCTGATTTTTCAGGTATTCCGGGTGATCTTTGAGCCACTGCATTGCAATTCCAAATAAAAAGTAAGCACAAAACATGAAAAACTTGCAAGATCTTGTTTGTAAGACTTCTTCATTATCTTTCTCAGTTCACTTTGCTATTTAGTCCCGTTCGGTATAACATTTTTTTTAGCTTTTTTATTTTGTTTTTTTTTTTTATAAGCAAAAAAGTTAAATAAATTTTTATATTTTTTGCTTTTATAAGCTAAGACTAGCAAAAAATAAAATAAAAAAACTGAAAAAAAATTAGCAAAATTGCCAAGTAAAAAAAGTTTGAAATAAGTCTTACTAAATGGACTATCACTAACCTTTACAAGGAACGCATAGGTCTGAGCTGCTGATTTTGTGTCCGAGGTAGGGTATGCACTCAAGTTTGTGGCATAAGAGAAACCAGTGCCGACGGGCGCATCAACAAATAATATGCTGGCAGTCTTTGAGAAAATCATTGATTAGAAAGCAAACATTATTGTGTTTAACTTGTTCAGAAGGTTTTGAAAAAGAAGGCTGGGAAATATTGTACCTTTGTCCACGAGTATGGGTAATATTCCAATGGTGGGGTACCTCCCTCGTACTCTGTTATATTGAAAGCTAATGGACCTACAAAATTGACATATATAAATATTGCAATTAAGGCCATTGTATACCAGACAAAAAAAAAAAAAGAAAGGCAAACCAGTTTACCAGAAAAAGAACCTTAAAAGGGTTTATGTAGAAATGGGGCTTACAATATTACCTAAGCTAAATTTCTAGCTGTGAAGTGTCAAGTCCAAGGCCCAGTTCTTAACGTTATTTAACGTTAAAGGGAGCACCACTTACTCTTTAAGAAATATTAATACATGGTTCAAAAAACAATATCCTGAAGCGAGATGCGTGAGATCTTTTAGAGATAGAGGCCTGTAGATAATGAATCAAAGTGGAAGAAGGAGAAGAAGAAGAGGAGGAGGAGGAGGAGGGGGAGTACCAATTTCATAAATAAGTCCATTGAAAGTAGAGCAACCAGGACCTCCACTGTACCAAAGCAAAACAGGGTCCTCTTTTGGATTCCTTTCGGACTTGATGAAATAGTAAAATAGCTGGGATTCATTAACAGTAATGTACCTGAAAATATGGTCACCATTTCAAGCTCAATGACTGAGAACTAATTCCATAATATGAGAGAGAGAGAGAGAGAGAGAGAGAGAGAGGGGCAACTTACCCAGTTTCAAGGCTGAAAGGAAGATCACCATCAAACCCAGGTAAGGTCTTGACTATTTCGCTGGAAAACACTACATGTGGGGAGAAAAAGAGCACTAGGAGGAACAACAACTGCAAACAAAACCAATTCATGTGCCGTGTAAGCATTGTTAGCCTCTTCTCGTATGCTGCTTTGGTCGTTGCCATATACAATGTTTTTATTTCCAAACTCAGATCTATTTGATTAGGACTTAATAGATATATAAATATATATATATATATACACACACCTATATATACAATGCAAATGGCAAGTGGTATGGTACCCCATCTTACCCAAAATCTTGTACTGGCATTCTTCCCATTTTGGGAAAATAAAGGAACATTTGGTAGAACAAACAAAGGACATTGGAAATACAGTTGTGCCCCAAGCTTAGACTCCAGATTGGGTCATAGGGTGATGAGCCGAGATATTACATTGGCATAGCATTTTGTCGTCTGTCCAAGCTCAAAATCTGTAGATATTTTGTCAACAATATATAAAAAAAGGGTGTATTCGGGATCGCTTCATCAGTTCTATCCTAATTAGTTAAGTACTGACTATTCAAACCCAATCTTTGAAAACGTTGACTACCTAGTAGGGTCCTTTTTGTTTCTTTGGCTGTCCTTCTGTTCTGCTCTTTTTTTTTCTTTTTCTTTTCTTGTCGACTGGTAGGTAAAAAAAAAGTGAAAAAAGTTATTCTACTCAAGAACATTACTCGTAAGTATCACCAGGAGGGGAGTCAGGATTTTTTTGTTTATTGATACAATTATTATATAAATACTATATTATAAGTTTTTTTTTTGGTACATATTTTTAACTTTAAGTATCAGATATATTGTAGGATGCAAGACTAGATTTCTACATAAAAAATAAAATAAGCTTTAATTCCACCTCAGCAAAATATGACTAAAATTATAATTTTTTTAATAAGTAAAAATTGACGTTTTTTCAAATAGTCTTTTTATGTGTATTTGATGGGGCTTGATGAATGGTGCACATTAGAAACTCACATACTCAGTAATTTAAAGCCCACATAATATTAATTTTATTGAATTAGGATGCACATGCAAAAAATAGATAGAATCCATAGTCCACTATACAAAATTTTTATATTCAATTGAATTAGAGATTTAAGTTATAAATTGTAAGGGATGCCAGTAGAATAAATTTTTACTGAAATCTCACATATTTGCACGAGGGTTGTACAAAAGTTGGGGGTGCCATGTAGCCCTGTTCCTAAGTCTTATATGGCACCTCCAACCCTATATGTTGCTCTATTCCTGAGTATCACACAGTCATGTTTCAAAAATTTTACTGCAGCTACATCGGGGTTGATACTTTTCGGTCCCATCTTAGAGGTTATGAAGACTCGAATTCAAGTATTGAGCAAAAAAATTTGAATTCTTAATTCTTACCCACACAACCATATATTTAATTTCGAAAATGAGATGCAAAAAATTCAAGCATAATATTCCATTGCAGTACTTTGACAATTCGTGGGTGGGGTGGGATAATAGAACAGAGTGTACGAATCATACGGTTTTCATAATATGAAAGAATATTATTCTCTCAACAACCAAGCTTATTGACTGGTAATTTTCTCTGTTATGTAGCGAAAGTACAGCTACTAAAGCATTAAAAAATAAGTACACATCACCTTAGCAATGGTCGTGTTTTTCTTTGCAATAAACTCACCCTAATTAAAAGTCCGTTCTCTCCTCACCTTTTTGCGATTAACCATCATTCATATAATACATAAAATTTATTTAATTCGTATAGATGATGACCTTGCACAAGCCGAAAGAAATAAATGGTCAAAAATTTCACCCCTGTAACCAAAAAAAAAAAAAAAAGGGCTCACCCTAATTTCCTGTGAAAAAAGATAAAAGGACATCTTTCTAGTTTTTCAGACACATTTTTTATGCTAATCAAATTATTAGGAGATTACAAATGATATGATTTTAATGAAGGTTTTTCACCCTTAATGAGATCGATAACGCACCATACCAGGCCGTGATTGGCCTTTCCTGTCTTTCCTGCACGTTGCTTTTCTTTCAGCCTTTTTTCCATCATTTTACCTTGTGTTTTGTACGCAAAGATATGCTTGAATGGAGGTTGTCCTTAAAGAATGCAACCCTTGAATGTGAAGTACAACCACTCAAATACTTTTGTAGGTTGAGGGTCTTTCTGAACTTTGGGTTCAGGTCCTATCTCCCTCTATTTCGATGGTGAATACTTGATGAAGGATACAAAAAAGGAAAGACCAAGTAAATTACTTTTTAACCAATTAAGACTAGTCTAATTAGCCAGAATCTTATCTTCTCTTAAAAAGTCAACTATTCGATTTTTCTTCCCCACATTCCCTCTCTAGCTTAGGCCATACGCTCTGTAATCCTTTTTGATATACCCAAAAAAAAAAAATCTTACTTTTAAGTGTTCATAAAATTTCATAATAAATTTAAATGGTTGGTTCTAATATCTTTTAATTAAATTATAAATTTACTCTTTTTTTTTTGTGGTATCCCACCTTGTTTTTTTTTTTTTTTTAGTTTGATTCATAAAATGAATATGTAGATATACTATTTTACACATTCGTTATGGGCCATTGCTCCTCAGAACCTTTACAGCCATCTGGCCAATTTTGAATAATTTTTTTTAAATATTGATTTAAACTTTAAACTAAATTTAAAAATAGTAATTAATTTATATACTGGTAACAAAAGTTTATGTAGTTTAAATAATCGTTAAACTAACTTATGAAAAATATATCCAAAAAACATAAATTGGTAAGATATTTATATATTTAAACTTATAATAATAACTGGGGGGCTTTGCTGGCAGGGCTACAAAATATAAAGCCCAAGCCACCCACAAGGGGGTTGGGCTTGGGCCTGACGGGCTCAGGCCGCCCATGGGTTTAGGGCCCAAGTTACATCTCTAAGTAATACACATTCGGCATTTTGAATTAATTGTTCTTGTGTGCGCGGCTTTTCATAAAATTCAACACGTGTCACTTGTTGAATGGCCATCTTTGCAATCCGCAATCCGCAAACCTAGTTAGCACAATCCGTGGATTTGATTGAATTTTGCTGCCAATTCTTGAGTCCAGTTGACTTAGGGTAGAACCTGTATTACTAAATTTATGTAAGACTCATTCACTTGTGTCTAAAAAATAAAATTGCGTACATACTTGAGTCCAATTAACTTAAGATAGAATCTATATTAATAAATTTATGCAAGACTCATTCACTTGTGCCAGACAATTGGAATTGCCTACCTATAGCATTTTTTTGGGGTTCTCAATAAATGCATTCACTTGTAAGCCTGAGAATTTGCCCTCAAAGATATATCTGGTTTACCTGCTTGCCTGATGTGCCTAATGTACCTGAGGAGAATATGAGGGCAGGCATGACAGAAGTCCCACGAAAAGGTATTAGCTAGCTTAGCTGAAAATCTCCTAATAGTCTTGCCATAAAAATAAAAAACAAAAGAAGAAAAGACCAAAGATTGAATTCTACCTTCGTCCGAGTTGGGGGTAAATTCCAGAGAATGGTTTTGAACCTCTCCCAAGGAATGGAGAATCTTGATGAAATTACATCTATTTATATTACAAATTCTCTGGAAGATGGGAAGTGTACACATTTAGAGGAGAAATTCGCACTCTCATTCTGTACTCCATCACCGTTGAAAAAGTTGAATATTGATTCATGATATGCTGTGTGTACTATTATATCTCATACCCTTGTACTTCAGAAAAGAGAAATTATTATTCAAGTTTTTCAAAACTTGCCAATCACAAGAATAAGGAGTTGTTCCAGCAGAACAGGGATTACATAATTCGGTGAAACACATGCAAACACTTGAAAGGTTAGTGTAATTATTTGCCGGGGATCTGCAGGATGCTTCTGCTCCAAAAAATTACATATAATCAGAGAGATTTATAATGGATCCACCGATGAAACATGTCGTAGCATTCCTTGCGCTTCCACTCCTGAGGGGAGTGACCAGCTCCCTGCACAAACACAAACTTGAAATTATATGTATATATATATATATATATATAAGTTTCTCTTTAGCTCCAATTCTATATATTACAGAACAGAAATATTAGTTGAGGACTTGCCTTTACAGTTGCATATGTGAAGCGGTATCCATCATCAGTGTACCTTATTGTGTATCTACACAAATTACGAGGTAATATTACAATGATTTTTAATGAAATTTTGAAAACAAAACAGTCTACATTAAGTTCCCAAAAATGAGAAACATATATATATATATATATATTTTACAAAGAACTCACCCTGCAACTTGGCCTTCAACAAACCATGGTCGCCAATCGGTGTCTACAGTCAGTTCAAGAGACTTCACCCATTGTTCAATGGCCACATGTGGAATGACCATGTCATGATCTCCACTGCAATCCATATAAATTGCATAATAAGCCATGCTATAAAATTTTGGACCCGAACTCGAAACCCAAGGTAGAAAACCAAAACTGTTGGAAAATACCTGAAAGCCAGAACTTGCAAGCCAGCCTGAGTGAGATTTTGATGATAGGAAACAACACTATTGACATTTACAGTGTAAGATAAGCTTACATTGCACCTAAACCATTCTTTTACTGTACCCTGATTGTCATTAGAAAAAAATTGGTTAGTGAAATTATTTTGAATCTTCATAGCATTGCTCTCAGTTGAATTTCACCTACCTGTCGAACATGAAGAGCTTCTTGGACAGTTTCATAATTTGTCCATATGTCAGATAGCAAGTAATTAAAATTCTGCCGAAAGTAAAGGTTGATTAGTTCATCTGAAGAAGGTAATTTTAACTTAATCAATTGCACTGAGAGCAAGAGAGGGAAAGGACTTACATGGCATGAAAGATCAGGAGCTTTAGATAATGAAAGGAGGGAATTTCTTGGACTCTCTACGAGATATCTTCGATCCTGTTCTTCGTTTGGTTCTGGAGACAAGAAATCACAATTGGGTCCCAAGATATTCTGGCGACTTATGTCTTGAAGGCACTGCAAAAAAAAAAAACTCAAATGGTCACCCAAACAGATGCTTAAAATGTTTTTAGAAAACAAATTTGTAATGGAAAACAGAACTGGAAATCCATCAAACTAACCATTGTGATAGATTCAAGCGCCTCGACACACTTTGCATTTGTAGGCTGCACATCAACATACCGCCCTTTGCAACTTGTTTTGGCTGCCTGAAATAGCACAAAAACCATATATAAAGCATTACAACTACATAAAATTTCAGTAAGCTATGGTTTTCAGAAGGGAAGGCATCAATTGTATCACCTCATACATTGCATCTGATATAAGCGCCATCCGATGAGCATATATTATTTTGGAATTTGATTCAATAGTTGTATCTGTATGTGCACAGCCAATAATATATCCCTGATCATACCATATCAAACAACATTATCCTCAACATATATAGATCAATGTAATAGAATAACTGAAGCCATTCATGTTGATCTTTATACATAACATGATCATTTACTTTGAGATTAATTGTTGGCTCAACGCCGGCTTCATTGTCTGCATGGCCAAATTACACACCGGAAGTTTGATTAGTTCAGATCCAATAGTTAAGAACCAATGGCTTAGTTTAATTAACCATAAACATGAATTAATTACCATCAACTATTCCTTGAGCAATCATGGGATTATATATTCCTGCATATGAATCACTAGTAATGAAGAAGGGATTCTCCATGAAATCAAGGTGCTCATTCAACCACTGCAAAACACAACTCAATGTCATGAATTGAGATTTTTTTATGACCATTATAAGATTAGGGATTGACTTGTATTAATCTTTTCAAAGTCTCACTCACATTTCTCATGAAGCTTATGATGTGTGCTGTTGCTTCTGTGTCTGTGCTAGCATAAGCTGAGGCGTTTGTTGCATAGGAGAAACCAGCCCCCACAGGCGCATCTAGAAATATTATGTTGGCAGTCTGGAAAATTCAAGAATTACATAACAAAACTCTTATATCAATGGAGCAAAACAGTTCAAATTAATTGGAAACCATAGCAGCAGTACAAAATTATGTACCTTTGTCCACGAGTAGGGGTAGTATAGTAATTCTGGTATGCCGTGGCCACTGTAATTAAGATTGAATTCTAATGGACCTACAAAAGAAACATACAGATTTCAAGCTCATTTTTGCCAGCACCCACAATATGAGCTCGTCTATTCCTTACCATTCCATTTTTTTTTTGAAAGAATAGAATTTTTCTTTCTCGGTAATACTATAAAAATATAAATTCGTATAAAACATGTATATAAAATGAAATGGTTGAATAAGAATTTTTCGCTTTCAAATTAAAATACACATAATCAGGGCGGGACCCAAGAACTTTCTTGAGAGGGGTCAAGGAAAAAAATTCAAAACTTTAGGAGTTAAGGTAAAAAAGATTTTTGAATTTTAGGGGTTAATACTTAAATTCTTATCCTAAATACTAATAAAATTGTGAGATACAAATAGAACTTCAAAAACTTAGGCCAATGCGCAATTGTTTATCATAAATATACAACAATTATGTGGTCCGGCATAATTTAAAAAATTCAAGAGGCTCCACACATGGTCCACCCTTATAAATATAAAAATGTTATTGGCATGTTATTTTAATAAAATTTTCTATACAAATTTTTTTTAAAAAAATAAAATAGGGAGAAGGAGAAGAAGAAGACAGAGACATACCGGCTTGGTAGAAAAGTCCGTTCAAACCGGAGCAACCGGGGCCTCCATTGAGATAGAGTACAAGAGGGTCGACTCCAGGGTGGCCAGATGAAGATTCAACAAAGTAGTAGAAAAACTCGATTTCGTCAACACTTACATATCTAAATACAATAAAATACAAAACCACCATTAATGACCAGTGATTGCTGCATTTCATTACAGATATGCAAATACGATATATACTCACCCAGTTTCTAGTGTGAAGGGTAATTCGCCGGAAAAGCCCGGTAGAGTCTTGACAATATTCCGGTGAGAGACTGCATTTCCAGAGAAAGCCAATAGAATCAGCAAATGCACATACATGAAGTTGCTTGACATTGAAGACATTGTTAGACACCGCCCTGCTTTGGCGTTGTCCAGTACACTAAAACTATTATATCTCCAAAATGAATGAAAGTTTTTAAAAAACTGTAGTGTAGTGCCACCAGTACTGAATGGTCTATCCATAATATTACTAGTATGATTGATGAATCTATTGTAAGGTTTCTCGATGCTTATACATGACTATGACCAAAGAAAGTTAGGACTGCGTGGAGGGAGAGCCCACCAGAAAGTCATGAACCTAAAATTTAAGTCTAATCTCTCTAGTGTAGAACTTGTCAATTTTGAAACATTGACCACATATTATATATATATATATATATATAGAGAGAGAGAGAGAGAGAGAGAGAGAGAGAGAGAGAGAGACATGCCTGGTGTCTCTGACTCTCAATCCCATTGATGTGGCCCAACACTTGTCTCTACCCACTCCCACTCCCACTCCCAAGCCTGCTTCTTTGATTGACGGTTGAGGGAAGAAGAGAGGGAAATCGAAGAGTGGACCAAAGCCATCCCAGTACAGTCCAGCTAAAGTTCTTCTAAAGGTTCCGCCATTCAATAAACTTGGGTCCACTTGTAAAATTTGAAGTTATGGTTCTAGGATTCCTGCCTTAATAGTAATTATAATAATAATATTATTAACGAAGTGTGTTTTGTTTTCAACTGTTTCCATTTTTGATATAAAAATTGAATATGCAAATAAGATACTTTACATATAAATATTGTCTTTAGCATCACAGAGTTATTTATGAAAGACTTCACAGCACTTACAACAAGCTGAAGTTTAGGTCACATCGCGTGCTCTAGGCGCTAAAGAGTATGTTTAGTCTCACCAAATAATTATAAAAGCTTGCACACAATTATTAAGCAAAGAAACCCAAGCATTTAGCATTAAGGAGTACGTTTTCAACTTTTTCACAGACCAAATTTATCCATTGGGTAACATGTCTGTTGTGCTGGTCTCATGTATGTTGAAAATAAAATAAGAGGGTTGTTTTTTGGTTAAAGGCTGTTTTTGAAGCTAATGCTACTACAAAGTTATTTTTGAACTTAATTATGTTACTCATACTTTTTTTTTAAAAAATGCTATTGCAAATAGCGTTTTCTATCTTGTGTTGTTTTTATCCCAAAAATACATGATAGAAAGCGTTATTGCAAATAACGTTTTTCTTAAAATGTTATTAACAATAGCACTTTTCTTGAGCTGCAAAACTAAGTTCAAAACCACTTTTAGGGCAGCACTAACTTTAAAAATAGCCCTGGCCAGGGGAACATTGGGTATCAAAGGACAACAATAGTACCGTTACTATTTTTTCTTTTCATTTTAGTTTATGCTTCAATTTGGTGCTGGCTACCACTTTTTCAAAGCTGTATAGTCTACGACTCTACCATACAGTGTGAGCTAGAGGCCAGGGGAAATGGTGGCTAACGCCTCGATCTAGCAGTTGGAAGGGTAACTCTACCATATAGTCCCAGAGAGAGAGACAGAGAGAGATTTGCATGGTAGTTCAGCATATCTGAGATCAGAGCAAGCTTATCTATTCGATTCTCAAAAATATTAAATGACTATGTTTTAATTTGGCTAGAACAAAGCTAAAATGGAAAATAAAATAAAATAAGCCACGTTTTTTTCATGTGGCCTAATCAACTTTCTCCCGCGGTGATGGTCTCTCGATTGGATAGAAGTGTAAAGAATTTCATAACATTAATTCCGGATTACAAATGTGATAGAGACGTAATTTTTTAATTTGATTTTCAATTCTGAATCCCCAAATTTCTTATGATCATTTCCAGAAATTATTAATCATGTGTAGGATAAATGACATGTTCGAATTGTTTATCGTGACCTCCTTTGTGCAATTAAACGTAGAATAAAATTGGATACTAAAATGATCAGTCCAATCACACGGCCTTATCCTATGAAATAAAAGAACCTCACCTAAGATAGTAATAGAGTGACACTTCCCGAGTTCTTTGACAGTCACCGGGAACATCCCATAAAGTTTCTTAAATAAAACTGCTGCAACCACTAGCATTCAAAAGAAAGATGAAATTTCTCTAGAAACAAATGAAAAAAAGAACAAAAAATTACATCAAGGGAGCAGCCTATTGACGCCTAGACACCAGTAGAAAAATAAATAAATAAATCAAAGATTCCAGAAAATTTGGAATAGTTGTCAAATGAATAGTAGACATTACATCTGCAAAAATTTATTCATGTGAGTTTCAAGGAATTCCAAGCTGATCTCGCGAGTTCTCGATGACCAGTAACAACATTCGAGACATCCTTGGTGTATGCTAAGCTGTGGTTCCATCTCTCATAATGTGGTACAGTTCCCTGATTGAAATCATTAAAATAACTCACTCTCAGTTTGTGTGTTAATTACTGTAAACTAAGCCATTATTGTACGTAGGGTTGAAATATACTTTGCACTCTTACACTATACACAGAATTTTACTTTAGAATCTACACTTTTAATTATAACAATTAAGCCTATGTACTTATGATATGTTATAAGGTCACCCTTATGTAAACTTTTATTTATACAATTGACGACCAAAAGCCCTACATGTCTCACGTGGCCAATTCTGAAAGGCAAAAATGTATTCTCACACTAACTGATGTTATTTTACCCAAATCATTTAGTTCTCAAAATGCTTTACAGTAATTTCTTATCAATCTCCCCCCACCCCCACCCCCCCCCCCAAAACTTTTTTTAGGGTCATTCTATGTATAAAATGAAATTAAAATTGCAACATGGGCCTAAATCATCTCAAGTGAGGGACGGTTGGGGGGGGGGTGTTTGGGTGCGAAAATAGTATTTGAATATATTTTTACCTTTGAAAAAAAGTTACGTGAGACGCATATAGCTTCTGGCTATTAATTGCACTAACAAAAGCTTAAGGAAAGGTAACATTGCAATAAATTAAAAATACAAGGATTTAATTGTTACAACTGAAAATGTAAGTCCTGAAATGATATTCGGTATAAAATGCAATGGTGCAAAATGTATTTTATCCTTGTATGTATCGCCATACTTATCTTCCGGACGTGTAATGCTTCTTGAACACCATCATCGTTTGCCCAAATGTTAGTGTGTGTAAGCCTAAAATGTCGTCAAAGAAGTAAAATTAGCTAATTAACCATCTATCTTTACATTTCATAAACGTCTTCTATTCCGACAGAGAGAGAGAGAGAGAGAGAGAGATTACAGTGCACCAAGGATGTGAAATCATTGATGGCTTGAGTAGGAACTCTGGAGCACTTCCTTTGAGAGATCTTCAGTCTAGGTCTTCTTGATGATCTTGGGATGATATATCGCATTTTGGTTTCAAAATATCTCTGTCAAACAGATCTTTCAGGCACTACAAATTCACAAAGGGTCACAGCTTCTAAGCCTACAGAACAGAACTTGAAGGACATACTTTGCGTACCAGCATTTAGAAGCAGTAGTCAAATTCCTTTAACCTTTTTTATGTCACCAAGAGCGGCTACACATGCCGTATTTGTTGGATCTACATTCACATAGTTCTCTTTGCAACTGCTTTTTGCATTCTGGAAATGCATAAAAAAAAATTATAATTTTAATAATAACAAACCTTGTAATAAGATCAAATAATAATAACCATTACAGTTCCTACAATTATTCTTCGTATGTGCTAAAATTTGACTTTCAAGGATAAAGATGACAGTTTTTGCAAAAGACTCGAGAACCAATAGATATTAAAGGAAAAATAAGCAAAGAAAGACGAGCAACACAAACAGAGTTTACCATGTATGGTTGGACCAGATTGAATGTGAATAGAGGCAAAAATAGTAAGCCTCTCACAATACAGTAGATTACATATATATAACAAACTATGCCTTATATGGCCACCAATTAGTGCCCGTAAAGTGTCCCATATCGTATGTAAAGTCCCTGTTTTCACTTTATACCTTTTAATAGAGAAGAGAAAAGAAAAGAAAAGAAAAGAAAAGAAAAGGAAATTATGGGACTTTTCTACAATGGAAGATTTTGAATCACCTCATAGATTTCATCCGATATAAGTGCTATCCCACGAGCAAATTCTACTAGTGAGTTCCTATCATTAACTCTATCAGTCGCTGGGCACCCAACCAAGTACCCCTGACACCATTACAGAGAAAACTGATTTATATCACTAAGAAACATAATGCATCAGCACCAAATTGCAATAGACAAAAAGACTAACTGAAAGTCATCCATGTCTTTTAGTTAGATCATGTACTTTGATATTCATATATGGCTCGGCTTTGTCTTTGTTACCTGAAAGTCCATAAACCAAACACCAAGAGTGAGCTAGAATTCGAAGTGATATGCTTTTACAGAACAAATACCATCTCTTATCTTTTTAGTGATCAATGGGACAGCCATGCCTGCATAAGAATCACCACCAACAAATAGTCGAACTGAGAGATATTGTGGGTGTTCGACCAACCACTGCATCATGTTCAGAAAAATAAGTCAATTAATGATTAAATCTACCACGACATGGCTAGAAATTTTGAACCCAATAGTTCATGAGAACTTTTACAATGTTAGATAATGCAGACTCATACATAATCTGTCTCTCACAACTAGTTTTGTCTGCATGACCCAATTGATTATCTATATATTTCCCCTTGTGAGATTTGTCTGCTGTAACAGTAATGAACTTGCTTTTTCTTTTTCTCCCACCTTCCTGATGAGCTGGTATGATTGTTCAGCTGATTTTGTGTCTGATGTAGGCCAACCTCCTGGGATTCTTGCATAGGAGAAACCAGAGCCCACAGGTGCATCAAGAAATATCATGGTAGCAGTCTACATGATTGTACACAATTTCAATAACAATTAACAAAGCAAATTCAAAAACAGAAAATATATATATCTAATCAAAAAATGAAGATATTTCACCTTCGACCATGCATATGGATAGCAACATCATACTCCATTGGACCTACAGAAAGAAAATGAAGACACATCAAGTTATAAGAGAAGTAATTTTATCTCACTCAGGAACTACCCACTGATGTAAGCACCAAAAGTGGCAACAGATTAGTTTAAAGAGCATACAAGTATTTACAGATTAGGTTCAAAAGTTGAGACCACATATTATGATACGCTTAATAATTTAATGGGAAGATTGAAACCCAAACTTAAACTGTTCAGGAAAACCAATTTAATATTGATTGCAAACCAAAGGAGGGTTTAGAATTCTTTACTGCTTTCCATGAGTTAACACCGGCCAATGCCTCTCCAGCATAATTATCAAAACCGGACATTTAAATGGTGAAGGTGCCAGTTTACGGTTCATTGGCTCAACCATTTTTATAAAATTAAACAAATCTTATTCATTCATGAAATTAATTGTGTTATATACGCAAGAAAGCATGTGGCCTAACAGTTAGATGCTCTACAACCACCCAGGTCTCACGTTCAAGACTTGGCAGGCTCAGTTCATCGGGTAAAAATGGACTACACTCCTGGAGCAGTAGATCTATATATCAGCCCACTCAATGCTTAAATAATCCATAGGAGTGACTCTAACCGCTGAACTTGGTTCAAGCAGTTGAACCGGCCAGTTCTGTCCTGTTCTAATAACACTGCTCCTAGGCATTCAAGCATGCTTTCCAAACACAAATTTTAATCCTTGAGGAGGCTTTGGCATTCCATATTGCCTTAGGTTCCAGCCACTGAGGATTTTGACTATTTAGGAGAAAGCTTAACTAACTTCTATAGACTTTTAATTTAACATTGTATGTGTTTAAAAGTGAACACATGACCTCCCTGTGGTTTGGACTTATCTGCAAAATAGATAGAAACCATTAAATTTAACGAAATTTTTTTCATAGAAGTATTTTTGTCATTTTATCTCTCCAAATTAAAATATCAAAAAGACGATTTGGCCCTTTTATGCCAAAATAAAGGGTGGTCTTTTGAGAGATTTTTTTTGTTATTTCACCAAATCATCTTTTTAATATTCTGATTTAGAGATAAAATGATGAAAATGCCCCTATGACAGAATTTTCATTAAATCTAACGATTTTCATGCCTTTTGCAGATAAGTCCAAATTACATGAGGGTCATATGTTTATTTTTAAACCACAGGGGTGTCATTTGATTTTTGTTCAAACCAGTAGGAGGTAAGTAAAGTGTAATTACCCCCTTTGTCTTCTTAGGTTTGTTGTTTTTAATTTGGTACTACTTTAGTCAATATGTATATGCATATGGTTACTTGTTTCTGGTTTTTTTTTTTTTTTATAGTAAATTGTGTATTATGGGATGATAAGACCCAAATTAGTATGAGTGGAAAATTGTGCACCCTAAATGCTTGTAAAAATGCTTAACAAGAGTTCAACTCACTATTATGTTCCTACATGCTAAAACTTAAATTGTTACAATATCATATAAGGAGCGTCGTATTAGGATTAATGAATTTGTTCAGTCTAGGTAGGGAAGGGAGGATTTTGAGCTTCTCATGGTCTTTAACGGATGGCCAACAGGGCATCATGTGCTGTGTTGGCCCATCAGTGGCTTGCTTGGATACTGAAACTTTTTTTTGGTGGGTACTGTACATTTCTGTCATTTTTTTTTTTTTTTTTTTGGAGGAAGAATTCCTATAAGCTCCAAATGAATCCAAAAAAAGGCAAGATGAGGTGCAAGAAAACAACATGATTTTATTTGCAATTCCTGTTAACTGTTTTGACATCAACTTATAGTGAATATTGTTATGGATGATCCATCTTCTAATATCTTTTGAAGTTGCTTACATGAAGTTGAACAAGGTGTGAATCCACCATTTGCATGTGAAATTTTTTTTGTTTGGCGGGGAATATATTGTTAAAGGTATTAGGATTGGTGTTGTGGCAGGAATGATAGCACTGAGAGTAAGCAAATCTTAAACTCCGTCCCTCAATTTTGTTGAAATAATTTTTAAATTTGATTCACTGAAGCTCAAAATGCATAGAACTGTAAATTTGTAGGTAGCCATAGCAACTGCGAGAATATTTGCAGCCATGAAGGACTATGAGCTGTAAATTTGTAGGAAGCCATAGCAACTGCGAGAATATTTGCAGCCATGAACTATGAGCTGGTTGGAAACAAAGAACTGGTGCATGAGGAATACTGAGCTGGTTGCATGAGGGTTGTGAGTTGCTTATTTCCTTTCCTCATGGAATAAGAATCTAAGATCAATTGTGGATTTGGTGAAAGATTGAATTTAAATTCCGTTTTCATTTTTTTTTTTTTGAGTCAAACAATGTATCTGTTTGTCAGTATGTGAACTAATATTGTTTCAAAATGTGCAAATGGGAGCGTGACTGCATAAGCAACCTTGGATGGTCTATGAACAACTGCTAATATTTTTATTTTGTTGGAGCCACAGTGTAACAATTGGTTTCTTATTCCCCTTGAAAACCTTAGTGTGGCCTATATTTCTTCGAATTGGATCATGTCAGGCATAACAAACAATTGCTGCTATTACTCTGGTGCTAGATCTTCTTGGTTTTTGCACCAGAATGGCTTGTCTTTGCATCTTTTTAAATCAGTCTAGCATCTACCTTGATTTGTAATTGCTGGACAGGCAGTGTTAATGCTAAAATTGCAGCGACCTGTAATTTTTTTGGCAAATTTTTATTCATTTTTCCAGCTCAAACAAAAAATATATATATTTTTTCTATTCCTTGCTTTTTCCTTTCTTTTTCATTTTCCTCCAGAAATCCAAAATCCAAAGGAAAATAGAAAAAGAGAAACATACCAACTTCATGGATGAGTCCACTAAAAGAAGTACAGCCGGGGCCTCCAGTGAGCCAAAGAAAAAGCGGGTCCCCTTGATGGTTCGCTTCTGACTCAATGAAATAATAGAACAACTCGGATTCATCAACACTGATATATCTGAAATCAATACTCAAACCCATCATAAGCATCAACAGAGCCAGTTTTCAGGCCAAACAAAGATATCAAATTATACACCACAGATCACTGGGGGAAAAAAAATTGGGGAAAAAGAAAAATCTCACCCCGTCTCAAGCTTGAAAGGAAGTTCACCATCATACCCAGGTAAATACTTGACAATCTGGCCACCAAGGGCTGCTTCAACAGAGAGTAGTAGCAGAAGGAGGAAATGGATATGCGGCTTTGCAGAAGCAGCTTCTTGTTGTTCCGTGTATAAAAACTATAAGAGCCAGTGGAGGCCAACACACACAAGAAAAATTGGAGGGAATGATCAATTTTGGTCTTGGGGTTCGTACGATGATGGTTATCAATAGGAAGCATTTATAGCTTGTTTGGAACGTGGGAGAGGTGGGAAGAGAGAGAATTTTAAAAAACAAACCTGCTTTCGTATTTTGATTCTACACAAGAGGAAAGGATAGGGAAAAAAAAAAAAAAAATCAAACTCTCTCTTTTTCTCTCCTTTTTTTTTTAGCATTTTTTACAAAATCAAACAATAAAATATATTTTATTATTTCTCTTCTTTTTCTTTTTCTCCCAAAGTTCTAAACAACGTTTTACCGTGTTTAGAATTTGGCAAAGGAAAAAGAAAGAAAGAGAAAAACAACCCTCTATCATTCTACGTGTTAGCTGCGAGTGTTCATTACTCATCGACTGATGCAAACCACTTTATATGTGGCACACTAATAACTTATAAATCCTAACTGAAGTAGTTAATTAGCATTGCATTTTTAATAGGCAAACATTGAAGTTAGGTTCTGCCGACCGCAATTTCAAATGTGTGACAAGTCCATACAAAGCTAATAATCCTATCAGCAATAAATAAATAAGAGAGAGAAGATGCTTCTTCGTCATTTTTTATTTAGGGCCGTTTTGAAAATTGTGGAAACCAAATAGACAGGAAGGGAGGAAAGGAAAGGAAGTAAGAAAAAATTTGTAAATGAAGTAAAAAAAAAATTGGTAAAGAAAAGTGGAAGGAATCTATGTTTAAATTTCAAAGATAATGGAAAAAAAAAATGATGTGGTAAGTATTAAAAAGGAAAGTGAAAGGAAAACAATTTTTTTTGTTTAAATTTCAAAGATAATGGAAAATAATGATGTGATAACTATTAAAAAAGAAAGAGAAAAAAAAGAAATAAGAAGGAAAATAAATTTTCTTTTTTTGTATTTCGATTATTTCTCTATCTTCTTCTAAACTAAAAAGGGATTTTTACTAAGAAAATGTCAAAACATACTGATTTTACCGACCCAGTATTAAAATATAAAAAAAGTTACCAATTTAGTAGTATTACATACTTCTTAATTTTCATTGGACAATATTGCCATTTTAACTTCAGCAAGCTATTTTTGATCATCTAATACTCTTTCCCAGGTTCCTTATAACCTAGTTTTCAAGGGAAAATTTTTTATTGCCCATGACTATAAAAACTAAGAGGTATTCAAATATTAGACAAATCTCATGTCAAAAGTACATGACTACAAAAAAAAAGAAGTAAACAAGCACACAACATAAAAAATGATGAAAAGTAGAATAACATATTTGTATGCTCTGTGGATGTAGGCATTGGAGTACTGGAGTCCTATTTCGACTTTCATTTCCTTGCCCATATAGATGATCAACGGTCACTTGTGTTATTGACCATTTTTCTTTCAAAAGATTTTCATCCATAGTTTAGTCCAACAAAAGAAAAAAAAAATTGCACCTTATTTTCTTTTCTTTTTTTCAATTAAGCCATTAGTTTTTCCTTCATAGAATTAATATAAGTGGTAGTTAGCCAGTAAGGGGACAAGTTTTTCCCACAACAGTATCATATACATTCATAATATAAAAATTGATGCTTTAGCAATCTGAGAGACAACCAAACAAAAAAAAAAAACAAAGTTCCATAACGTTCCGTTTGGAATCTAAATTTTTGATAAAAAAAAAAAAAGAGCGTGAGAAAAAATAAAACAAAATACAGAGTATTTTTGTTTTCATTTTTTTTTTATATATTTTTTTTCTTTTATTTTTTTCATTAGAAATTTGAGTTTCAAATGGAACGCAAGTATCTTATAACACACTTTTTATGTAACATTTTTTCACTGCTACTTACAGACACTAGCATCTTGAAGCCACATCACGAAGGGCTTCGTTTTCCCAAATTAAATTTCAATTGTTAAAAGGGACTAAACCCATTCCCATTTCTTGCCTATGTATGGATAATTTTGATGGCTTCAGATTTCTACTGATACTCAATGCTTATTCAAACAAAAATAAATAAATAAATAAATAAATAAAAGCAGAATTCAGCACTCAAATAGTACATGCAAAACACCTTTTTTATTCAAGACATTCCACGCCATCTTTTGCTTATTTGCTTCTAGTTTTTACAAGATTCATGGGAATTGCATATACAATCATACATCTGCGCTTTGAACTCATTAACTACACAAAGTTTTGAGTTGTTCTAACTGACATGAATAAAACACAAAAAAGAATGTAGTACAAAAACGAGATCAAATTTGAAGCAGCCAGTGCTTAACTAGATAGCATTATAATGAATCCATCTGTCAAGCAAGTAATAACATTCCTTGCGATAGTACTCTGGAGCTGGGTGGCCTGCGCCCTGTATATATAAAGCACAAATATATATAGATTTTGTAAATTCTCTTTAATCTTCAATTTCTTAGCCTAGTAAAGAAAGTAATAAACAAATCTAGTTTTTTTTTTTCTTGCCTTTACTGTTGCAAAAGTCAAGCGATATCCATGCTCTGAATACTTCGTTGTGTATCTGCACCAAGACGAGGTGTGAATAGAGATACTGATGACTTACTAAGTTTACAATGCTGCACATTTTCCAAATAAGAAATTTTAAAATGAAGAAAAACAAAAAACCCACCCGGCAACTTGATCATCAACAAACCATGGCCTCCAACCATCAACAACAGTCAAGTTGAGAGACTTTATCCATTTCAACGTACCCACATACGGAATAGTCATGTCATGATCGCCACTATGAAAAAGAGAGAATTATTAGAGCAAAGTCAGAATAATACTAACTGAAGGTCAACTTACCTTGGTTATGTTCATCATAGGAGACAATTTACTGCCTAACAATGTAGAGATGAGGGAGCTTGGTTTGCAGTTAGCCTATTAGAACAGAAATAATCACAACCTAGAAAATTCGATTCATAAGAAAAGTTATTGGTTGAGATCAAGGGTTACATGTTATATAACTCTAAATGGTTCACTTTTTGTAGCTTTGAAAATTTACTGCAATAAACAAGAAATTTATGAATATGCCTTTTGGTATTGCTTGAATTAGTTATTTAATCAAAGCTTAGGGGGTTTTTTTTTTTTTTTTTTTTTTTGGGGAGCTAAGGAAACAGTGGATTAGACAAAATTAACAAAAGTACAAATTTGGTCAGTAGAAACCCTTGTTTTTTGCAGGATATCTTGATGTTTGGTGTTTATGGTTAAGTGTATAGGTGGTCGATTGAATTGTAAATATCTCCACAAGAACAACGTAGTGAATTGAAGAGTATGTGTACATATACTGACCTCTCTACAAGTACTTCCAAGGCTGATCTACTCAGTTCTTTATGAACACTAATAACACTTGAGACATCCTTGGTGTATGCTAAGCTGTAGTTGCATCTCTCCCAATGTGGTACAGTTCCCTGATTGAAATCATTAAAATAACTGAGACTCTCAATTTGTATTAATTAACGTATAATATGTCATTATTGTATGTATCACCATACATACCTTTCGGACATGTAATGCTTCTTGAACACTATCATCGTTTGCCCAAATGTTAGTGTGTGTAAGCCTAAAAGTCTGTCAAAGAAATAAAATTAACTAATTAACCATCTATGTTTACATTTCATAAACATTTTGTATTCAGAGAGAGAGAGAGAGAATGAGATTACAGTGCACCAAGGATTTGAAACTACTGATGGCAAGAGTATGAGTTCTGAAGCACTTCCTTTAAGAGATCTTCGGTCTGAGTCTTCTCGGTGATCAGGGGATGATAAATCGCATTTTGGTTTCAAAATATCTCTGTCAGACAGATCTTTCACGCACTACAAATTCAAAGGGTCATAACTTCTAAGCCTACAGAACTTGAAGGAAAAACTGTGTACCAGCATTTAGAAGTAGTTAAATTCCTCTAACCTTTTTTATGTCACCGAGAGCAGCTATACATGCTGTATTTGTTGGATCTACATTCACATAGTTCTCATTGCAACTACTTTTTGCATTCTGAAAATGCATAAGAAATTACAATTATAACTAGGGTAACAATACTAAGTTAGCCTACCCTACTATCTCAAAATATAGTAGATTATATATAAGAAAACTATGTCTCATAGGGCCACAAATTAGTGCTTGTAAAGTGCCCCATATCCTATGTAAATTGTAAAGTCCTTAATTCACTTCATTCCTTTTAACTCAGAAGATCCTCACCCCCCCCCCCAAAAAACAAAACAAAACAAAAGCACACACAAAACACACAGGAAAAAAAGAAGAAGAAGAAATTGTGTGACTTTTTACAATGGAAGATTTTGAATCACCTCATAGATCTCATCCGATAGAAGTGCCATCCCACGAGCAAATTCTACTTTTGAATTCCTATCAATGGCAAAATCAGTCGCCGGGCACCCAACCAAGTACCCCTGACACCATTACAAAGAACATTGATTTACATCACTCAGAAACATAATACAGTAATCAATTGCATTAGACAAAATGACTAACTGAAAGTCATCCATGTCTTTTAGTTAGATCATGTACTTTGATATTCATACGTGGCTCGACTTTGTCTTTGTTGCCTGAAATTCCATAGACCAAACAATCAGAGTGAGCTAGAATTCGAAGGGAGATTGCTTTTACTGAACAAAATCCAAGTTAATAATTCGTAAGTTACCGTCTATTATCTTTTTAGAGATCAATGGAACAGTAATGCCTGCATAAGAATCACCACCAG
Organism: Euryodendron excelsum; assembly: GCA_033060915.1. Classification (NCBI taxonomy): domain Eukaryota; kingdom Viridiplantae; phylum Streptophyta; class Magnoliopsida; order Ericales; family Pentaphylacaceae; genus Euryodendron; species Euryodendron excelsum. Next base: position 50,326,873 of record CM065379.1, on the reverse strand, counting down.
TAAATAGTTGAACTGAGAGATATTGTGGGTGTTCGACCAACCACTGCATCATGTTCAGAAAATTAAGTCAATTAACGATCAAATCTTCCACAACATGACTAGAAATTCTGAAAATATTTGCAAGGTGGCCATGGCAGTGGTTATGGCCACGCAGAGCTATGGTAGTGCAGAACCCAATAGTTCATGACAATTTTTACAATGTTAGATAATGCAGAGACTCCATACATAATCAGTCTCTCACAACTAGTTTTTTCTGCATGACCCAATTAATTATCTATATTTTTTCCTCTGTGAGATTTGTCTGGTTTAACAGTAATGAACTTGCTTTTTATTTTTCTCACTCACCTTCCGGAGGAACTGGTATGATTGTTCAGTTGATTTTGTGTCTGATGTAGGCCAACCTCCTGGGGTTCTTGCATAGGAGAAACCAGAGCCCACAGGTGCATCAAGAAATATCATGCTAGCAGTCTGCATGATTGTACACAATTTCAATAACAATTGACAAAAAAAATACAAAAACAGAAGAAAAAAAAAGTATATAATAAAAAATGGAAGGTATTTCACCTTTGTCCATGAGTATGGATAATATTTCAATTTCGGTAACCCTCCAGTGTAGTTTTCAACATCATACTCCATTGGACCTACAGAAATAAAACGGAGACATCAAGTTATAAGAGAAGTCATTTTATGTCCCTCGGGAACTCTCCACTGATGGAAGCACCAAAAGTGGCAACAGATTAGTTTCAAGAGCATACAAGTACCAGAGATTAGGTTCAAAAGTTGAGACCACATATTATGGTATGATTAACTGAAACCCAAACTTAAACTGTTCAGGAAAACCAATTCAATATTGATTGCAAACCTAAGGAGGCTTTAGCATTCTTTATTGCTTTACATTAGTCAACACCAGGCATGATGCCGCCCTAGGCATTCAAGCATGCTTTCCAAACACACATTCAAATCCTCGAGGAGGCTTTAGCAGGCCATATTACTAAGGTTCCAGCCACTGAGGATTTTGACTATTTAGGAGAAAGCTTCACTAACTTATATACACTTCTAATTTCACAATGAATGCACTGACCTTGTATGGGGGGATTACGTTATCTTCCTGATGGCAGAAAGGGATATTAGGATAAATTGTATGGCAAGAGGTACTGCCAGTTAGAATAGATTATTTATCTTAAGGGTTCTGTAAGACTTTCAATGTTGATTAAAAAGATGAAAACATTTATGGGATTAGCACAAGGATCAGCATCAGCCTTCCCAAACTTAGGCATGTGTCTGTCTTGTGAAACCGTTCCCAACAGTCCAACTCCAGGATGAGTGGCAACCAATATTTGCTTCCTAAAATTCACAGTTCACAAAATAAGACTTCCAATACCTCCATCCTATGGAGAGTCAAATATGTTATGCAAGGTCAAGCTAGGATGCTATATACTCCTATCACAAAATCACATTAAGGGCTATCCACCTAAGCTGTCTAAAAATGCGAAAGACTACTCCAAAGCCCGAAATATAAAAACTGAGCAAGCTGAAATTTTCATTAACTTGATGCCTCTGGACACTGCTGAATCAACTCTTCTGATCAATCCCATAAGCTTTTAATTGTGGTTAGTTGCATGATTTACTGATCTTAACCAGGAAACTATGTAATAGATGGCTGATTACAGGACCTAATGGTAACTTTAGTTGTAGAAAAAGGAGACATGATTGCTGGTACTGAAGTTTGGTTAAGTGTGAGAGAAATGCCTTGAGCTGATTTGAGGAGAGCATCAGAACAATTGAAGCTAACGCAAGAGCTGAGGATGAGAAGGAAAAAACTAAGTGGAGAAAAAATGAAGTTGATAAATTAAATTGATAAAACTTTGGAACAATTAAAAAATGAAAATACTAAAACATTCATTTTGAACAACAGAAGGCTGGTAATTAATCAAGTCTAACAACAGGTTTCCAACAAGCCTCATAAGGAGCTCTAGGAGCTTTAATAAGTTTTTTGGACAGCGACTAGCATTGACATAACATTGGAGCCAATATTGGTAAACCAAACATGAATCTATCAATTCATTTGGCTTTCACACTCAATTACTTCGATTGTTAATCATGGTCAGTTCTCAATTTATTTTTTAAATACTAATCAGCCTATCGCAACTGATGAGTGATACAAGACCAAAATATTGAAGGATTCATCTGACCCCAAAGCATATTTGGAGGAATCGTCTTTAAGTCCAACATATTCTTCTTACTTTATTCATAATAACTAGGTGTTAGTTCAGCATTGTATTTTTTATTATTACTAATCCAAAAAAACATTGTATTAAAAAATGGATGGTTTTTCTTCACTTTATTTTCTTTTTCCTAGCTTTTCCCTTTCTTTGTCATTTTTGTCCACAAATTCAAGATCGAAAACAAAGGGTTAGGGAAAGGAGAACAGAAGAAATAGAAACAAACCAACTTCATAGATGAGTCCACTGAAAGAAGTACAGCCGGGGCCACCAGTGAGCCAAAGAAAAAGCGGGTCCTCTTGAGGATTCCCTTCTGACTCAATGAAATAGTAGAACAACTCGGAGTCATCAACACTTACATATCTGAAACCAATAAACAAACCCATCATAAGCATTCATCACTGCCAGTTTTCAGACCAAACAAGATAACAAATTATACACCACAGATCGCTGGAAAAAATTTTGGGGAAAAAGAAAATCTCACCCCGTCTCAAGCTTGAAAGGAAGTTCCCCATCATACCCAGGTAAATTCTTGACAATCTGGCCACCAAGAGCTGCTTGCGCAGAGAGTAATAGCAAAAGAAGGAAATGGATATGAACCCATCTGATCCAACCGCTGCAAATAGAACTGCAAGGCTTTGCAGAAGCAGCTTCTAGCTGTTCCATGAAGAAAATTTAGAGCCCAGTGGGGGGAATGATCAATTTGGTCTTTGGGTTTTTATGATGATGATGGTTGTTAATGGGAAGCATTTGAGTTCCCTTTTGTTTCTCTTTCTAAATGGCGTGTCCTCGTTTTTTGTTTTATTTTTTTAAATGCTTCATTCACAAATTTCACAGGTTTGGTAAATAATTTAAAATCACCTAAATTTGATAACTAAATTTAAAAATAACCCTAATATAGGCAAAAACTCAACTTCTTAATCTCTCTAAACTGTCATTTCAATGGGCGAAAAGGCTGCTACTGATGTGGCCCACTAATAATTGATCAGTTTTAATTGAAATGACTAGCAGCAGTTGAGTAATGAAATTTCGCGACTTTTTTATATTTTTTTTTATACAAGCGAATTAAAAAAAGAGAAACGGATTGGCGAGGGCAGAGACTCACCGAATGAGTGGTTCTTAGCACCTCAACCGCTGAGGTAGATTCTTTACTTGACAACTCACGACTAAGGCTTAGTATTTTGGGGTAATTACTTTATCTTGATCTTTTTATAATTTAAAATTAAACATATAATTTTTTGTATTTTAAATTTACTTACAAAATATATAAAAATTATAATATTTAACAAAAAATTTATTATAAATATATATTTTTATTTTATATCTAGAATATTAAAAAGATAATTTAGTAAAAAAACTAAAAAAATTTTTTGAAAAGATAATTATTTATTTTGATTAAAAAAATTAAATCGTCTTTTTAATATTCAAATTTAAAGTGATAAAATAACAAAAATACTCTTATAATAAATTTTTTTTATTGAATTTAATAATTTTTATTTATTTTGTAAATAAATCTAAATTACATAAGTATGTTACTTTTAAACTAAAAAAATTATTTAATTTTGATTCAAACCATGAGATAAAATATAATCATCCTATTTTTTGTCGGCAAGTATTGGCTAAGTTTTGTTGCCCCAAAAAGGCAACCCAAGAGAGAGGGGTGAATTGGGTTTTATAGAATTTATATTAAGAATTACAACTAAAAATAGTTTATGTATTTCAATAACAATTAATCAAAGTATATATATCAAGCAGGTGAAGTATATATCAATGTATATATTTATGCAAGCATGTATAGTGAGCAAATAAGCAAAATAGAGGCAGAAGAGAAGAGCACCAGATTTATAGAGGTTCAGCCAACCTTGCCTACGTCCTCTCTTCTTTGATTTTGAAGGGATTCCACTATGTAACACTCTTTACACAGCTGCTGGTTTTACCACAAGTGCCCAGCTCACTCTTACAAAAGCTTCTTCCCAAGCTTTCAAAACCCAAGAGATTTTGTCCAAGCTTCTCTCAAACTTACAAATGTTTTTACCCAAGAACACTCAAACTTACAGGTTTACAAACCCACCCAAGTGAAATAAATAAAGGTTATATAATGGGTAACTCTCCTAATGAGTATATGAACAAATACAACTCAATGAATAACCTTAAACACTCAGCAAAAATATGTGGCAGTGAGGCACAGGATATTTTTAGCTTCAAGCTCTTGATACCAATGGTATAATCACTCTAATCATCATAATAAAAGCTGTAAGTATCTTGTATTTAAAGTTATGAATCGATTCTAGCCGTTGAAGAAGTATGAGAGAAGTTTTGGTAGCAGATTGCCCCATACCGTCTGTCAGAAATATAGCCGTTACTGTCTGGGGTCAACTCTTTTTACAACGAGTCGACTCTTTTTGTGTTTCAGCAGATTTTTCAATGCTCTGTCCAAATGAATCGACTCTTTTTATAGCAGGAGTCGACTCTTTTAAGCAGTCTCCAGAATTTTTGTTCTCTATTAAAATGAGTCGACTCTTTTTACAGCAAGAGTCGACTCTTTTGAGTCTCCAGTAGATTTCTAAGGCTTTGTTCAAAATAGTTGACTCATGAAACTTGAGGAGTCGATTCTTTTTACCAGAATATATGTTTTTGCAGTTTTTCTTCATTCTTCTCCAAAGTCTTCAATCTTTTCAAGGATCATTCAAATAAGCTTTTTAAAGCTCACAAATACTTCTTCAAGGCTTGATGACTCCAAGAACATCTTTAATTCATTTTAGATTAATTATCTTCATTTTAATCACTTGTAGAGCTTTTCCACCATCAATGCTTCAACCATTTAACCAAGTCTTCATCATGATATTCAAGAGAGCTTTCAATACTTAAAATCTTTATTTTTTCAACTGATTTTCTATTATTCTTTGAACATCTTCATTTTTAGATTTCTTCTAGAATTCTTTAATTAATATAACTTCTTCATAGACTTCAACAATTCTTCCAAGAAAGCTTTCTAAGTCTTGTGATTTCTTCCATACCTTCAAGACATATTCAAATCTTCTAAGAAAGCTTCTATGTCTTTAAGTCGGTATCTTCTTTTTCCATTCTTGCAAGATATTTTCAAGTCTTCAAAGTTTCCAATCTTTTCAATCAAGACTTTTAGCATTTTCATTTTTTTTCCTTGATATCCACCATCTTGAAATATCTTCATTCTCTTATAAGATTACCATTGTTGAATGTGTCATCTCATCAAGCTTTTCATTATTCTTCCTAATCTTTGCATCATGAATCCTCCATTTTGATAAGTTTCAAGTCAAGATCTATTTAATAACTACTCTGCACACTAAATATAATTATTAAATCATTAAGTCATGTTTTGTTATCATCAAAATCAAAACATTTGATTCAACAAGTTTCACCCGCTGCAATTTCAATTTTCTGACAAGTCCACACAAAACTACCAATCATGTCAGCAATAAATAGATAGAGGCAGTCTAGGGGGAGGGGCGATGGTCTAACTATCGGCAGTTATTTGCTCTACATCAGTTGGAGTTTACTAATACCATCGTAGCTGTATTTTAACATCTGCCAAATGTCTCCGGCATTTTTTGTAGAGGGTATTTTTAAAAATTGTGAAAACCAAAAGAAAAAAGTGCGAGAAAAATTATGAATAAACTAATTTTTTTTGGTAAAGAAAAGTGGAAGAAATCTTTGTTTAAATTTTAAAGATATTAGAAAAATGATGCGGTAACTATTGAAAAGAAAAGTGAAAGGAATTTTTATTTTTTGTTTAAATTTCAAATATATGAGAAAATAATGAATGAAAAATAAGAAGGAAAATAACTCTTTTTTTTCTTAAGAGTATTTCTCTCTTTCCTTCTAAAGTAGAACTCGACTAAAAGAGAAAAGAAATATTTCATTCCTTTTGCTTTCCTCAAGCTCCAAACACATCGTAAAAGAAGGAAAAAAAAAAAAAGAGAGAGAAAAACACCACTAAAAGGCCAAGTAAACATACTCACAAAAAATAATTTCATTAATTTGTCATACAATTAACAAAATAATGTGACATTACCGTCGCACCAAATATTTTTTTCTAATCTTTTACGACTATGTGTTGCAACTTAGAAAGTCACGTGTCCTGGAAAAGATTGATGAGAGTCCAAACTGATTGATTGGCATATTTGGGCAACCAAACTGATGCCACAGCCACGGGTGATTTCTATGAGAAACTACCACTATAATACAAGAGAAATAAGCTCGTACTTTGTTGGTCTTGCATCAAAGGCAATTTAAAGTAGGTTCCAACTTAGCTGGCTAACTGCCCAAATTGACCCAAAACAAGCATTTTAGCAAGCTGATGCATTTCAGTTGGCGGGCAACCTTGAATCAACTCTGCTGGCCCAATCCTACATGCCTCTTATGCTATACACTCTTTATATGGATTTTCCTTAGTTATAGCCAGGGTGGATTCAGAATTTTTAGTTAATAGGAACGAAACTTATACAGGATTGTACATGAAATTATTTCTTAATTGATAATTTTTTTTGATAAATAAAGAGATAATTATATTAAAAGTGTAAAAAAAAAAAGGGGCACTATCTCTGTACAAAAATTGTAAATAAAACATTACAGCGCTATGAAAAATCTTAATTTAGATTTGGCTGGTTATGGTTTGAAATTTCAAGAAGGAATTTTAGAATTTAAGTAACCAAGTGTCTATGAATAAAGTTAAAAGAGTGAATAGATACAAAAAGTTTTAAAATTTGGGTCTTTTTTTAACCTTTTAAAATGTAGTAGATAGTAATTAAATAAATAAAATATTAAATGAGTAAGAGCATTTTAATTTAATATAGAACAGAAGGTTAGGAATTAAGGCTGTGTTGTTTATTTAGTCAAATAATAAAGGGTTAATGATATATATATATATATATTGCTATAGGTTTAGTGATATTTGGTGGGGACAAATGTAGGTGATAGTAAATTTAGAGGAGGCAAATATATGTGTTAGTATTTTTAGTTGGAGCAAAATGTATTTTTATTATGATCAAATAAATAAACATAATTTTTAAAAAAAAAATAATAAAAATTGCCAAGTCAGTGAGGCAGCTGTCCCCACTGACCCCTTCATAGATCCGCCCTTGGTCATAGTTGTTGAACATATTAGTAATTTTTGTATGGAGGGAGAGAAAGGGGAGTGAAACTACATATTACTTACTGTGAAAGAATTGCTTTGGGCTGATTTCTTTCAAGACAGTTATGCGAAGAATTTTTTAAACTAATACGCAGAATGCCCCGGTGCAAGGCGCAAGATTTCATACTTCAGAAGGCTAGAGGTCAATATGTAGGAATGGCAAGAGAAAAAGTTGAGGAAAAAATTACGAAGAGGATTGTGCTAGGTAGTTGACGGCTTAATTAAAACCTTGTCACTCCATATATATGAATACATAATAGTCTTATAATCTTGGAGTCATGGTTTTGAGAGATGGAATGGGCAAAAAAGTATTCGTGTAAACAACATCAAATAATTGATTTTGCTGAGTTTAGTCGAGTAGAGAATTCAAATTAAAAGCCAAGGATAGTGAATTTTAGGTTCAAGAGTGATCCACCAAGTAATGGTTCAATTATCCAACCTAAAGAAGAATTTTGATATGTAATCGTATTGACGTACTTATAACTATAAATTAAATTTTCTAGTGATCATCAAGGATTACATAGTTGTGCTTAATGAGAGCTTTCTATTCAACAAAAGGAAACCAAATTAAGAAAGAAAAAGAAGGGAAAAAAACAAAAAAGAAACTATCAAAAGAATGAAATATGTGGCTTGTACAAAGACACGCTAGAGGAGGGCGGATTTAGGAGGGGAGGCGAAACTTATACATAATCGTACACAAAATTATTTATTAATTAAAAAAATATTTTTTTGATAAATAAAGAGATAATTATATTAAAGATTCCAAAAAAAGGGCACCGTTTCTGTACAAAAATTGCATACAAAAAATTATACCGTTATGAGAAACCTTAACTAAGATTTGACTTGCTAAAGTTCAAAATTTTGAAAAAAGGGTTTGCGATTTGGTTAAAAACAAGTGTTTATGGATACAATTAAAATGGTGGATGGATATAAAAGTTTTAGAATTTGGATCTTTTTTTTAGAATAGTAGTTAGAAATTAAAATATTAAATGAATAAGAGCATTTAATTTAATATTAGAATAAAAGATTAGGAATTAATATTGTGTTGTTTATTTGGCTACATAATAAAGGGATAATGATATATAAATATATATATATATATATGTATATAGCTACAAGTTTAGTAATATTCAGTGAAAACAAATATAGGTGATAGTAAATTCAGAGCCGACAAATATAAGTATTAATATTTTTAGTGGGAGAAAAAATACATTTATAACTTAAAATTAAATAAATACACATAGATCCGCCCCCATTGGACCCTTTATTTATAGATTCACCCCTGAGCACAACCTTTGTACAAAGCTAAACGACATCAAGACCTAAAGGGTTCAATAAGGATTCACAATAGCTTTCTTTTTTGGTTTAAAGGATTATGAATATGTTGCTTGTGTGTTACAGTCAGGAGGGAAAATAAGGAAAGGGAAGTGGCGGGAAAAGAAATAAAAGAAAAAATATATTTTTTTAATTTAGTTTTTTTTAAAAAAAATTGGAAAACAGGGCATCCAACACTTGAAGTGCGACACAAGAAGATCAAAAGGACACACGGTAGGCCAGATTGAAGAATAATGAAAAACAAGCCAGGTATAAAAAGAGTTGTATGTAATGTAGGAAACGATTATATATATATATATATATATGTATAAAATAAACTTTGATAAAGACGGTGACTCGGATACACGCCAATGTAGACCGTCATATTGTCTCGCACGTACGTGAATGTTGGAAGAAGACAAGTAAAAACATGACTGGTTTAGTCTTATTTAGTCCATAAAATATATGAGATTGCTACATCCAATTTAAATTAAGTGATTTCAGACCCAACCTTCATAAACCAGAGAGAGAAGCCCACCTTTTTTTTTCTTTCATAAAAAAGCTTAGGAAAAGAGTAGTTATCTTTATAAGCACTCTCACTATATGTATATATATGTGATGCATTCAAGTAGCGTACATCATCAAATGCTTGAAACTGACCAATAACACAAGTTTCGGGTCAAGATTGTATATTTTGTTAGAAATAACTAGTGGATTATTCGTCCCTACATCATTCCCAAACGATTTGATTACAATACACTTTCATTAACTTGATTGCATGCCATCAATTTTGGCGTCGAAAAGAATTTTTACTTTGGTGTTTGACCTGTGAGAATATTAATTGAAAAGTTTAAAGAAATAAAATCTCTAAGATCTGTGAGATTTAGAAAGACTCTTGAGAGAAATATAGAAGGCTAAGAGTTTTTCTAGAGAGAGACAAAGAGAGATATGTAGAGAGAGAAAGTGAAGGTTATGAATATATGAATCGTACTTTGAAAGGGAAAGCTTGTTTGAATTTTGAAAATTTTTACTTTCTCAACTCACTTTTTATTTCTTTTTATGTAAAGTATCACAAAAACAGAACCCATTGATAGTGATCTTTTTAGGGGTAAAATAAAAAATGAAAGTGAAATTATCAAATAATCTTAACCATATATTATTTATAAAAATAAACTACAGCCGTTGGATACAAATGTGAAGGAGACATTTTTTTTTAAAAAAATTGTGTTTTATTATATAAATAGTATAAATAGCTAGTAGGGATAAATGGTATAAATTTGTAGATTTTATTTTATTTTGTTTTGTTTCCCTAGATTGGTTTTTTTTTTTATAGTTAATTCTTGTGTTTTCTTGTCAGTATATAACTCTTTTAATTATTTTCTATGATTAATATTTTGTTTAATTATCATTTGATTTGTTTTTATTTTCCTTTATATGACAGGGAGAGAGGGGCTAATTGGTTGATGGAGCTAAATTTATCACGTGACTTCCTAATATTTTAAGTTTTTTCAAGAATTTAAGAATTAATTTTTAGAGAATTGTAAGAGCTTCACTACATTTATATATAGTGTAGCATAAATTCCGCAACTGCCCACAACTCTTAGCCATTGCTCACTCAAACCCACATCTAAAAATGGGAAACCGTTTTAACAGCCAACCATTGGGAAAGAGTTACTGTTGATCGAAAATTATTCTATCTTGATTACTACGTCGTAACATTAAGCAAAACGTCCTTTGAGCTTTCATAATGAGATTGTCATGATAGGGGAAAAGGTCTAGTGCAGTTTGGTACAATTTTTTTGTTTAATTTTTTTTCAAGTTATAAACAAAAATATATAATTTTTTTGATTTTTTGATTTTTCTGTTTTGCGATTTTGCTTATTTTTAACTAAAGTAAAGTTTAAAAAGTCAAAAAAATATGACCTTTTTATTTGCAAACTTAAAAAAAATTGACAAAAAAATTATACCAAACAGGCTCTAAATAGTCACATTTGTAAATAAAAAAATAATAAATGACAAAATTTAATAGGCATAAGCACTAAAAAAAGAGTCCATACTACTTAATTATTATTGAATTTTTTTCACCATTAAGGCCCTTAATTTAAATTAGTGATGCACTAATATCTACTATTGTCACTTATCTTCGTCATAGTTGCTAACTGTCAGTAAAATGACACTAAAAAAAAAGCTTGTATTTATTGTAATCATCTAAAATTAAGTTTTTGGGATTCGTTTGGTAGAGCTAAGTTTTTTTATTTGAATTTTTAACTTCTAAGCTAAAAAAAAAAAAATTTCACCTTTTTTATTTTTAATATGCTAAAATTAAATAAAAATTAAAAATTAAAAAATTAAATTTTTTTTTATAAACTAAAAAAATTTAAGCCAAAAAAACCCCCACCAAACGCTAGTAATTGAGATGTTTTCTTTGCACTTTCACAATTGATGTGACGTTGATAATGATTTACATCTATCTTCATCGTCTGAAATCTGAATGACGTGAGAATTTCAACCTTGCGGATCAATTTTTATTGGCTTCAAATACATGAGATTGTACTTAATTTAGATCAGTAGTGGGACCCTTGGACCATCACTGTCCCATGCTTGGACCACAAGCCATTTTCCAGCGTGCATGCACTTACACCATAAAAATATCATACCATCATCAATTATGCAAAGGTTAACGTGCCCTATGACTCACAATATTAATATTTTTTAAAATTTTAAAATATAATACACTAATTTTTTAAATTATTAATTTATATTAATTAATTTTTTTATTAATAATTTTTTAATAAATAAATAAATTATTATTAATTCAGTTCACAAAAATATAATTTTATATTTAAATTAATTTTTTATTATAATAATTATTTAATAATTAAAATATTTTTAAAAATAACATGTAAATATATAAACAATATAAAAAATATTTTAATTATTAAATAATTATTATAAACTTTAAAATATAATTTAATTTAAATATAAAATAAAATTTTATATACATAAACAAAAATTACATAATAATTTTTTAATTATTTTTTAAATAATTATTAATATATTATCAACAAAAAAATTAATTAATACAAATTCTTAATTTAAAGGATTAAAAATTTAAAAAATCACAATGACATGAGTCATTATTTAAGTAGTATGCTTGTAATCAAGCCTCCTATGAAATACTGATAAAATTCACCCTAATCAAAATTAATAATCTCCATCGCCACCTCTTTCTAGGAGCATGATTGCAGAAGAATTGACAAGCAAAGAAAGATTAAAAAAAAAATTAACCTTCAATATTTACACAATAATTTTCAACTAATAAAGTGAGAATGATTAACAAAACACATAATTATTTTCATTATAATAAATTTTCAAATCAAAAGACCGAAACGGTTCCAAACCCCCGAAACGCCCACCCAACGGATAAAGATTGGTGCATTCACCGCCGGGAAACACAGAATCGGCCATCTCCTATATCTACACAGAGACTTACATATGTATATATAGATTTAGAGAGAGAGAGAGAGAGAGATGAAAGGAAATGAATCAGGAAACGCTACGCTTGCCGGGGCGATCGGCGACCTTGAGGGTCTTGTCGATGAGCTTGCGGGCCTGGCGGCTGCGAATCTCAACCTTGACGCTGGCGCTCTTGTCCATCTTTATGTAAGGCTTCTTCGACTTTGTCTTCTTCAGGGATCGCACCTTAGACTTGATCGACTCCACCAAGTTCTCCAACTGGTTCGCCATATTACTTTCTTATATATCTATCGATATATATGTGATCTGTCTGGTATCCTTCGCTACAATCACATTTCAGAACAGCTTTTAAAGACACTCGCAGCAATCACTTCAATCACACAGCAGTATTTTTGCAACTTTCAAGGAAGGCACTGCAGCTGTGCGACTCTCACTGCCGCCACCTCTCTCTCTCTCTGGTTTCTCGCTCCTCCACTTCCTCCTCCTGGCGTGCCACCATTACTTGCTTGGTCTTTTATTAATCCAATATTAAAGAAAGCCCTTCGTTTCCGAGTGAATTTACGGATTAGCCCTCGCTGTTGATTTCCGACCTCTTTGTAATCCCAGTTCTCACCGTACGCTTGGCAGCTCATCATTCCCCCGATCCTTTTTCCTTTTCCCTTTTTTTCCTTGTTGAAATAAAAGGAAAAAATATAAATGCAATGGAAAATGAAATAAGAGAAACTAAAACTAATATATTTTGTTTGGTTTGACTAAAAAAATGAGAACAAATAAATATATACTTCTTAAAATTTTTATTTTTGTTTTATTATAAGAAAAGAAATAAATATAATTATTTTTTTATCCTCGTCAAATTCGAGATCCAAATATAAAAATATCTTGCTAATATGTAATCTTAGGAGATGTTTTATCTGGATGTTCAAATTATTAAAAATTATATTTTCATACTTTTAAATATTAAAAATATAATTTCTAACATTTTGAACATTAAAATGCACTCTAAAGACACAAGTTAGCATTTACCGCCTCTCAAATTCTTAAGATAAAGTCCAACAATAAATACTTAAAATTTGAGTGAGTCACGCTACTTGTCACAAAATTGTGTGAAGGCACAAAAACAAAATGATTTGTTCTTATTTAGGTAGTTAGACCAACTTAAAAATAAATAAATACAAAATGACAAATGTGTTTACTTGTCCACGCTATGGAACAACCCTTACAAAGAAAAAAGAATTACTACAACTAAAGACCTATTTATTACTGTATGCCTTGTGCTATGAGAGTTGTCTTAGCCTAATGATTACAAGGTAAGCTACTCGCCTATAGGCACTATACATGTAATGCTATATAAGCTGTGTAATACAAGAAAATATTCAGGACAACAACAGTAACATTGTATCCCTGAGTCAATAAAACAAATTTGCATAAATACGTTAACATCTTGTGTCATTTCAAGTAATTAGGATAAATACCTACATGTTTGACGTGGTTTAATTGGTTGGTGACAGCACTTAAAATTTTCTCTTGCAGTAGATAATTCAATTAAACAAACAAAAAGTTTGGATCAAGTGAAAACAAAAAGAAGGGAGTAGCATTTTTTTTTATTTTGATTTTGTATGCCTTGGAAAAATTAACTAAAAATGGGTGGTTCCAAGTTCATTTTTTTTTATACTTTTGTTTTAAGTTGGTTCGAATTCAACACAAGCCATTCATAAAATTTAAAGAGAGACAGAGAGAGAGAAAGAGAAGAACTTAAACATCTTAAGTTTAAAACTTTACAACTCTCTTGAGTTCGAAGCTTGTTCCTTAGTTGAAAGTTGAAATTTCAAATTGAGTAAGCAATGGGGCCAATATTAATAACAATGTCTCCTAAAAAAAATTAACAGTGTAATTAAAACACATTGGACTAAAGCTTGCAAAGAGGGTCTATTTGGTTTCTGTTTTTTATTTTTTTTTTAAAATAAAAAATATAAAAAATACTAAAATAAGTATGTTTTCTAATTCTAAAACAGTAATCTGGTACTGTTAACAGACCAGTAACTTATAAATGTCATTATTAAATCATAAAAAATAAAAAAATAAAAATACACACCTATAGCATACAACAAAAAATAAAAACTGACAGCATTTTTAAACGGATCCACGCCTCACTACATGTTAGACTCTGATTTCACAGGGGGCATAATTTCATGGCCCAAGGGTTACAAAGTCATTTTATCCATGGTGAGACGGGCACATCAGGCACGTGCAACACATTCATGAAGCAACCGATTCCAATATATAGAAATTGCTATATACCACAAGACTTGGGAATTGAAGTCAATAAATGTTTCAGTCACAATAATTAACAAATAAATAAACAAGTATCGGTGTCAAATGGGGATTACATTAAGAAGACTTGAGCGATCCATTAAGCCAAATGTCTAGAAAGAGGAAAAGGCCTTCCCTAGTTAAGGTGCTCAATTCCACTCAAATAATAATTTTACATTTTACTGAGTATTCTTAACCATGTATGTGTGTGCGTGTGTGAGAGAGAGAGAGAGATTCTTGTTTGAACTCAAGCAAGCATAAACAAATATATTTCACTAAAAGAAAACACTGTAGGTATAAGAACAGAAAGAGTACAAAAACCCACAAATTTTTCTTAAAACACATTAGAAATGCCAAACCATAAAATTGGGAAATCAAAAAGGTTTAAGGAAAACTAACCCCACCCCAAAGACTGAAATTTATTTGAGATAATTGCATGTTTCAAGTAATGTTCTTCCCGAGCATAGGCATGGAATCTGTCACTTCCGGCATTACAGTGCATTTGCCATTCAACTATATGGTAAATGCAGTAATATATTGTCAACTGATGTTGAAACCTATCTTTACCAGTCATATTTCCACCTGCGAAGGCCACACAAGAAGGCAAAGAACCGAGAAGAGGAAACAAAATATAGTTAGAAGGTTAGTGTGAATGGCAATTCACAAACCCAATCTTTCCATACTGCTAGTTTACAAGTGTGTGTGAGCATGTGAAGTCAATGTAATCCCATCAAGCAGGCTTTCCAAATTTGACCAAAATATAAAAAGAGAATCTACTACTTGAACAGATCTGAATAAAAAGTTTTTAGTTTGTTAGACCTATGATAAGAAGGGTTGACCTTGATGCAAGGAATGGAATGAGGGCAGACATACACATATTTTGACTCTTGATGGAGGTGGGGGCATGTTTAATAAGTGGGGTCAAGGTGCTTCAGCAGCGGGAGACTTTGGGTTGGATTTTCCCATCCATTTCAGCTTCAGTCAGCTGCAACTAATTTATGTCATGGCTTGAACCAAACCCTTGCAGTCTAGTGGAAACTGGAAGTTTTGACTGTATTGAACTAGAGTAAATCAATGTCATTTAGAAAGTAGAATTAATTTCCGGTAAATCAAAAAGATTTATAAGAGAATCAATGTTACAAAAGATCAGATAAACATATTAGTTCTAGGTACGTGTCCTGGTGTCAAATACATCTAAACCTGAAAATAAGGACACATACACAACTGGATTGTCGAACACTTCCCAGATGGGGATGGGAATATTTCAGAGATGCACAGCCAAGGCTCACCTCTGAGTACAATTAAGAATTCAATGGTTGCAAAGAGTCAGACCACGGCATTACATTTGCCAAAAGTGTTATTGTTGCAGTTTCAATTCATAGGTGATGTGGGCCCAGACCAACAGCAGTTGCACCTGCTTCTATGATCAAATCCACCTCTTTCCCAGTGAAGTCTGAAAAACATAATTACCAACATCAACTGACAATCTTATATTTTCGACAAGATGAAACACAATCCCATATCAAATTTTATAAATTTAAAAGCTAGCATTAAAACTGCATATTAGCCCTGATTCAGAATATAATTCATACAAAGGAGCCTAGCACCGAGCTCCGAGGACAAACAGAAGAGAGGGAAAAGGAATAAAGTTTGCAACTTAAAAGAATGACAAAGATTCAAACAAATACATCTAAGACTGCATTTTTCAACAAGCCAGTCAGCTCGACCACCTTTTAAAGTCCCTAAATAGAGAAGGCTTAAAACATATTATGGTTAATTTCTATTTAGAAGAACACAACTACTCATATGCATTAATTCTACTGATTGGATCAAAAACTCACCAAAAGCTATAAACATGTGCCATGTGGTCCGAGGCAAAACTAATTTTGGATCTTCCGTTGCCACCAAATCAGACCATTGCAGTCAATCCTCTGTATGCACCCTTCAATTAGACCTCCTTTCCCATTGAAGAGCTCTACCCTTGCATGTCATGATGAGAAAAATCATAAACATATTATAACCAAAAAAGCTAGACATCGTTTGTTCAGAGTATAAAAGCTTTGCAAATGAGGTTCCATTTAAAACTTTAACAAATTCCCATGAATTAATTTAATTCCAATTCAAGACCAAGATATAATGAATATCTTCATAGCGAAGACAAGTTGTGCTTAAAGCTTCCCTAAATTGCAATATCCTCTAGAAATCAAACAGAAGTAAAATGCAAACATACTCAACTCTCTGGGGTTGGCTACATGAATTGGTTTTTGTCATTCCACTCCAAGGCATTATTTTAATTAAGCAACATGTTATCATGTTTTTCTATACTGTCCTTACCATATTAACATTGGGCCTTCCTTTTAACCTAAATTACCCACAATGTGGACAGCATCAGTCTTCCTTATTGGTGTCCATAGCAAGAGTGGTGCTCGGGAAGAGGAAGGCCAAAATTATTATGACTTTAGATAGTAAGGAAAGATATGACAGCATCTTGTTTAACTGAAACTATTATCCTTAAGAGAACAAAATGACAAAAGAAGATTCATTTAGCCGACTTCAATGCCATGCCTAGCTTCATCTTTCACCGTTTCACATAGGTGGCTACGTACAAGCCCAAAAAGTAAGAACGTATCGTAGTAGACCAAAAAAAAAACAAAAAAGCACAGCTACATCAGATCATCCAAGCCTAAGAAGTTAGAATTAAGGATCATTTGGTTGAATGGTATCCATTATCTATTTTAATTTAAGAGTTAAGCGTGTTCATATTGTTAAATTATTTTTGATTGAGCCCACATTATTGGTGGGTGTTTTCTAAACACGGGTTGGATCCAAGTCTGGATGAGACAAACATGGTAAGTCTAATAAGATTTTGATCTATTATATATGAGCTAGTGTGCATCTATTATCAATGTGGGTTGACGGTAATTAGTGTGGGCCTAATTAGCCAATTGAGCCTTTTATGGAAGGACCCAATGTGGCTAGGGTTTCCTATATATATAGAGGCTAGGTCCCCTTTCTTTCCATAATCATCAGACAGTTTTCCATAAAATTCGGTCATACAGTAGTGGGTACAGAGAGGAAGACTAACCTCCAAGAAACCTTGTTCAAGATTAATCGCCGCTTCAAAGAGATTCGTGAAGCCATGGACCAAACAGGTAAGTTTCCACATTCAGTTTTATTTCCTGTTAAGTTCCTATATTCGCATTCAGTTTTTTGCATTTTCTCAAAAACCGTGCGCAATTTTTTGAAGATTTTTTATAGGTAACATGTTTTCAACTCTTTAAACATCATGGAATATTGTACTCTCTCTAGTTTGATACATAAAATAATAATTTCTATTTAGAGTTTGTTTTTGGCTCATTTTAGGAGATTTTTTTGCGTTTTCTTGAAAACCGTGTGTACATCTTGGGTAATTTTCTATAAATAACTTGTTTTCAACCTTCTGAATCTATTGGTAATGTGTACTCTCCCTAGTTAGGTCCCTAAAAACTATACTCTCTCCCGTAAGTCCTTTTAGGTGCCTAAAATCGTCATTTTTATGTTAAAAATTGCAAAATATGATTTTATTACATGGCTTTGGCAATACATATATGATCACTGGGTATTTTTGGTTATGTGCCCATAAAGATGTGATTGCAAGCATTTTGATATGCTTGGATGTGATACAGAGCACTTTTGCATCAAGTAGTGTCATGACAAGAACTTTGGATTGAAATAAGTGCTACTGCCCAAAGGGGTACACTCATTAAATCTGATTTTCTTGCATATGGTATATGACTGTGTCCATTGTGTTATTGTATACAATCGCCCGCCCAAAGGGGGTTATTGTGTACTTTAATGACAGGGATGTGATTCAGCAGCTGAACCGAGAGTGCCTAACTTTTGAAATACATGTCTGCCCAAAGGGGACTATTTTTTCAAGTGCTTGGGCAATCTCATATGGTGGCTGGCTGGGAGGGACCTCATAGTATGTTGCACTCTCTGCCCAAAGGGGAGACGGAAATGATGCACCGGGACATCCCTATTATTTATACTTGATATAATTACTGCCCTCATTCTACTGATATGTTGCCTCTTTTGTTGCCATGACAGTTTCCTTTGCAATTAACAACAATAACACTACCGTTGTGCTGTTGAATGGTTCAAACTTTAAGAAGTGGAAGCAGGATATAGAGTTTGCCTTGGGTATTGTTGATCTAGATTTGGCCTTGAGAGAATCTGAACCTGCTGCCATCACTGATACTAGTTCTGTTTCCAAGAAGGAGTTATATGCAAAATGGGACAAATCTAATCGACTCAGTCTCATAGCGATTAAGAGATCCATTCCTAAGCACCTATTGACTGGCCTGCCTGAGACTAATAATGCCAAAGTACTGTTTGAAGCTATAGGACAGAGATATCAAGTATCCAGCAAGGCTGAGACTGGAGCCCTGATGAATGAACTCACAAGTTTGAGGTATGATAGCCACAGTGGGGTAAGGGAATATGTCTTGAAACTTATTTTTCTCCAATCCAAACTTAGAGGTCTGAATGTTACTCTCCCTGATGATTTCATTGTCCATCATACTCTTAATAGCCTTCCACCAGAGTCCAGCCAGATAAAGACTGCCTACAACACCCAAAGTGAGTCTTGGACAGTGAATGACCTCATTGCCAAATGTGTCTTAGAGGAGGATAAGCTTAAGAGAGAGAAAACTAAGTCTGCCTTGCTTGTTTCTCATTCCAAAGTCACTCCTAGGCAGAGTCATGGGAACCGAAAGAACTATAAGAAACCTAGTGCCAATACCCCTCATAAAGATCAGGATAATAAAGGGCATGGTAAAGGTCACGGTCAGACCCACAATCCTTTAGGTCCTATTGCTACAATTAAGAAGGCCATCAAGTGTTTTTTCTGTAGGAAATAAGGCCACATAAAGAAAGATTGTCCTAGGCACAAGTCCTGGTTAGAAAAGAAGAAGAAACAGGAAGGAGGTAACTCACTTGCCTTAACTTGCTTTGAATCTAATTTCGTTAGTGTTCCATCAAATTCTTGGTGGTTTGACAGTGGTGCAACTGTTCATGTTGCCATGTCTTTGCAGGAATTCAAAAGCAAGCGGAGGCCAAGTGAGAGTGAGGCCAAGCTTAGAGTTGGAGATGATAGCATAGTTAGGGTCGAGTTCATAGGAGATGCTATTTTAAATTTAGAAACTGGTTTTCAACTTATTTTGGAAAATACTGCCTATGTACCGTCTTTTAGACGGAATTTGATTTCTATTTCTTCTTTGGACAAACTTGGATATGTTTTTCAATTTCGAAATGGCTTGGTTGATTTATTTTACAACTCCAAAATTGTTGGACATGGTTTTTTATCTAATGGATTATACAGGGTGAAATTAAAACAGGATAATCAGTATGCCTCATTCCATGTTGAAAATAGTGTATCAAAGAGACCTAGAATTAAAGACCAGTCTTCCATGTTATGGCATAAGCGTCTAGGTCTCTAAAGAAAGAATTCAAAGGTTAATTAAAGATAACATTCTTATATCACTTGATTTTGGAGACCTAGACATTTATGTTGACTGTATTCGGGGAAAATTGACTAAGACTAGGAAGAAAAGTGCAACACGGAGTAGTGGCCTTTTAGAAGTCATACACACTGATATTAGTGGACCTTATTCCTCTACCTTTTGTGGAAATAAATATTTTTTGACCTTTATTGAGATTTCTCTCGTTATGTTTATGTTTACCTAATTAAAGAGAAATCTAATGTACTTGAAAAGTTTAAAATCTTTAAAACAGAAGTGGAAAATCAATTGACCAAAAGGATTAAGGTTGTTAGGTCTGACCGTGGGGGTGAGTATTATGGCAAACATGATGTCACTGGACAGCATATGGGATCGTTTGCCAAATACTTGCAAGAATGTGGAATTGTTGCCCAATATACCATGCCTGGTAGTCCTGAACAGAATGGTGTAGCCGAAAGGCGTAATCGCACCCTTAAAGACATGATGAGGAGTATGATGAGTAGGAGTAATTTGCCTACATATCTCTGGGGTGATGCCATTAAGTCTACCTTATACATTCTCAATAGGGTTCCCAACAAGTCTGTTCCTAAAACACCTTTTGAATTGTGAACTGATAGGAAGCCTAGCCTTAACCATCTTCGTGTCTGGGGTTGTCCGGCAAAGGTAAGGATATATAACCCTTTTAAGAGAAAAACCGACCTTAGAACCACTCGTTATTTCTTCATTGGGTATCCAGATCATTCTAAAGGATACAGGTTCTACTGTCCTACGCCTGGTGCTAGGATTGTTGAGTCTCAGACAGCTAAGTTTTTGGAGCATGATACATCTGATTTGGAGACCCCACAGCAGCTTGATGTTGATAGGCAAAGCGAGGTGGTGCCTATCCCCTTGCCTCATGTTCAAACTTTTGTCTTGCATACATCTGTGGATGGAATTGATCAGGAGCAGCTGGGGATTAATGCACCCATTGCTGCTAATGCTCCTGATCCTGTTGAGCCTGTTCCAAAGGTACCTGTGAGGAGATCAGTGAGACAACGAAGACCTGCCATATTTGATGAGTTC